>ML661906.1:6276172-6286515 GCA_007570785.1 Antilocapra americana | reverse complement strand
AATTGCATTGAATCTATAGATTGCTCTGGGTAGTATACTCATTTTCACTATACTGATTCTTCCAATCCATGAACACGGTATATTTCTCCATCTATTTGTGTCCTCTTTGATTTCTTTCATCAATGTTTTACAGTTTTCTATATATAAGTCCTTTGTTTCTATGGGTAGATATACTCCTAAGTATTTTATTCTTCTTGTTTTGATGGTGAATGGAATTGTTTCCTTAATTTCTCTTTCTGTTTTCTCATTGTTAGTGTATAGGAATGCAAGGGATTTCTGTGTGTTGATTTTATATCCTGCAACTTTACTATATTCACTGATTAGCTCTAGTAATTTTCTGTTGGAGTCTTTAGGGTTTTCTATGTAGAATATCATGTCATCTGCAAACAGTGAGAGTTTTACTTCTTCTTTTCCAATCTGGATCCCTTTTATTTCTTTATCTGCTCTGATTGCTGTGGCCAAGACTTCCAAAACTATGTTGAATAGTAGTGGTGAGAGTGGGCACCCTTGTTCCTGACTTTAGGAGCAACTCCTGCAGCTCCATTCCAGAAAAATAAACGACCCAATAAAAAAGTAGGCCAAGGAACTAAACAGACAGTTCTCCAAAGAAGACATACAGATGGCTAACAAACACATGAAAAGATGCTCAACATCACTCATAATCAGAGAAATACAAATCAAAACCACAATGAGGTACCACTTTACACCAGTCAGAATGGCAGCCATCCAAAAGTCTACAAGCAATAAATGCTGGAGAGGATGTGGAGAAAAGGGAACCCTCTTACACTGTTGGTGGGAATGCAAACTAGTACAACCACTATGGAGAACAGTGTGGAGATTCCTTAAAAAACTGGAAATAGAACTGCCATATGACCCAGCAATCCCACTGCTGGGCATACACACTGAGGAAACCAGAATTGAAAGAGACCCCTGTACCCCAATGTTCATCGCCGCATTGTTTACAATTGCCAGGACATAGAAGCAACCTAGATTTCCATCAACAGACGAATGGAGAAGAATGCCGTGGTACATATACACAATGGGATATTACTCAGCCATTAAAAAGAATTCAGTTGAATCAGTTCTACTCAGGTGGACAAAACTGGAGCCTACTATACAGAATGAAGCAAGCCAGAAAGAAAAACAATACAGTATACTAATGCATATGTATGGAATTTAGAAAGATGGTAACGAGAACCCTGTATGCGAGACAGCAAAAGAAACCCAGATGTATAGAACAGTCTTTTAGACTCTATGGGAGGGCAAGGGTGGGATGATATGGGAGAACAGCATTGAAACCTGTTAATTATCATATGTGAAATCAATCTCCAGCCCAGGTTTGATGCTCAGGGCTGGTGCACCGGGATGACCCAGAGAGAGGGAATCAGGAGGGAGGTGGGAGGGAGGTTCTGGAAGGGGAACATATGTACACCCATGACAGATTCATGTCAATATATGGCAAAAACAACACTATAATATATAATGAATAAATAAATAAATTAATTGATTAAAATAATAAATAAATAAACACTATTGAATACAGACAAACTTGTACTCTGAGGTAAAGTCAATGTTTCTCTGTCTCAATAAAATACTATTTTCATTTCTTTATTATCTTGCAGCCCTCATCATATTTACACAATAGAAATGTTATACTTCTACTATTGTTTTAATTAATTTTATTTTTTCTTTTTATGTTCTTCTATTTAGTTTTTTTAAAGTCTGTAAATATAAGACATAGTACCTAATTCATTCAGTTATTTTCAGGACAAAATTAGAAAAGAAAATCCACACAATGATGATAAGAATGCCTGGGATATTTTAAGATTTCAATACATATTTGTTATTATAATTTTAATTAAAATCACATGTACGTACACATGGTATATTTAGCCTCTTTCAATGCTGATAAAGGGGTTTCCCTGGTGGCTCATTGGTCAAGAATCTTCCTGCAACACAGGAGACTCTAGTTTGATTCCTGGGTCTGTTAGCTCCTCTGGAGGAGAGAATGACTACCCACTCCAGACTCCAGTATTTTTGACTGGAGAATCCTGTGGACAAGATCCTGAGAGTGACAGGGCTGAGTCCATGGGGTCGCAGAGTTGTACACAGCTGAGCTACTGAGTGACTAAGCACAGCACAGAATGCTGATTAAATGATCTACTATAACATCTAGAATGTATCTTAAATCCTCTTGTAACTATACATATTTTTGCCTTCATGAATTAAATAAAAATTTAATAAAATGAGAGCTAATTTGTATCTAATTATTTACTATGGCAATTCTGTAGGTATTATAATTATATGAATCTGCATACATATATACATATGTGTGTGTATATATATACACAGAGAGACACACATGTATATGTAAGTATACACACACACATAATGTGACAATGTTAGGTAGCCATTCAGGCCTTGCTCTTTGTAAGTAATTAGGTTTTTGTGTCTATATGTTTTTAAGATTTTCAAGTGCATGCTTTTATTCAGAATAATTTAGGGTGTATTTCAACATTAACCTTATCTTAATTATGTTGTTTTTATATAGGCAATTTTATGTTTAGATTACACCTTTTGTATATTAAAATATAGGATGGAGAATCCCAGGGACAAGAGAACCTGGTGGGCTGCCGTCTCTGGGGTCGCACAGAGTCAGCCACGATTGAAGCAACTTAGCATGCATGCATGCATGGTGATATAATGATGACAATGATGATAATGATGACAGTAACTACCTTATAGTCATCTTTTTGTTTCAGTTGATTTTACCAAAAATGATAATTATCTATTCTTTGGAATGTGTTATCTGATATTCATACCCATTATTTTATTCATCATTAGTTTTGTTTCTACTGTTTCCAAGATATCAAGAGAGCTTCTTTTGTTTTTCTATATATTGTTTTTTTCTTTTATATTTTTAAATTAATTTATTTATTTTAATTGGAGGCTAATGACTTTATAGTATTGTGTTGGCTTTTACCATACATCCACATGAATCAGCCTCAGGTGTACCCCCATTCTGAATTCCCCACCCACTTCCCTCCCCACCCCATCCCTCTAGGCTGTCCCAGAGCACTGGCTTTGGGTGCCGTGCTTAATGCATCAAACCTGCAATGGTCATTTATTTTACACAGGGTAATATACATGTTTCAGTGCTATTCTCTGAAATTATCCTACCCTCGCCTTCTCCCACAGAGTCCAAAAGTCTGTTCTTTGCATCTGTGTGTCTTTTGTTGTCTTGCATATATGGTTGTCATTGTGGTCTTTCTAAATTCCATATATATGCATTACTGTACTGTATTGGTATTTCACTTTCTGACTTACTTCACTCTGTATAACACGCTTCAGTTTCATCCATCTCAACTAGAGCTGACTCAAATACATTTCTTTTATAGCTGAGTAATATTCCATTTTATATGGACCACAACTTCCTTATCCATTCGTCTGCCAGTGGACATCTAGTTTGCTTCCATGTCCTAGTTATTATATATTGTTGATTTGAGCTTACACTGAAACAAATCTGTTTTTCAATGGAGATTTAAAATACTATTAACAATGTTACTATTATAAAGATGTAAAATTCTTTATATTATGAAATTTTCCTCAATTCAGATTTTTATTTTCTTATACCTTTTTAATTTTTAAATATATTTTGCTATAGGAAGCACAGAGATATTTTTCCAAATGTACATCTTACTGATGTATACTAAAAAAAAAGCTTTTGCCTGACTTTATTCTACTTGTTAAGAAAATAGCCTAATAATTATATCTAATGAAATAATTAGAAACACATTTTTGTCACAAAATTTAATGCAGTGGCTTCTCAGTAGTTTAGACAAACTAAAGAGGGCTATGTCTCATCTTCTGCTTGTTGTTCTTGTTCAGTCGCTTGGTCGTGTCCGACTCTTTGTATTCATGGACTGCAGCATGTCAGTCTTCCTGGTCTTTCACCATTGCCTGGAGCTTACTCAAACTCCTGTCCATCAAGTAGGTGATGCTAGCCAACCATCTCATCCTCTGTTGTCCCCTCTCCTTTTGTCCTCAGTCTTTCCCAGCATCAAGGTCCTTTTCAATGAGTCAGGTCTTCACACCAGGTGGCCAAAGTACTGGAGCTTCAGCTTCAGCATCAGTCCTTCCAATGAATATTCAGGACTGATTTCCTTCAGGACTGATTGATTTAATCTCCTTGCAGTACAGGGTACTCTCAAGAGTCTTCTCCAACACACAGTTCAAAGGCATCAATTCTTTGGCTTATTGATAATAAATAAAATCTTAATTCCCAGTCACATCCATCTTCTCTTATGAAGCAATCCAAATTTCACAGCCAGTACTAGACACATTTCTTGCCAGCATCTCTAAACTGCCCAGTGAAACATCATTTTATCATCTATTCTAAATGACTGATGACTAATTATTGTTGAACAAAAGTGAGTGGTGGCTTTATATTTCTGTGAAAATTTTAAAATGGGAAAAATGTATTATAAGAGCATAAAAACTATATGACAATTAGCCCCAATTTATGATAACTCTATTTTTCCCCTGTATTGTGAAAGGTGGTTGCCTGACATATGAAAATATTTGATCCATTAGCTTCTCCGTGACCTATATGATTTGCTTACTGATATTGAATTCTTACTATAGCTTCCTACCCTTTATATTAAGTGAAATAAATCTCAACTTTTAAAAGTGACAGGTGGCTGGCAGTTTTACTCTTTTAGTTTTGGAAAATCTATAAGGAGAAAAAAAGTAAATCATGTGTTAAGAAAAGAGAAAATAGGTGAAACATTTAGGATAGGGCCATTAGCAAATAGTGACGATTTAGAAGAAGGCAATGCTTTTGAAATATGACACTTTTGAGATGCCAGAGTGATCAGTTACATCCTGATAAAATGAGAAATTTTAAAAATGGTTTTCTCTTTTATATGCTTTCTGACTTGTTATTGTTTAATATTGTATTCCATTTCTTCTATCTACCCTCAGGCTTACTTTTTCATAAGCCCAGTATTGCGCTTATAGGGGTTTCCTGGGTAGCTGAGTGGGTAAAACGTCCACTTGCAGTGCAAGAGATCCTGGTTTGATTCCTGGATTAGAAAGTTCCCCAGAAGAAGGGATAAGCTACCCACCCTAGGATTCTTGGGCTTCCCTGGTGGCTCAGATGGTAAAGAATCTGGCTGCAATGCAGAAGACCTGGGTTTGATCCCTAGGTTGGGAAGATCCCCTGGAGGAGGGCATGGCAACCCTCTTTGTATCTGGAGAATCCCCAGATACAGATACAACCCTCTCTGTAGCTGGAGAATCTGTACCTGGAGAATCCTAATGGACCAAGGAGCCTGTTGGGCCACAGTCCATGGAGTCACAGAGAGTCGGATACAACTTAGTCACTGAGTACAACATAGCTTATTATGTTTACAGATTTTTTTTTCTTTTACACTTTATTGTTATTATTATTTTTAATTTCAAATAAAGGGGGGATCTCCTGTCAAGGGTTCTTAGCAGAGAAAATGTCCAACTATCTTTTACTGTGCTAACACTGTAGAATTTAATTTTCTGATATGCTTCTCAAAGTCAAATTCAAACAGCTGGCTCATAGTTCCCCTTTCAGTGTTTAGTAACATACATCTGATACTAATATAATGAATTGTAGATCTGTTTTCTACCCTGAAGTATCTGTCTGCCATAGTGAAAAATGAGCTTTTGATAAAACTATAACCCTAAGAATGTATTCCTTCCAGAATATTCATGTTTTTGTTTTCTTCTCAGAATATTGTTTAGAGCCACAATTTCTAGGTTAAAGAAAGTATATTTCTGGTTCCTTATCACATATATACAATACAGATGTAATTTTATGTTTTACTAAATGCTTTGCAAGAATATAAGATGAGAGGTGTGTGAGATTATGGAAATAGTAACTAAATAGTTATCTAGGAGGATGGCTGAGAAAAAGTATAAAAGGAAATCTTCAAGCACTAAAGTAAGTAATGATTAATCATGCCTTCCCTGTTAAATTGATGATCCTGTGTGTATAATGCATAAAACTTCAGCAATATTAACATTGTTGTTTTTCTTGGCTTGCTACTTAGTATGCAACTCTGTGCATGGATTGCAGCAAGCCAGGCTCCTCTGTCCTCTGCTATCTCCCAGCGTTTGCTCAGATTCATGTAGACTGAGTCAGTGAAGCTATCTAATAATGTCATACTCTGCCATCCCCTTCCATTTTTGCCTTCAATCTTTTCCAGCAACAGGGGCTTTTCCAATGAAAGGGCCCTTCACATCAGGTGGCCAAATTATTGGAGCTTCAACTTCAGCATCAGTCCTTTCAATGAACAAAGGGATCATTTCCTTTAGGATTGACTGGTTCAATCTCCTTCTTGCATTCTAAGGGACTCTAAAGAGTCTTCTCCAGCACCACAGCTTGAAAGCATGGATTCTTTGATGCTCAACCTTCTTTATGATCCATCTTTCACATCTATACATGACTATTGGAAAAAGTATATCTTTAACTAGATAGACCTTTGTCAGCAAAGTGATGTCTCTGCTTTTTAATATGCTGTCTAGGTTTGTCATATCTTTCCTTCCAAGGAACATACTTTTTTTCTTTTTTAATTTCACGTCTGTATTCACTGTCTGCAGTGATTTTGGAGCCTAAGTAAATGCAATCTATCACTGCTTCCACTTTTTCCCTTCTATTTGTCATGAAGTGATGACGTGAAATGTCATGATTTTTTTTTTTAATGTTGAATTTCAAGTGGGCTTTTTCACTCACCTCTTTCACCCTCACCAAAAGGCTCTTTAGTTCCTCTTCACTTTCTGCCATTAGTTGGTATCATCTGTATACCTGAGATTGTTGATACTTCTCCCAGCATTCTTGATTCCAGCTTGTGATTCATCTAGCCTAACGTTTTGCATGATGTACTCTGCATATAAGTTAAATAAACAGCATGACCATATACAGCCTTGTCATACTCCTTTCCTAAATTTGAACCAGTCAGTGGTTTCATGTAAAGTAAACCTTTCTCTCTTAGAATCAGTCCACTAACTTACTTTTTAATATGATAAACAACCAAATATTTATCTTTAATTATAATTGGGAGGCTGGGATTGATATATACACACTACTAGATATAAAGTAGTTAACTATTAAGAACCTACTATATAGCAAAGGAAGCTCTACTCAATTCTCTAATGATCTCTGTGAAAAATGAATCTTGAAAAGAATAGATAAATTCATATGTATAACTAATTCACTTTTCTGTACAGCAGAAACTAACACAAATTTTTAAATCATCTTCACTTCAATAAAAATCAATTTAAAAATGCATGATAAAAAGAGATTTTCCCCCATTTTTAGTCTCTTTAGCAATACAGCCACCTATTTAATTCAACTCAGTTACCACTTTTATCTTGAAATGTATATATTTGATTGTCTTTGTATTTATGCCTGCAAAATTCATCCTAATTCAGATAGCAATATATTATAATAAATCTTACACATTGCAAAGTACTTGACTTTATAGGTGTTTGATGATATTAATTTTAAAAACTCAGAATTTAATGCTGAATCACATGATCTATCTAATCATATAAATAGCTTGAATAATGTGCCAGTTAATCTGTATTAAAAAGTATCTCCTACTACCTAAAAAGCCAATTATATGATGCATAATATTTACTGATACACTGAAATAAGACCGAAGAGAAATGATAAAGACTTTCATCAATATTTTTATCTGTCAAACAAACTCATTCCACTTTGAGTATATCAGAAATATAAAATATTTAAAGGCACATTCATATTTGTTCAGGATAAATTTTAATGAAATTGATGAGAAAGATTTAAAACATTACTGTGTTAGTATTCTGTTAAAAATCTAAATGACAACACTTTATTTTTAACTTTGTAATTTTAATAATTGTGAATAATACATAAAACAATATCATCATATGAATCCTTTGTTCTAATGTTGGATTATCTGCACAGCAGCAATGTATAAATGTCTGACAATATTTTGAAAAGTTAAAAATGGTGTATTGACTCTTTCCCATTTTCCCCTCCTGGTAAGTTCAGATGGTATGTTCTCCAATACTTGTAAAGAAACCTCCTGGAGAAGAGCGATTCAAATTACTTTTTGGTTATCGTTGCTCTGTTTTCTTAAATAAATGCTTGCTGTGATCTTCTGTTGAAGTAAGACTTTATTCAGTCAAAGGAAAAAAAAAAGTTTGGAGTCAGGGTGAGAAGAAGATTAAAAATGGAAGCTTCAAGGCAGTTTTCTCCAGTACACTTGTTGAAATAAAGGCTTGTCCAGCATATCTTGTGTGCTTATTGATTACTATTTCATCTAGAGTTTATTTCCAGTTGATTTGTTCCAACTTTTTCTTTATTTTTCCTTTGAATCCCTTGTTTTAACAGTTGTCTTTTATATTTACCTGCTGAGTGTTCTGCTACTTTGTTTTTTACAACTTCTTGAAATGCTCCTTATGTACTAGCTCTTCCTTTTGGTTTTACCAACCCTCCTACAACAGTGAAATCTCTGGGAAGACTTCCTTAGGCTTACATGCCCTGAGGCATGCATATATACAGAATAACCTGAACAAACTTTTGGACCAGTCCTATGTATGTGTGTGTGTGTGTCTAGGAAGAAATTAGCAATTCAATACTTGCTGAGAAGAACAAATAAAGCATTCCTTTTTATTCTTTTTTACAACGTTTAAGATGATACATGTTATGAAATGCCACAAAATGTCTTTGTTTTAGTGTTATGTTGCTTAAAATCACCTGTTAGAAGCCAATGGGTACTCACAGATATTTAAATAGTGCTTCTATTCCCAAACAAGCTTTACAGGCCTTATCTACTTCCTCATTATGAAAACCATGTTAAATAGTTAGGGTTAGAAATTATAATATTATCTATGCTCTAAAGACAGGGAAATCAAGTCAGAAAGCAGTAAAAAGGTATTCTGAGCATATCTGAGCAACTTAATGACAAGGTTAGATTATAAAATATATTTCTATTTCCAAAAACTTTGGTATGGTTGTAAATAACTATATGGATTCAATAACAATAAATGATAAAAGAATAATACTCAATTTTAAAACTATTTTGGAAATATACATAATTTTAATTTTATTTAGAATGTAACTGAGAGCTGCTCTTTTTGAAAGAAAATTCCTTAAGAAACATATTGAAATCAGGATAATAGAAAGCAATATTAAATAAAACATATATTTTTTGTACAAAAGTTTTCCAACTATTTCTGCAAAATGATTAACTACCAAATGCATTCCAAATACAATTAATGATTAATTGAGTGAATATCCAGATCTCATGTGAAAGTTTTTAAATAAAATATTTAGCATACATTGACTCAAAACTTGATAAATATGTTACAATATATTTTCATAACTTTAATATCTTTAAAGATCACTTAAATCTACTACATTTATTCTTAACTAAATAAACTCATAGCCATGTAGACAGAGATAACAGATGGCTAGAAATGTATAAGTTTCCTTTTTGATTCTGTTACATGTAATCTTTTTCTCTGTTAGAATATCTTATCTATTCATCCATTATATGCATGTTTTCACTTACCTTCATACTTTCTGGCACATAGTTATGATAGCTTATTTATGCTCTTTTTCTGATCATTTCAATATCTCTATCATCTTAGGAATGGCCATTAACCATTTTCCATTAACCTCAAGCACATATAATTTTGCTTTTTGTGTATTTGTGTATATGTTATGCAATTTCAGATTGCAACTAAATATCATTGTTACTTACTAGGCCCTAGACTCTGTTATAGTCCTCTGAAGAAATATTTTTATTATCTTTAAATTGCACTTCTCTTTTTAAATTATTGAGGTATAATTGATGTGTAACATTATAAAACTTTCAAGTATACAATATAATGATTCAGCATCAGTATATATTGGGAGATAATCACTACGATAAGTCTAATTAACACCTGTTCCTGTACAATTATGCAATATTTTTCTTGTGATAAGAACTTGGTTGTACATTATACCACTATTACTTACTTTATAGATGGAAGTTTGTATATTTTACCCCCTTCTCCTATTTTACCTACCCCTCACATCCTGCATCTGGCAACTATCAATCTCTTTTCTGTATCTATGAGCAATCTATGTGTGTGTGTGGTTTATTCCACATATAAGTGAAATAATGTAGTATGTATCTTTTCCTGTATGACTTATTTCTCTTAAATAATGTTCTCAAGCCCATCGACATTTTTGAAAATGACAAGATTCCATTCCTTTTTGTGACCCAATAGTAATATAATATATATATATATATATATATATATATATATATATATAT
>ML661906.1:6219195-6276072 GCA_007570785.1 Antilocapra americana | reverse complement strand
TTGGCAAGTCACAAATCGGTTCTGATTTTTGTTTTGTTCTTATTTAGTTTTCCTTAGTCATGAGCTATTTTGAGCTGGACCTACTCATAGGTTTTCTGTTGGCTCAGATGGTAAAGAATCTGCCTGCAATGCAGGAGACCTGGGTTTGATCCCTGGGTCAGGAAGATCCCCTGGATAAGGAAATGGCAACCCACTCCAGTATTCTTGCCTGGAGAATTCCATGGACAGAGGCTACAGTCCATGAGGTTGAAAAGAATCAGACATGCCTGAGCAACTAGCACTACTCATAGGCAGTTCAGGAATCATCTAGAGACTTTGACAGCATATGAAAAGAATTTGGGGTTCTTCTTATGTTTGTCCTCTTTTCCAGCATCTCCTTCTTCACTTTTCAATAATTATATTTTCCCAGTCTCTCCTCTAGTTCTTCAGGTCAGTAAGAAATACTGTAATTTTCTATTATAAATTTTGCCACCACGTGACATGTTATGACCTCATTCTAAAACCATAAACACAGGAAAATCTCTTCTTCCAATTTTCCTCACTCTGACAAAACAAATGCCTGCTTTGTAATCTTTCATATCCTTCAAGTAGCTCTCCCATCCCCAGGTATAATCTTTGTCATCAGTGAGGAGTTTAGCCTCTTAGTAGATGACTCAGGCATAGTGAAAGTAAAATTCACTGAAAATTCACATATCAATTTTAAATTTCCACTAGCCTAGGATGTACATATTTGGGCTGCTCTGATAGCTAGTTGGTAAAGAATCTGCTTGCAATGCAGGAGACCTGGGTTCGATCCCTGGGTTGGGAAAATCCCCTGGAGAAGGGAAAGGCTACCCACTCTAGTATTTTGGCCTTGAGAAATCCACGGACAGTATAGTCCATGGAGTTGTAAAGAGTCAGACATGAACGAATGACTTTCACTTTCAGGATGTATACACACACACACACACACACACACACACACACACACACACACAAGAACTTTTTCTTGTATATTTGCTCACTATCATAGATCATAATTTTAGGATGAAGCATATACCCTAGGTGACAGAGTAGAAGAGATAAATAAATGGATTTTTAGAGATTTCATTCAGCTTCTGAATCATACACACAACACTTGAGCTTCCCCTACCTGGACCATTCCTTTTACAGCAGATGCTATATCTCTTTTATTGTTTTTCTTGTCATTGTACATCACAATGTATTATATTTAGACTAACACAAGTTTTCTTAAAAGGTGAAGACAGTAATAGTGCATCCTGCTATTTGATATTTTTTATGTAGTCAAGAGTTTTACTGAAATATTAAAAATTATCTTGATCATAGAAAGAAAATTATTTTTCCAGCTTATTTGTTTGTTTTTCTTCACTACTAACATAACTTGCCTTTTCTTACTTCTATATTACCATGCCTAATTACAATCCCTAGTATATAGAGAGAGGGTCATCAAATATTCATTGAATGAAAACTTAAACAGAAGGACAAAAGCCAGAGAAAACAGCCATGAGAATGTGTTTTCTAGATGTAATGGAATAAAACCTTGTTCACAAATACTCAGTTTCCCATTTGTGGAGGATTACGCAACACTGCCCTTTAAACTTTCTCTTAGTTATGTGACTTGCTCTGCCTGGAAAATATGTGGTCTCATCTCTATACTCCAGGCAGAAGCCTTCAGAGCCAGGGTGTGCTTTGTTGTAGTATTGTTTCTTGCTGCTGTGATCATGGAAACACATGTGTAGATGGAATTATCATCATCCTGGGTTACTGAGAGACAAAGATGAGCAGAGGCCCCCTTGGCACACTGTGCTGACCATGTAGCATGAAGGAAAAACAGTCTTGGTTATGTCACCCAATTATATGTGAGGCTGTTTCAAGACAGAAACATGACAAAAAAACAAATAAGTGCCCAGTGAAACTCTGACAAAGGGTTATAGTTATTGAAAATTTATGGATAGTACTTATTTCCATTAATTAAATGTTTAAAATATTAATAAGGTGTATTCTTATATCAAATAAAATAGAAATCTAATATATTTAATATATTAATATTTGTGTCCACCTAAATCCATTTTTAAATAATTGTTTAATTTATTCAATGATGATTATCCTGTAGCAGGAATTTTCAGAATTCTGTAAAGTAGGGAAAAAATTCTTTACTGTAATTGGTAGTAAAATTGTACATTTTAGAGTGTCAAGTTTTCTCATATATCTGATATTTAGGCTTCAGTACACTTTTTATTATTATTCATTCTAGTTTGGATAAAAATTTAGAATCTTGACTATCTAGAAACTTCAGTCCTTTCTCAGATTCTTGTTTTAACTACTAAAGTTAAAGATGTACAGAGAATTAACAGCTGTCAAGCTGTAATAATAAAATACTCAGTTAAGTTTATAGACAAGCTTTTCTTTGTTGTCATTATGTTAACCTAATAAATTTTATTAATTAATCATATATAAATATCTGTTTTACTAGTTGCTGAATTACAAAGCCATGCAACAAACATGTATGCAAACATTTCCCCCTCTCATATATATACATAAAGATACTCTTGAAAATTGATTAGCCAGAAAGTATTTCAGATGCCTTCTTAAAAATCATTTTGTCTTTATTCAGAGCAGTTAATTTAAAATATGAGAGAAATCAAGGTGATAGGCTTGTAAAAACACTCTTCCATTTAAGCACAAGACTACATTAGAATACAAGACAAGTATATCCAATGTCAGGTACAGACTAGTATATTAGAGATATGTAGGAGACAGGAAGAATAAAAGAAAAGCAGTCCTCGGCAAGGGCCACAAAAAGAATTTATAATTATTGATAAACTGGATGCTATAAGGCATGAGACTCTTGGAACAAGCTCAGAGGGAACAGTTCATAATCTTGAAAACAAGATATCATCCTGGGGTTGGAAAACCGACCCCAGACTGTTTCCCAATGGAATCTGAGAGTCACATGCTTTACGTATCTGGAGGAAAATCCATAGGTAAGAATATTAGCCTTAGTTACTGATTTGTTATTGATTACTGTTTCTTAGTTACTCAGCGATTAATGATCGCTTTGTTCTTTGGCCCTGAAAGCCACGTGAGTTATAGCTTAACTCCTTGCCCGTTCTTTCCTTCATGGCTGAGAGTGCAATAAAGCTGGCCTGGATTCAGTTTTGGCACCTCTGCCTGATCCTCGCCTTTCACTGAATTCGTGTGTCATGTTTCTCCTTCTCCCGCCACATCGCCACATCACACTTTGGGAAACCCCTCTTGTCGAGCTGGTCTTGACAAGATACAAATTCAACAAGTAAACTATCATTAATATCTGGCAAGTTACCTGGTATCCAGTGGAAACACATGCTGAGTAGCCAGGTATTACCTGTGGTTGTCAAGGCAGCAATTACTACAAAATTCCTACTAACAGATTTCATCTAAGTTACACCACAGATACGCACCTGCTACCACCCACAACTAAAGTGAATGCCTCAATGTTATGCCCAAGAGAGCTGATCAATACAATAGTTTATTTGAAAAATAACTAACTATTAGAAAACTCAGTAAAATTTGCATTTCAAGGAAGTGTTCTGTGGTCTTAGATGAAGCTGTAGGTCCACAGTAAAAATTGAGATTGACATGTAGACAACGCTATATTAAAATAGATCACCAGCAAGGGTTAGTGTAAATAAATAAACATTAAAAAAAAGAAATTGAGCCAAAGTCATCAGTGAATCTCAGAATAAAACCGAAAAAAAAAATAGATGAAACAGAAAAAAAGACATTCTTTATACTTTTTAAGTTAAAATTTAAATAGATTTGGTTTCTCTATTCTCATATTATGTTGCATATTTTAGAACACTATATTAGTTTCAGATGTATAGCATAGTGATTTTATATTTGCACCACTGCAGTGTGGTCACAACACATAGTTACAAATTTTCACATTGCATATTAATTTCTAATTAATTGAATCAGATATTTGTGGATATAAACAATGATTTTCAAGAAGTTTTGTAAAATATTTTTATTGGAAAGATGATGATATTAAAATTAAAAGTTTTAAGATAAAGTTAGAAGATTATCTATCTAATTAGGAAGATTTAAATTCCAAAGCACTGATTTTCATGAACAACTCTTTGCAACCTGATGGAGTGTCACCCGCCAGGCTAGATGGAGAAATACACTGTGTTGATGGATTGGAAGAATCAATATAGTGAAAATGAGTATACTACCCAGAGCAATCTATAGATTCAATGCAATTCCTATCAAGTTACCAGCAGTCTTTTTCAGAGAACTAGAACAAATAATATCACAATTTGTATGGAAATACAAAAAACCTCGAATAATGAAAGCAAACTTGAGAAAGAAGAATGGAACTGGAGGAATCAACCTGTCTGACTTTAGGCTATACTACAAAGCCACAGTCATCAAGAGAGTATGGTACTGACACAAAGACAGAAATATAGATCAATGGAACAAAATAGAAAGCTCAGAGATAAATCCATGCACATATGGACACCTTATCTTTGACAGAGGCAAGAATATACAATGGAGAAAAGACAATCTCTTTAACAAGTGATGCTGGGAAAACTGGTCAACCACTTGTAAAAGAATGAAACTAGAACATTTCTAACACCAGACACAAAAGTAAATCAAAATGGATCAAAGATCTAAACATAAGACCAGAAACTACAAAACTCCTAGAGGAAAACATAGGCAAAGCACTCTCCGATATAAACCAAAGCAGGATCCTCTATGACCCACCTCCCAGAATACTGGAAATAAAAGCACAAATAAACAAATGGGACCTAATTAAAATTCAGAGTTTCTGCACAACAAAGGAAACTAAAAACAAGGTAAAAAGGCAGCCTTCAGAATGGGAGAAAATAATAGCAAATGAAGCAATGGACAAACAATTAATCTCCAAAATATACAAGCAACTTCTGCAGCTCAATTCCAGAAAAATAAATGACCCAATCAAAAAGTGGGCCAAAGAACTTAACAGACATTTCTCCAAAGAAGACATACAGATGGCTAACAAACACATGAAAAGATGCTCAACATCACTCATTATCAGAGAAATGCAAATCAAAATCACAATGAGGTACCACTTTACACCAGTCAGAATGGCTGCCATCCAAAAGTCTATAAGCAATAAATACTGGAGAGGATGTGGAGAAAAGGGAACCCTCTTACACTGTTGGTGGGAGTGCAAACTAGTATAGCCACTATGGAGAACAGTATGGAGATTCTTTAAAAAACTGGAAATAGAACTGCCATATGACCCAGCAATCCTACTGTTTGGCATACACACTGAGGAAACCAGAATTGAAAGAAACACATGTACCCCAATATTCATCACTGCATTGTTTACAATAGCCAGGACATGGAAGCAACCTAGATGTCCATCGACAGACGAATAGATAAGAAAGCTGTGATACATATACACAATGGAATATTACTCAGCCATTAAAAAGAATACATTCAAATCAATTCTACTGAGGTGGACGAAACTGGAGCCTATTATACAGAGTGAAGTAAGCCAGAAGGAAAAACAACAATATAGTATACTAATGCATATATACAGAATTTAGAAATATGGTAACAATAACCCTGTATGCGAGAGAGCAAAAGAGATGCATAACTACAGAACAGTCTTTTAGACTCTATGGGAGAGGGCAAGGGTGGGATGATGTAGGAGAATGACATTGAAAGAAGTAAATTATCATATGTGAAATTAATCTCTAGCCCAGGTTTGATGCATGATACAGGGTGCTCAGGGCTGGTGCACGGGGAAGACCCAGAGGGATGGAATCAGGTGGGAGGTGGGAGGGAAGTTCTGGAAGGGGAACACATGTATACCCATGGCAGATTCATGTTACTGTATGGCAAAACCAACACGATAATGTAAAGAAAAAAAATAAATTATATTAAAAAATAATTACTACTAAAAAAAAAAGAATACTGGAGTGGGATTCCATGCCCTTCTCCAGGGATTAAAGCACGTTGCAGGAAGATTCTTTACCATCTGATCCACCAAGGAAGCCCCATGAAAAATACAATAATTAAAAGTAAATAAAAGAATGAGATATGATTGCATTATTTTTTATTGATTGATTGATTTTTGAAGTTGCAGGAAGGTATAAAGAATCTTAAGAATATATGTTTTTCTGTATCCTTTCTACCTGTATCCTCTCTGGCAGTAATGATCTGAGGGGAGGCTCACCTTTCAAGATATCTACCAAAGGGAACTAATTCTGCTAACACTGATGATGAATAACCTGGCTAAGTCATCTAAAATCCACCAATAATACATATATCCTCCCCCTCCCACCCTTCGCAGTGGTTGCTAAATTGATTTTTTGTAATTAAAAGATAAATTATTTCTTTTTATCTATTTCTTTTGGAGCTTATTTGTTTTTAGTTCACTCTACTTGATTTTATTCTTCACATTTGTAACAACTTTTAGATGTGAGAATCATAAAGTTACTAGGTAATTAGAAAAATAATGAGAAGGTTTCATTACCCAAACAAGGCAACAAGTTGACTGTATTTTATCTTCTATTTAGCTCTGTAAAAATCCTTTTAGTTCTTTCACTGTTCAGTCAATATCCCATTTAGTCTCAGGATAACTCCTTGTTAGTAATAACCTCCTAATAAGAGAGAATGTTAGAAATAACATAAATAAATCAGCAAATTTGGTGAAGCAGAGAAAACAGAATCTCTAATTCTATTCCAGGAGAGCAACAGCCTGTCCTTGACAATCCAGACAACATGTTGTCACAACTATTGTTGCTTGTTTTTGAGAAATTCATTCTCTGTGGAAGAGGTAGGAAAATCAGCTCTTTGGCATATGTACATAGAATTTCTATAACATAAGAAAATGCTCTAGAGGAGCTCACACATGGAAAGCAGAAGGAGGGAGATAGTAATCAAGGAAGCCTTCCCATTGTGTCCCAGTAGGTCCTAAACATGAGCTCTCCAGACTGAGAAAAATTTCTTGTCATTTTATGAGGATCAATTAGCACTGACAGCACAGCGTGCTATTAGAGATAATAAAACAAAGATTTTCTGGTTTCTAACTTGGGTTTATTTACTTGTGAGTAGAGAGTGTCAGAAAAAAAAAAATCTATTTCTGCTTTACTGACTATGCCAAAGCCTTTGACTGTGCGGATCACAGCAAACTGGAAAATTCTTAAAGAGATGGGAATACCAGAACACCTGACCTGCCTCCTGAGAAATCTATATGCAGGTCAGGACGCAGCCGTTAGAACTGGATATGAATCAACAAACTGGTTCCAAATTGGGGAAGGAGTATGTCAAGGCTGTATATTGTCACCCTGCTTATTTAACTTTTATGCAGAGTACATCAGGAGAAATGCTGGGCTGGATGAAACACAAGCTGGAATCAAGATTGTCAGGAGAAATATCAATAACCTTAGATATGCAGATTACACCACCGTTATGATAGATATCGAAGAAAAACTAAAGAGCCTCTTGATGAAAGTGAAAGAAGAGAGTGAAAAAGTTGGCTTAAAGCTCAACATTCAGAAAACTAAGATCATGGCATCCGATCCCATCACTTCATGGCAAATAGGTTAGGAGACAATGGAAACAGTGGCTGACTTTAATTTTTGGGGCTCCAAAATCACTGCAGCCATGAAATTAAAAGACATTTGCTCCTTGGAAGAAAAGTTATGACCAACCTAAGACAGCATATTATAAAACAGACATTACTTTGTCAACAAAGGTCCATCTAGTCAAAGCTATGGTCTTTCTAGTAGTCATGTATGGATGTGAAAGTTGGACTATAAAGAAAGCTGAATGCTGAAAAATTAACGCTTTTGAACTGTGGTATTGGGAAAGACTCTTGAGAGTCCCTTGGATTGCAAGGAGACCCAACCAGTCCATCTTAAAGGAAATCAGTCCAGAATATTCATTGGAAGGACTGATGCTGAAGCCCCAATACTTTGGCCACCTGATGTCAAGAACTACTCACTGGAAAAGACTCTGATGCAGGGAAAGATTGAAGGCAGGAGGAGAAGGAGAAGACAGAGGATGAGATTGTTGGATGACACCAATGACTCAGTGGACATGAGTTTGAGTAAGCTCTGGGAGTTGGTGATGGACAGGGAAGCCTGGCGTGCTGAAATCCATGGGGTCACAAAGAGTCAGACAAGACTGAGCAACTGTATTGAAAACCTGTGAGTGGACAAGGACAGGCAGTCATTACTAGCATTCCCAAAAAGGCAAGGACTGAAAGATGTCAGTAGCTGATGATCACAACACAGGAGGCTTAGATTATCTAAGGAGTGTTTACAATTTCAATTCAAATACTGATAACATGGCCTTGATGTGGTTTTAAAGACAGGTTCACAAGTTCTTTGATATCTTTCCTCCAAAGAGGTGGTGCTTAATTTCCTTCCTCTCATTATATAGGTTACATGACTTTCCTCTAGTGAATAGAACATAGTAGAAATGATACATCCAACATTAGATTATCAAAGATTTCAGCTTCCCTCTGGAGTTTCTCTCTCTCTCCCTCTTTCTCTCTCTCTCTCTTTCTCATTTTCTTCATAACTCATTCTCAGGGAAGCCAGCTGCCATATTGCACAGACACTCAGAAAGCGAACACCAAGTCCACATGACAAGGAACAACAGGTGTGTTAGAGAATTTATATATAGATGCCTTTTTGCCTACCAAAAAAAAAAAAAAGTGAATGAACTTGGAAAAGTATCCTTGAGATAACTCTAACAGTGACCAACAACTTCGTTTTAAACTTACAAGAAACACAGTTCTAGAACAACCCAGCTGAATTCCCCCTGGATCTCTCATCACAAATCTGGGAGATGTAACTAAAAAGATGCTTTTACTTATTGATCTTTAAACATGTGACTTATATTCAATACCTTGTCTAATTTAGTATTTATGTGTAATAAATATATTTGGATGATGTACAGAATATTATTTATAAATACACACATATATATAGTTAAAGTATCATTTATTAAATGTAAGGAATCCATTTGCATTTTTCTGGTCCTTATGATCATAACAGAAAATTATGATTTTATCTTATTATAACCATCATTCCCTGTATCTTGTACATCTTTATTCCAATATCAAATTTTCCTTCATATTTGATTCCTTTAAAAGAAGTATTCAAAACTCTTAAATATCTACTTTTTCTTCATTTCTATCTTTAGACTAAGTGAATCTTGTTCTCAAGTAGAATAATGATTAATAATAAATCATAGTTTATTTCATTATAGTGAAAGGACTAGTTAGATTCTTTGAGGAGATGAATGAAAAATAAAAATGATAATGTAATAAAATTAGTGATATGGGCTCCTGACTGTTAATTAAAATTTGAGATAGAAAGATTATTCAAGATAAAAATGCAAGTACTACCTTAACTTGTATTTCATAAAACTAAATAAATATCCAAAGAAATCCCATTCTTTAACTTTATGTGTAGGGCTATGTGCAGAGATGCTTATTAAGCAGAGCAGACTAAACAAACATACTGTTTGCTGATCTCAAGAATAATGATTTAAGAATGGAGAGTATCATTAAAAGAGAGAAGGTTTTATAGCCAGAGTCCTTGAAGCCTTATGGGTGTTGATTTTCTGTTCACGAACCTTTCTTTTTCCATCTGTTCTGTGTGTTTGTGCTTTCTCCCCTCTTTTATGTCTTGTCAGTGTTGCTGACTGCTGATGAGACAATAGTTGGAATAAACATCCACAGGAAATCTTTCTCAGATAATACATTTAAGATCTGATGAAAACTTAAGCCCTATTTTATGAGTGCAATTTGGGTCAGGATACCTAGTTACATATGGTAGCCCTGTGCCTCTGAGGATTTTTAGAGAGGGAAACATCCATGCTCAGCCAAATTTAATGGGTTTAGGGGAATCTAATGACCTAAAAATTAGAAGAATTTAGAAAAATTCAAAGATAAGTTCCAAGTAATTTCTAGGAATTTTAGCAAAACACATACACAATGCTGTAATATTTTGTTTAATAGAAAGTAAAAGCTAAAGCAAGAGAAAGTAAATTGCTCTGTGTTTAACTGAGTGAGTTATACTGGAACATAAACAATATTAAACTGGAAATAAACCATATCAGGCATTGCAGTTCATTAAATATGTCTTTGAAATGCCACCTACTTTCCAAATTATCTTCAGCATTAAAATGAAGTTAACAATATCTTCTCTTGCTCAAGTTTATTTAAAGGATCAAATTATATAATTTATAAAATACAAAATACTCTAAATTTTAAGTGATAGCGTTAACTCATATATCAGGTAATATAATTCAATGCAGTAGCATTCCGTTTTTTAACTTGCAATTAAAATGTTATATGCACATAGTTTAAAGACCATACTGAACAAAAAGATTGATGCTGAAAAAGGGCAGAACTCTAATCTGGTACTTTCCTCCCCACTCTCCCTCCATTATCTTCATACTTCCGAGTAACATACGATATTGCTGTTCTGCCCTTTATTAAGCTCAATATTATCTACTTACATCCTACATCACAGAATAAGTTTGACATCCTTCAGGCTTTCTTCTCTGAAAACACGTCCCTTCTTTTTATGCTTTCAATGTAGCTTTATCACAATTTTTAGTTAAATCAGTGGTCAATCTGTGTCTTTTTTTATATGATTATAGTTTCTTCTGAACTAACAAATGTCATGTATGATTTTCTTCGTTATATGTTAATTTTTTCTGGAGATAGTATTATCCTTACATAACAGTTTTATTCATAAAATTTACATTGTTGTTTTATCTATTTCACCAGGTCTTTCAAGTACTTACCAATATTTTTCAAATGCTCAAATGTGCAAATTCCATTTTTCTCCTCCTGATTTCCTCTCTCTTGGAAACTTACCATATTGAACTTCAACATGGACTTCGTGACCTTGTGACCTTGCACACTACTAGTGCCATGAAATTGTCCTTTCCTTTTGGAATTTCTACCTATGCTCTCCTCTTCTGGAGCTCTTATTCACTCTGCAGTTCTTAGTACATTTTGTTTACTGCAGCCCAGTCTCCATTAGATTTCAAGAAAGAGTGCAAGGGAGGGGAATATTCTAGGATTTGATTTTATTAAAAAAACAAGCCTATATATATATATATATATATATATATATATATATATAGAGAGAGAGAGAGAGAGAGAGTATATATAAATATACATAGTTTATATACACTGATAGTTTGATAAGCATGGTGGACCAAATCATGGTCCCCATTAAAAAAAAAAAAGATATGTCTGTGTCCGAACTCTCATAACTCGTGAACGTGACCACTTTTAGTAAAAGGGTCTTAACAGATTCAATTTAGTGAAGGATCTTGAGATGAAATTAGTTTGGATTTAATATGGTCTCTAATTTCAATGAGAAAGTGTCCTTATAAAAGAAAGGAATAGGGAGATTTGAGATGAAGTCAAAATCAAATAAAACCATATCAAGATTGAAGCAGAGATTGGAACCATGCAACGCAAAACCAGGTATGCCTGGAGCCACTATAAAATAGAGAAGTCAGGGAAATATTCTACCCTAGAGTCACAGGAAGGAGTGTGTTCACAACAATTTGACTTTGTACTTTTTGGTCTCCACAGCTGTGAGAGAATACATTTCCGTTGTATATAAAAAAAAAAAAATGTACAATCTTAGGAAACTAATAAAGGTGGATAATTTTATGCAGAAACCATTTTCACCTAGTGTTGTATTTTAAATTATTTCTTAAGTCTAATTTTCAAAAATTTTCACATAACAAAGTTTGATTTATGCCTTTCTAAAAGCTTAAGATATGTTTAGAGATTTTATGCTGATATCTTGGTATCATTTTCTTCTTCAACATTTTATATTGGGATTGGCACTCACTGGATCCTTTCAATAGTAGACTCATGTTCTTCAATTTTGGAAAAATTTTGTTTTAATGCAATACTGTCCCTAGCTTTTTTCCTTTTTCCTGCTTTTTTTTTTCTTTTTCCTAGCATTATAATTGGTGGTTCAGTCACTAAGTCTTACCCAACTCTTTGAAATACCATGGGCTGTAGCCCACCAGGGTCTTTTGTCCATGGGATTTCCCAGGCAAGAATACTGGAGTGGGTTGTCATTTCCTTCTCCAGGGGATTTTCCAAACCCAGGGGTCAAACCTGAGTCTCCTAAACTGCAGGCAAATTCTTTACCAACCGAGCCACCAAGGAAGACTAACATTTTAATTAATGGATTCCTAATTGTCTCATTGTTCTCATTTTTTTATATTAGGAAGTTCTGAGTTTTATCCATCAAATTTGATGTTTTAAAATGTATGTCATTTTACTTTTATATTTTATAACTTTCTTTTTTCTACATTTTAATAGCACCCAATGCTAAATGATCACTTTTTATTACTTTTCTGAAATATGAAACATAGTATCTAGTAACCCTTTCTTTTATTTCCTTCTACTTCTGTTTCATCAGAGTTTTGTTTTTTAGTTATTTATTTTGATCTCTCTTTACTATTGGAATGTTGGTTCACAAGTCCTCTGTTGGCTTTTTCAATCATATTTACTTAGAAATTGTATGCTTTCTCAACAGCTAGAGTATTCTACTAACGTAAAAATGAAGATCAGTTAGTAAGTAAGCACAGTCCATATACATCTATATCTAGACGTCCTCTCCCTTAAGGCAGCTCAGTTTTTCACAAAAATAAACCTTCCAAATCCTACATTTTTTTTCTGAGTAACACACAAGTAAAAAGATGAAGTGTGGTTCTTAATTTCTCTGTGTGATTTTTTTCACCATTTTTTCAATTCTATGTCTCACCCCCACTTTCGCTTCTCCAAGAGAAATGAAGCCTAAAAATGTTCCATAAAATATGCCTATTACTGAAATGCAGTTGGGTAAATTGCAAGCTTAAAGCTGGAGAGGACAAACTTGTATGCCTAATCAATACGAAAGCTGATTTTGCTGCTTTCCTGATCTGCCTGATCTCTTACATCTTGAACTTCTGAGCCTTTGCAAGTGTCTTCTGGTCAGATACACTTGATTTTCCTATGAGATCTTCTCTAAGAAAACCAGAAAATTTGTATTCTTTTCTGGTTTATAGTCTTCTCTGATAATTCATCAACACTCTTGTGTCCTGTCATAAGTCAACTTGGGTTTCATTCAACTTGTGAAATCCTCAATGCCCGTTACACTTTTTGAAACATAGCAGATTATGTGTGAGTGCACAATGAACTGTTAAAATATAAAAGTTTGTAGTCCATAAGTCTTTAAACTACAAAAACAGTCCAATTACAATTTTTTATTATTAATCCTTATCTTAATTAAATAATATATTGCTCTATGAGTAATACGATATCAAATGAAAGAAAATGCATTTTAGTACCAATTTCCTTTTTTATTGTAACAAATTCAATAAATACTTTTTACTTTACAATATTGTGTTAGTTTTGCCATACACTGACATGAATCCGCCATGGGTATACGTGTGTCCCCTTCCAGAATCCCTGTCCCACCTCCCACCGGATTCAATCCCTCTGGGTCTTCCTGGTGCACCAGTCCCAAGCACCCTGTATCATGCATTGAACCTGGAGTGGCGAATCATTTCACATATGATAATTTAGATACTTCAGGGCCGGTTCTCCCATATCATTCCACCCTAGCCCTCTCCCATAGAGTTCAAAAGACTGTTTCATATATCTGTGTCTCTTTTGCTGCCTCGCATGCAGGGTTATCATTACTGTCTTTCTAAATTCCATATATATGCGTTAGTATACTATATTGTTTTTTTTCCTTCTGGCTTACTTAGCTCTGTATAATAGGCTCCAGTTTCGTCCACCTCAGTAGAACTGATTCAAATGCATTCTTTTTAATGGCTGAATAATATTCCATTGTGTATATGCACCACAGCTTCCTTATCCATTTGTCTGCTGATGGACATCTAGGCTGCTTCCATGTCCTGGCTATTGTAAACAGTGCTGTGATGAGAATTTGGGTACACGTGTCTCTTTCAGTTCTGGTTTCCTCAGTGTGTATGGCCAGCAGTGGGATTGCAAGGTCACATGGCAGTTCTATTTCCAGTTTTTTAAGGAATCTTAACACTGTTCTCCATAGTGACTCTACTAGTTAGCATTTCCACCAACTGTGTAAGAGGGTTCCCTTTCCCCCACATCCTCTCCAGCATGTATTGCTTGGAGACTTTTGGATAGCAGCCATTCTGACTGGCGTGAAATGGTACCTCATTGTGGTTTTGATTTGCATTTCTCTGATAATGAGTGATGTTAAGCATCTTTTCATGTGTTTGTTAGCCATCTGTATGTCTTCTTTGGAGAAATGTCTGTTTAGTTCTTTGGCCCGCTTTTTGATTGGGTCGTTAATTTTTCTGGAATTGAGTTGTAGGTGTTGCTTGTATATTTTGGAGATTAATTGTTTGTCCGTTGCTTCATTTGCTATTATTTGCTCCCATTCTGAAGGCTGCCTTTTCACCTTGCTTTTAGTTTCCTTTGTCGTGCAAAAGCTTTTAATTTTAATTAGGTCCCATTTGTTTATTTGTGCTTTTATTTCCAGTATTCTGGGAGGTGGGTCGTAGACGATCCTGCTTTGGTTTATATCGGAGAGTGTTTTGCCTATGTTTTCCTCTAGGAGTTTTATAGTTTCTGGTCTTATGCTTAGATCATTAATCCATTTTGAGTTTATTTTTGTGTCTGGTGTTAGAAAGTGTTCTAGTTTCATTCTTTTACAAGTGGTTGGACAGTTTTCCCAGCACCACTTGTTAAAGAGATTGTCTTTTCTCCTTTGTCCAATAAATTTATCTAAATTTTTCATAAGTAAGAAACACTTTGCATTATTTAGTTTCAAGATGAATAAAAAGATTTAAAACTTGAAAAACAATTGGAGCCTCTACTATTGCACAATTATAAGTTCAATTGCCAAATAAACAGCCTTTGTGAAAAGGTTAGAAACTGAAAGAAATTTAGCCAAATCTTAAATAAAATAGTAAAATATACATTAAAAAATATTTAAAGTGAGTGTGAATTAATTATGATCAATAAAGTCATCTGTGCTAGCAAATTAACAAGTATCAAACTTGAAAAATCAAAATTAAAGGAATTATGGAAAACAAATAATAATCACAAAATTATATGATGAAACTTGTTTCAGTGAATCTAGGTGTCATGTATATTTCAGTATGAAGAAAATTGTCAATAAAATAGTGTTATATTTTTTGAAAAAGAATATAGAATTAGGGAGAAATATACATTGTAAAAAAGAAATTGAGGGGGTCTCAAAAAGATAGAGTTGAATAAAATACTAATATTCCACATAATTAAAGAAAAATATTATAAGAAAAAAAAACTGGGGACTTTTCTATTAAAGTAATTATACCTCAAAATTCATAATTTTTAAATAATTCCAGGCTACTTCAACCACATTGTAGCCAATGCTATGTAATAGATCTACTTAATAATAGCAGGTAAAATATTTCATGAAGTGTCAAGGAATAGTGATAAAAATTCAATTGACTTGGATAAAAGCAGAGCCTTATGAATATAAAACTAGCTGAAGTATACCAAACAAAATGTCAAAGTATTTAATGGTGTGTCACAGGGATCAGTGTGAGGGTTGATCTTGTTTAACAACTTAATTAATGATCTGGAAGATGGAGAAAACAGTGTGTTAATGAAATTTGTAGCAGATATGAAGTTGGAGGCATTGCCAACACCAATTCACATAGCAAAATTATTTTTAAAGGAAAGTTGGAGAAGGTTAGGTTTATCAAGAAGAAGGAATAAAACATATGTTAAATTTGTGAGAAATAGAATTATCAAAAATACCTTGGGGGGGAGAGCAGAATAATGCTTGCATCTAAAATGGTCAGAACCAAAATATTACTTTTTATTAAATCACTGGCATTTCTTCTGGTTTGTTAAGAGAGAACTAGTATACTAGTATTCAGTAAGTTCCATGCATATGAATCTTCAAGTGAGAACTGTCAGACTTGAATTTCAGGCATGAAATTCATATGTGTTTGTCTCATCTTCTGCTGCTGCTGACCCTTTAGCTCTGCCATCTCCCACTGCCTCTCCCCCCTCCAGTTGGTAATTCTTCTTGCTGTTCACTCGAGGCCAGTCCCAGTATGCCAGCTGCTGCACTCTACTACTGTACTTTTTAAGACCCAGACCAAGACTTCCATGTGGTTGGAAGATCATCACCCTAGAAATGGGCCCTCAGATACAGAAAAGCAAGTCTGAGATTTTTCTCCAAAAATCTATGTTTGGTTCATCCTGATACACAAATGAATTACCCCAGAGTTCTACACTAATTTCAGAAGGAAAACATTTCAAAGTAGGTATTACTAGTCTGCCACTACCTGAATCCTATTTTTGAGCAGTGCCACTTACCAAGGACACAACCGATGTATACTAATTATAAAAAGTATATCTACATACTGGCTATATAAATCAAATTGTGAGCATGTGCCAAAATAATTTTTCAAAAATTTATGCCTTAAATGAGGTTATTCTTTCTGAAAGTACCCATATTGGTAGGAGGAGTTATGTTTAGTTCAATTCAGTCGCTCAGTCATATCCAACTTTTTGTGTTCCCATGAACTGCCACATGTCAGGCCTCCCTATCCATCACCAACTGCAGGAGTGTACACAAACCCATGTCCACTGAGTTGGTGATGCCATCCAGTCATCTCATCCTCTGTCGTCCCCTTCTCTTCCTGCCCTCAATCTTCCCTCACATCAGGGTCTTCTCAAATGAGTCAGCTCTTCACATCAGGTGGCCAAAGTATTGGAGTTTCAGCCTCAATATCAGTCCTTCCAATGAAAACCCAGGACTGATCTCCTTTAGGAGGAGGAGTTATAATCTCATGTTTATTTTATAACACTGAAATAACATTATCATTAAAGGATCTGTATGTGTCTAAAAGTTGTTTAAAATTATGTATTTTAAAAGTTAGAAGGGGAAGAGAAGTTGAGTTAAAACATATACTTTTATGCAACTCATAATTGTTTTCTGTCAGAAGGCCATTTCTGTTGATCATAAATGCTGTGCTTCACTCACTAGGTCTTTAGGAGAACATTAATTGTATATACTAAACTGATTCTTTTTCAGGATGGCATTTTTTCAGCCTGAATTTTTTCTCCATTTTTTAATCTAATTTAAACAGTTAACAGTGACTTAGGTCTGAGAATAAGATCCCGACATCCTTATATTTCTGCTTGCAAATTTTAAAAGTAATTATGCTTTATATGCTTGTTTTGCTTAAATGGCTTCAATTAATCAAAATTTTCTGTTTCTTCAGAAAAAATAAATAAAATGTGAGGAATAAATGTAAATATGAGAGAATTTTACAAACTATCCTACATAGTTAATAAAATTTGGACATTTTTAGAGAGTGCAAATACTTTAAAAATGTAATTTTTAATGCAAAATTGTCCTGAAAATTTTGATATTAAATTACAGCAAACAATATTATTAAAATTAATAGATGATGTAGAAACGATGATGAAGTGATGAAGCTTGATGGAATTTATTTCTGCATGATTAAAAACAATGAACTGGGGAAAAAAATAACAAATTAACAGTTCATTTAATATAGTCAGTACACTTTGATCTGAAGTTGTTAAATAATTATTTCCACAAGTGAGTGATTTGGTAGCCATAACAGCAAGTTGACTTCGTAAAGACTCTTACGATTATATTTGCCAGAATAGACTCACTCCTCCAATCACTGGCTTAAAACAAGTTTATTCCTTGCTTATGGTGCAAGAGTAAGAGATGAGCTGAGGGGATGCAGATGCTTTCTACTTCATTACTCACTCAGTAATCCAATGTGGCTGAGGACCCATCACCCTGGAGCTACACTCTATAAAACACTGGTACTCCACTTTCCCTGTGGAGGAAGAAGAGACTGGAGAATCCCACACATGCCTTGCTCAGTCCAGGATTAATATACATGACTTTAGTTCACATAGCATAGGGTTTAATTAAACTTCCAAAGGCCTAAAAATATGTAGGGGAGAAGTGAACTATTTGGTGGTCATTGCCTCTGTTTCATGGAGAAGACCAAGTGTTACTGGGAAGAGACTATAAGCAAGTAATGTGTACTGTGATGCATCTGTTGGGGGGGGCGGGGCATCATTGAGGTGATGGCTTTCCTCACTGTGGCCACTAACTCATTTTTGACTCTTGGGTCCCATGGACTGTAGCCCACCAGGTTCCTCTGCTCATGGGATTTCCCAGAAAGAATATCAGAGTGGGTTGCGTAAATCAATGAAGTCTTATAAAAAAGCTAAACATTTCAATTTAAGAGAATTGCATTTCAATATGGAAGGTGGCTGACCTTTTCATAGTATCATCTTCCTCTGTAAGTAGGAACAACCAGCTTTACAGAATTATTGCAGGAACTGAGACACATAGCTTTAATATACCAAACATCATGGCTGTCAAATTGTAGCTGCTCAAAAATCTGATTTATTCAATGTCAAAATTATCCTTTGTAGTTTTGTCAATGAAACTTACACTTTGGAGACTTAGAAAATTACTTGTGTAAGAATGGAGTAAATTAGCTAAAATTAAAAAAAAAAATTCAGACTTTCAGTTCAGTTTAGTAGCTCAGTTGTGTCACACTCTTTGCGACTCCATTAGCTGCAGCATGCCAGGGCTCCCTGTCCAACACCAACTTCCAAAGGCCACCCAAACTCATGTTCATTGAGTCAGTGATGCCATCCAACCATCACATCCTCTGTCATCTCCTTCTCTTCCTGCCCTCAATCTTTCCCAGCATTAGGGTCTTTTCAAATGAGTCAGCTCTTGGCATCAGGTAGCCAAAGTATTGGAGTTTCAGTTCAACCTCAGACCTTCTAAAGAACACCTAGCAATGATTTCCTTTAGGATGGACTGGTTGGAACTTCTTGAAGTCCGAGGGACTCTCAAGAGTCTTCTCCAACACAACAATACAAAAGAATTCATTCTTTGGCACTCAGCTTTCTCTATAGTCCAACTATCACATCCATACATGACTACTGGAAAAATCATAGCCTTGACTAGACAGAACTTTGTTGACAAAGTAATGTCTCTGCTTTTTTAATATGCTGTCTAGGTTGGTCATAATTTTCCTTCTAAGGAGTAAGCATCTTAATTTCATGGCTGCAATCACCATCTGCAGTGATTTTGGAGCCAAAAAGAATAAAGTCAGCCACTGTTTCCACTGTTTCCCCATCTGTTTGCCATGAAGTGATGGGACTGGATGCCATGATCTTAGTTTTCTGATGTTGAGCTTTAAATCAACTTTTTCACTCTCCTCTTTCACTTGCATCAAGAGGCCTTTTAGTTCCTCTTCACTTTGTGCCATAAGAGTGGTGTCATCTGCCTATCTGAGGCTATTGATATTTCTCTCAGCAATTTTGATTTCAACTTGTGCTTCCTCCAGCCCAGCGTTTCTCATGATGTACTCTGCATAGAAGTTCAATAAGTAGGGTGAGAATATACAGCCTTGACGTACTCCTTTTCCTATTTGGAATCAGTCTGTTGTTCCATGTCCAGTTCTAACTGTTGCTTCCTGAACTGTATACAGGTTTCTCAAGAGGCAGGTCAAGTGGTCTGGTATTCCCATCTCTTTCAGAATTTTCCACAGTTTATTGTGATCCACAGTCAAAGGCTTTGGCATAGTCAATAAAGCAGAAATAGATGCTTTTCTGGAACTCTCTTGCTTTTTCAATGATCCAGCAGATGGTGGCAATTTAATATCTTGTTCCTCTGCTTTTTCGCAAACCAACTTGAACATTTGGAAGTTCACAGTTCATGTATTGCTGAAGCCTGGCTTGGAGAATTTTGAGCATTACTTGACAGTGTGTGAGATGAGTGCAATTGTGTGGTAGTTAGAACATTCTTTGGCATTGCCTTTCTTTGAGATTGGAATGAAAATTGACTTTTTCCAGCCTCGTGTCCACTGCTGAGTTTTTCAAATTTGCTAACATATTGAGTACAAAACATTCACAGTATCATCTTTCAGAATTTGAAATAGCTCAACTGGAATTCCATAACCTCCACTACCTTTATTTATAGTGATGCTTTCTAAGGCTTACTTCACTTCACATTCCAGGATGTCTGGCTCTGGATGAGTGATCACACCATTGTGATTATCTGGGTCGTGAAGATCTTTTTTGTACAACTCTTCTGTGTATTCTTGCCACCTCTTCTTAATATCTTCTGTTTCTGTCAGGTCCATACCATTTCTGTCCTTTATTGAGCCCATCTTTGCATGAAATGTTCCCTTGGTATTTCTAATTTTCTTGAAGAAATCTCTAGTCATTTCCATTCTATTTTTTTCCCTCTATTTATTTGCATTGATTGCTGAGAAAGGTTTTATCTCTCCTTGCTATTCTTTGGAACTCTGTATTCAAATGGATATATCTTCCCTTTTCTCCTTTGCTTTTCATTTCTCTTCTTTTCACAGCTATTTGCAATGCCTCCTCAGACAGCCATTTTGCCTTTTTGCATTTCTTTTTCCTGAGGATGGTCTTGATCCCTGTTTCTTGTACAGTGTCACAAACCTCTGTCCATAGGTCATCAGGCACTCTGTCTATCAGATATAGTCCTTTAAATATATTTGTCACTCCCACTGTATAATCATAAGGGGTTTAATTTACATCATACCTGAATAGTTTGGTGGTTTTCCCCACATTCTTCTATTTAGGTCTGAATTTGGCAATAAGAATTTCATGATCTGAGCTGCAATCAGCTCCAGGTCTTGTTTTTGCTTACTATATAGAGCTTCTCCATCTTTGGATGCAAAGAATATAATCAATTTGATTTCGGTGTTGGCCATCTGGTGATGTCCATGTGTAGAGTCTTCTCTTTTGTTGTTGGAAGAGAGTGTTTGCTATGACCAGTGCATTCTCTTGGGAAAGCTCTGCTAGACTTTGCCCTGCTTCATTCTGTACTCCAAGGCCAAATTTGCCTGTTAGTCCAGGTATTTTCTGACTTCGTACTTTTGCATTCCTGCCCCCTATAATGAAAAGGACATATTTTGGGGGTGTTAGTTCTAAAAGGTCTTTTAGGTCTTCAAACCACCATTCAACTTCACCTTCTTCAGCGTTACTGGTTGGGGCATAGAATTAGATTACCAAGATATTGAATGATTTGCCTTGGAAACGAACAGAGATCATTCTGTCATTTTTGAGACTGCATCTAAGTACTGCATCTCAGACTCTTTTGTTGACTATGATGGCTATTCCATTTCTTCTAAGGGATTCCTGTCAACAGTAGTAGATAAAATAGTCATCTGAGTAAAATTCCCCCATTCCAGTCCATCTCAGTTCGCTGATTCCTAGAATGTTGATGTTCACTCTTGCCAGCTCCTATTTTACCATTTCCAATCTGCCTTGATCATGGACCTAACCTTACAGGTTCCTATGCAATACTGCTCTTTACAGCATCAGACCTTGCTTCTATCACAAGTCACATCCACAACCAGGTGTTGGTTTTGCATTGACACCATCCCTTCATTCTTTCTGGAGTTATTTCTCCACTGTTCTCCAGTAGCATATTGGGCTCCTACCGACCTGGGGAGTTCATCTTTCAGTGTCCTATCTTTTTGCTTTTCATACTGTTTATGGGGTTCTCAAGGCAAGAATACTGGAGTGGTTTGCCATTCCCTTCTCCAGTGGACCACATTTTATCAGACCTCTCCACCATGACCCGTCCATCTTGGGTGGCCCCACACGGCATGGCCTAGTTTCACTGAGTTAGATAAGGCTGTGGTCTGTGTGATCAGATTGGCTAGTTGTCTGTGATTGTTCTTTCAGGCTTTCTGCCCTCTGATGCCCTCTCTCTCTGCCTACTGTCATGCTTTGGTTTCTCTTACCTTGGATGTGGGATATCTCTTCATGGCTGCTCCAGGAAAGTGAAGCCTCTCCTGACCTTGGATGTTGGGTATCTCCTCTCTTCCACTCTCTGTTCCTGCACCACAGCCACTGCTCACTGCTCAGTACAGTGCCCTCTCTCAGCATCTACTGTCTTACTTGGGTTTCTCTTACCTTGGATGTAGGGTATCTCCTCTCCACCACTCACCGCTCCTGTGCCACTCCCTGTGCCACGCAGACACAGCTTGCTCCTATGAGATATTACTGATACATATGATCCGAAGGAGTTTTCAACTCCATGGCCAAAAGTTAACCATTTCCATTCATTAATAAAGATATATTTGCTAATTTTGGAGACAGAATATAGTCGTATAAGACATATGACCAAACAAAGAATAGTTCTCCTTTCAGAGAGGCAGTGGAAGCAATTCTGCAATGAAATAATACTTTGAAATGATATCATTGGAAGAAGTTTCTAAAGAACAAATGTGTATCTGTTTATTCAATAAATAATCATTGAGTGGATACTCAATATTCAGACGTCATTACAGGCACTGGAAACTGCAAGGGAATGAAAAATATCAAGCTAAAAAACAACCCTTATCTTCCCATAACTTGTATTTTGGAGAAAGAAAGCAGATATTTAAGTAAACAGGTTTACTATTTCAGGCTGCATGTGCTACAGAGAAAGGGGATGATAAAACCAGGAAAGTGTTATTTGTGGAGGATGTTCAGGAGGATATTTGACAGAGGCTCACAATAAGTAAGTGACTCTGCAAGCATTTGAAGAGTGCCACTCCAGGGAGGGAAGAGAGGCAGGACCATGACCTAGAAATGGACATGTGGTATTATCTATAACTGGCAAGAAGGCCAGTGTCCTGGAGCTCTTGGCAATAGGAGGAGAGCAATGAAATGTGCGGTTGGCAAGCCTTTGCTAAAACTTAAGCTACTGCTGTTGCTGCTAAGTCGCTTCAGTCGTGTCCAACCCTGTGAGACCCCTTAGATGGCAGCCCACCAGGCTCCTCCATCCATGGGATTCTCCAGGCAAGAATACTGGAGTGGAATGACATTTCCTTCTCCAATGCATGAAAGTGAAAAGTGAAAATGAAGTTATTCAGTCGTGTCTGATTCTTAGCGATCCCATGGACTGCAGCCTACCAGGCTCCTCCATCCATGGGATTTTCCAAGGAAGAGTACTGGAGTGGGGTGCCATTGCCTTCTCCACTAAAACTGATGATAATTAGCTATTAATGATAGCTTTTCTAACTGTTGATGGTTAAATATAATTTTGGGGGAAAAAAAGGAAAGTCATTGGAAGATAATAAATGGAGCACTGAAATTGTTTACTTGATTTTCTTTAATGGAAGGCCTCAGCTGCCCTGTGATGAATAATTGCAGAAGTGAAAGTTTTAGCACAGGAAGCATTTATGAGTCAACGCCAGTGATGGAGGTGTCAGACAATGACGGAGGTGGAGAAGAAGGGTGAAACCTTGAAAACATCTTTGGAAACAAAATTATAATAATTTATCTGCTTTTCTTTTTCAAGAATTGAATTAGGAAACAAAAGGAGCAGGTCTATTACTGAGAGAAGAGTAGAAATCTGAACTTTGTTTTCGGATGCATTGATTTTTAAGTTATCCAACTGGATAAATAGGATAGATAATAAGATAACCAACTCTGAAATCCAGGAAAGAACAGGGCCTCCAGGTAGATGTGGAAGTTCAGCACATAAAGAGAATCTGAGTCTTCCAGACTGACTGGACGTGGAGGGATGAGAGAAATCAGGCCCAGGAATACTCAGGGTGTGCCTGTGAGGAGGTGAGGAGGCCCCGGAAAGGGAATCACAGTGGTGTGAAAGTTTGACTTTCTGAAAATATATTTTCATTTAAATTATTAGATTTTGTGGTGCCTGGTAAAACATGGAGAAATAAATGGTCTAATTTGTGGACTTAAGGTAGAATTTGAGGAATGAAAGTATAGAGAACAATTACATTACAATTTTTTTTAAAAGTCTGATATAGTATTTACTTATTTAATTTATGTATTAGCCTATTTATTTACTGAAATATAATTGCTATAAATATTATATATTATAGATGTATAATATAATGATTCACAATTTTTAAGCTTATACTCTTTTCACAGTTGATATAAAATATCGGCTATATTCCCTGTGTTGTACAATGTATTCTTGTGGCTTATTTTATACATAATAGTTGGAATCTCTTAGTTCCCTGGGAGAAGGTAATGGCACCCCACTCCACTACTCTTGCCTGGAAAATCCCATGGACGGCGGAGCTTGATAGGCTGCCATCTATGGGGTTGCACAGAGTCAGACACGACTGAAGTGACTTAGCAGCAGCAGCAGCTTAGTTCCTTACACTGATACTGCCCCTCCTTATTTCCCTCTCTCCACTGGAAACCGCTAGTATGTTCTCTATATCTGTGAGTCTGCTTCTTTTTTTTTTTTTTTACTTATGTTCTATAGCTTGTCATATTTTTTTAGATTCCACAAAAATGTGATATCATACAGTATATATCTTTCTCTGACTTATTTTGTTTGACATAATGCCGTCCAAGTCTGTCCATGTTGATGCAAATAACGTTTCATTCTTTTTATGGCTGAGTGCTTTCCCATTGTGTATATATACAACATCTTCCTTATCCATTTATCTATGGAGGGACACATATTTTGGTTATTATAGATAACACTTCTATGAACATCGTGGTACATGCATCATTTTGAATTAACATTTTAAATGCATTAATAATAGACTTTTAAATGATTTTGTGCTAAAAGGGAATAGGAATTTGGAGGAGTAGCTAAAGGGTATATGGAGTCAAGAGAACTTTACAATATGTAGTGACACTGCCGAGTGTTGTATGATAAATTAGATGATTCCTCACAGAGGGCATATTTGATAATTTAGGTGAAAGAAGCTATAATTTGGGGAGCGAATATTTTATAGATGTGGGAGACACAATTCAGGAGGATGTAGAGTAGGAAGGGGATGTAGGAAGTAGCATATTGGTTAAAAAAATCAAATTTGTGTGTAGATATGGAGATGAGGACATGTAGATATTATTAGCAGAAAAGGCGGCAGAGCGTTGGAGGTTTGAAGAGGAAGGAGGTGCAAAATCTTATCTAGAAAAAGAATAATCTAAGGAAATGAGATGCAATTGTCTACCATATAACACTTTACTTAGTGATATAAGTTTAAGTCCCAATCAACATGGCTTTGTCATTTTTCCACACTCTTGTTTAGCTGCTTGAGTGCAGATTCAGAGAGAGAGATTTAACCAGGAATGTATGGAGGGTGATGGAGGATTCTGAAATTAAGTACATATTCAGAACAGTTTTTGTATTTTTGTGCCAGGAAATCTAAGCTACTTAAAAGAGAAGCATAAAGACAAGATACAGTGAGGCATTTGTACTCTTAGCAAAACATATTTTTCTTAGTGTACACGCACATTTGTGCAATAACAAATAAATATTTTCAGTGGTATTCAGGGTTGAATCATTTTGGTAGTGTTTTATAACAGTATCTCATAATTTATAATACTGCATATGTGCATATCATTAGGAAAAGCAGCTAGAGCTCCCAAAGATATACTATTTTTACTACCACTACACAACCTCCCAACCTGATCAGCTCCAGACATGTAGGAGTAATATACTGCTGAAAAAATAAATGGAGCCGCTTAACAAAGCAGATGTCCAGCTTCACTGCTACCCTGAATTTCTTTACTATTCTTATTTCCCTTGTTGTTGCTGTTCAGTCACTAATTCCTGTGCAATTCTTTTGCTACCCCACTGAGGCAGCGTGCTGGGCTTCCGGTCCTTCCTTATCTCCCAGAGTTTGCCTAAGTTCTCGTCTATTGACTTGGTGATGCTATCCAATCACCTCAACCTCTGCCACCCTTTTCTCCTCCAATGAGTTGACTCTTCACATTAGGTTGCCAAAGTTGCAGCTTGGGGCTTCAGCTTCTGCATCAGTTCTTTCAATGAGCATTCAGAGTTGATTTCCTTTAGGATTGTCTGGTTTGATTTCTTGCTGCCCAAGAGACTCTCAAGAGTCTTCTCCAGAACCACAGTTCAAAAACATCAATTATTCAGTGCTCAGCCTTCTGTATTGTCCAACTCTCATATCTATACATGATGACTGGAAAGACCATAGCTTTGACTACATGGGCCTTTTTTGGCATAGTGATGTCTTTGCTTTTAACATGTTGTCTAGATCTGTCATTGCTTACCTTCCAAGAGGCAAGAGTCTTCTAACTTTGTGGCTGCAGTCACCATCTGCAGTGATTTTGGAGCACAAAGAGACAATCTGTCACTGCTTCCACTTTTTTCCCTTCTGTTTGTGATGAAGTGATGAAGGCAATGACAAAGAATGCTCAAACTATTGCATAATTGCACTCATCTCACATGCTAGTAAAATAATGCTCATAATTCTCCAAGCCAAGCTTCAGCAATATGTGATCTGTGAATTTCCAGATGTTCAAGCTGGTTTTAGAAAAAGCAAAGGGACCAGAGATCAAATTGTCAACATCCACTGGATCATCGAAAAAGCAAAAGAGTTCCAGAAATACATATATTTCTGCTTTATTGGCTATGCCAAAGCCTTTGACTGAGGATCACAATAAACTGTGGAAAATTCTGAAAGAGATGGGAATACCAGACCACCTGACCTGCCTCTTGAGAAACCTGTATACAGTTCAGGAAGCAACAGTTAGAACTGGACATGGAACAACAGACTGATTGCAAATAGGAAAAAGAGTACATCAAGGCTGTATATTGTCACCCTACTTATTTAACTTCTATGCAGAGTACATCATGAGAAACCCTGGGCTCGAAGAAGCACAAGATGGAATCAAGATTGACGGGAGAAATATCAATAACCTCAGATATGCAGATGACACCACTCTTATGGAAGAACTAAAGAGCCTCTTGATGAAAGTGAAAGAGGAGAGTGAAAAAGTTGGCTTAAATCTCAACATCAGAAAACTAAAATCACAGCATCCAGTCCCATCACTTCATGGCAAATAGATGGGGAAACAGTGGAAACAGTGAGAGACTTTATTTTTTTGGGCTCCAAAATCACTGCAGATGTTGATTGCAGCCATGAAATTAAGATGCTTACTCCTTGGAAGGAAAGTTATGACCAACCTAGACAGCATATTAAAAAACCAGAGACATTACTTTGTCACTAAAGTTCCATCCAGTCAAGGCTATGATTTTTACAGTAGTCATGTGTGGATGTGAGAGTTGGACTTAAAGAAAGCTGTGTGCTGAAGAATTGATGTTTTTGAACTGTGGTGTTGGATAAGACTCTTGAGAGTCCCTTGGACTTCAAGAAGTTCCAGCCAGTCCATCCTAAAGGAGATCAGTACTGAGTGTTCATTGAAAGGACTAATGTTGAAGCTGAAACTCCAATACTTTGGCCACCTGATGTGAAGAGCTGACTCATTTGGAAGGAATGATGTTGAAGCTGAAACTCCAATACTTTTTCTACCTGATGTGGAGAGACGACTCATTTGAAAAGACCCTGATGCTGGGTAAGATTGAGGACAGGAGGAGAAGGGGATGACAGAGGATGAAATGGTTTGTTGACATCACCGACTCAATGTCCATGGGTTTGGATGGACTCTGGGAGTTGTTTATGGACAGGGAGGCCTAGCGTGCTGAGGTTCTTGGCGTCACAGAGTTGGACATGACTGAGCCACTGAACTGAACTGATAGAACTAGATGCCATGATCTTCATTTTTTGAATGGTGAGTTTTAAGCCAGTTTTTTTACTTTCCTTTTTCACCTTCAGTAAGAGGCTCATTAGTTCCTCTTCACTCTTAAAGAGGTGTCATCTGCATATCTGAGGTTATTGATCTTTCTAAGGGCAATCTTGATTATAGCTTGTAACTCATCCAGCCTGGCATTGTGCATGATATATTCTGCATATAAATAAATAAACAGGATGGCAGTATATAGCCTTGTGGTACTCCTTTCCAAATTTTGAACCAGTATATTGTTCTATTTAAGGTTCTAACTGTTGCTTCTTGACCCATATACAGGTTTCTCAGGAGACAGATAAGATGATGTGATATTCCCATCTTTTAAGAATTTTTCTCAGTTTGTTGTGATCTACACAGTCAGTCCTTTGTTATCAAACAAAATACATTTCAGAGACTTATTTGAGATTGTATTACCCTTTTGTAATCTAGGAGATGGGCTGGAGTGATATAGAAACAATACAAATTGGCTGGTTTTATGGACTGGAGTTTCCTATGTGGTCAAATGATTGTCAGAATTGAGTAATGAGAAGGAAGAGTTAGACAGTGGCTTTGTAGGAAGAAAGGAAGAACAGGTTTGAAACTGAAGGAACACCATCATTGATAATGACAATTCTGCAATATAATATAGGATCAGGTGGCAAAGAAGTGTGCAAGACTGTTGGATGTGAAAAATCCAAGAATGGAGAAGTGTTAAGTATAAAATGAAAACCAGATATGAAAATTCCCTAAGTAGATGAGATCATTTAAGCCATGTAAACAAAACTAAATTTAGCTTATTTAATGGATGTAAGTGAAATTTAACTTAGATTATTTCTCATAAATACCTACAATAACCATAACATAAATCTGTCATCTTTCTACAACGGTGTATCACCCTTTAAAACAACCCCCTCATGTCTACAAAACTCCGTTGTGATAGCCAATCACTGTAAAGGTTAAACAACTTCCTCATTTTCAACTTTAAGCCATCCTGTAATGTCAGGTCCCTGAGTCTCATATCAGTTTCAAATATGAAAGCTCCCAGTTTGTGAACCTGTTTTATGCAAAAGAAGTTTTTATGAAATATTATTTATTAATTTGGTACCATTAATGCTGCTATTTCTGTATTTTTGACAGAGCTTAGGTGATCATAGTAAATATCAATTGTAAGAATATTGAAGTCACCGACATTTTGAGAGCAGCATTTTTGAGAGTAATAACAAACCATATTTTAGAATAATTAGAAGGAATGATCTACTATTTATTTTTATGACTACAGCAAAGGAGAATAAGGGGTAGAATCTAATAACATTAAATTTCATTTCTGGGGTTGAAGATTGAATACAAAAAATAATTTAGAAAAGGCAAAGACTAAAAAGATCATCTGTGGTATAAGGAAAGCTACAGAATAAACAGCTACCATTGGACAGAACTCTAGAGAAAAGAACACTAATTTTATTTTTTTAGTCAGAAAAGGAAATTTAAAGAACTGTTCAGAAAGGGACTTGAGAATATAGAGAATTTTGCTGCTGGTAGGTCATGAATTACAAACAATTCAGAGGTGAAGAGTTGAATATGGTGAGTTATATGAAAGTTGTAGGGAATGCACAAACCTTATGATGAAGGGAAATTTCTTCAGCTTCTTACGATGACTTGAATTTAAAAAAAGGGCTTAAAAGTAATAACGGGGCTTCCCTGGTTGTTCACATGGTAAAGAAAGACAGTAACGAGAACCCAACATGCGAGACAGCAAAAGGAATGCAGATGTATAGGATAGACTCATGGACTCTGTGAATGAGGGAAAGGGTGGGATGATATGGGAGAATGGCATTGAAACATGTTAATTATCATATGTCTAATCAATCGCCAGCCCAGGATTGATTCTTGGGGCTGGTGCATCGAGATTTCCCTGGGGGGAGGGAGGAGGGAGGGGAGAGGGAGGGGTTTCTGGAGGAGGAGCATATGTAAACCCATGGTGATATCATGGCATTGTATGACAAAAACAATAAAAGGGGGGGGGGAAGAATCTGCCTGCAATGTAGGAGACCCGGGTTTGATCCCTGGGTTGAGAAGATCCCCTGGAGAAGGGAATGGGCACCTACTCTAGTATTCTTGCCCAGAGGATTCCATGGACAGAGGAGCCTGGTGTGCTACAGTCCATGGCGCCACAAAGAATCAGACACAACTGTGTTAACACAAAGTGTTAACACAATGAACACTTAAAAGTATGAAGGGATTAGACTGTTGGTCTATTCTGTATTGATATTTATTTACATGATAAAGTATGTTATATTTATAAGGACTTTCTGATATCACAGGTCAGATTACTTGAGAAGCCAACTCTGAGAAAGAGAACAGAGTGTATGACATTTCATCTCTAGGGGTCAAAACCTGTGGAAGTGAGGGGAAGGAAACAGGATTGGGCAAAAAGAGAAGTATGACTGAAGCATGGTCTACCAAATATTGTACAGCTGTTGTCATTATTTAGTTAAGTTGTGTCCAACTCTTTTGCAACCCCATGTACTGCAGCCAACCAGACTCTTCATTCCATGGGATTTCCTAGCCACAAATGCTGGAGAGGGACACCATCTTCCTGACCTAAGGATCAAACCCAAGTCTCCTGCAGTGCAAGTGGATTCATTACTGCTCAGCCACCAGGGAAGCCCTTGTACAATTGCATAGCTCTATGGACCCTCAATATTATCTGAAGTTTTAAGAGAGGGTCAGGCTTTGATATCTGCCCCCTCTTGGTTAGTCTTCGGATGTGAGCCTGCAGTAGGAAGGAGGTGTGAATTTAGCAAGGGTAAGCTTTCAGTGGAGAAGGCTGACAGCTGAGTGCCATGGGCTGGCAGAATGTCCAGCAGCTGAGAAAATAATTTTTTTCTCCAGAAGGGAGAGCTGGTTGGGACTGCACGGGGTATGGCTAAATTGATTTCACTGGGTAATTCCCCACCACTTTTTCTGGGTATACTTAAAAAAAAAAAAAAAAAGAAAGAGAAATGGGAAACCAAATACTTGCAATCTGTGATACCAGGTAAGTAAATGGCAAAAGTAGCTTCAGCTTTGATCCTTGTTGGTTTTAAGGTTTGCATGAGAAAAAAGTATCTTCACTGATAAGTGTGCTGTTGAATTATCTATTAACACATTACTGTGGAAAATATTACACAACAATTAAAAAGTACAACTCATCTAAAACTACAGCTGTATATTTATGTTTGCACCAAAATTACAAAAGAATTATACATAGACTTGTATTCTAGCATTAACACAACTCTGTCCCCAATTATATCTTTATAAGGTTTTCTTTATTATTTTTTTATTTTACTTGTTTTCTGATTCATAGAAAACTGTTCATTTATTATTGGTACCAATAGATATGTTTTTAATGCTAAAAATGGAATTTAAAGTATCTTTAAGGTTGATAACTATGTTAATGACTTCCAGATGCTAATTTATGGTGAATTTATAGTGTGATTTCTACTTTATATCTGTGCATCATAATTCACATATTTAATGAAATGAAAAGAAAATGCCAGATACTTTGAGTATTGGCTCATTCTGAGATAACAAGAGACATTAGACTTCTATGTGTTTGTATACAGTTGAGTTTGCATTGTATGTGTTTCCTGAGGAACTGGAACAGAGAGATGAATCACAACTGTTTAATTCTTCTAAAACACAGAAAATATGCTAATTGATTTTTCTTTTCAAGGAAAATAGCATTTAAAATTAAAATTTCTTTCTGAAATAATGAAAATATTCCAGAAAAATAACATCAAATTTAGTTTCAAATTATCTATGGAAGGTGTTAATATAAAGCAAAATGAAATTTTCATTTGCAGTGAAATACTCATCTATCACAGTAAATTAACTTTTCAGCTAAACAAATACCCTCTAATCAGTGATGTTTCTGAACAGCTGTCCACGTTGGCTTGTTGTACACAAGAGTTTTATCCCTGCTTACAACTGAGGTTGCAAGCTCATAAAAAAGGGATCCTGTGGCTATGTTCCAGTCCCTCTTTTTCTGACCTCGGGCTCCCGTGCTCCTTTTGCTTTAATTCCACTTACTCGAGGTTGTTCTCTGTCCCCTAGCTGATATACACAAAGTGGATTTTCTTTTTGTCTTCAGTCCTTTGGATCGACATAATGGCTAAAGTTTTGCCTTCTCTTTGTTTGCTCCAGATGTGGATCCCTGCTCTGTGCCCAGAGTTTGCCCTCTCTCTTTGGACAGTAATTAGTCATTTGTTACTCAGATACTTACTACTAGCAGTGACAGATATAGACGATATTGTTTCCCCCAGATTGTGGGAATGATGCTATGACAATAAACCTTCTGATGGGAATTCCTCTCCAGGTAAGTTTTAAGTCCATGGGCCCTGACTTTATAACAAAATTGCAAGCAGAAAGTCTTTTCCATTTTTCAAAAATTTTTTTTTATGTACTCAATCTGAGATGATCTATGATTGAAAATGCCCAACATGCGAGACAGCAAAAGGAACGCAGATGTATAGAATAGACTTGTGGACTTTGTGGATGAGAGTAAGGGTGGGATGATATGGGAGAAGGGCATTGAAACAAGCTAATTATCATATGTCTAATCAATCGCCAGCCCAGGATTGATGCTCGGGGCTGGTGCAGCGAGATTTCCCCGGGGGGAGGGAGGAGGGAGGGGGTTCTGGAGGGGGAGCATATGTAAACCCATGGTGATATCATGACATTGTATGGCAAAAACAATTAAAAAAAAAAAGAAAATGCCAATATAAGTAATACTTCGAGTGTTGTCACCATTGCTTTTGCTTGGGATACATTTTTATTCTAAGAATCAGGACTTACTTAATAGCTCAAAATCATGATCTTTTACATCTCTAAATTTTCTGCATGTGGAAACAGTGTCGTGATACTCAGAAATGCTAGAGAAGACATTCCTGAGGCTAGAAAAAAATAGTCAGTCTAAACTGGAAAGTGTTGTGGGGAGAATTCAGGTTCCACTCACATATCTGAACAAAGACTTCATATAATAAACCCAGATTCCACCTTTTATCAGTTAAAACTCCCAAGTTATAGTGTTAAAGTGAAAGTTGCTCAGTCATGTCCGACTCTTTGTGACCCCATGGACTATACAGCCCATGGAATTCTCCAGGCCAGAATACTAGAGTGGGTAGCCTTTCCCTACTCCAGGTGATCTTCCCAACCCAGGGATCAAACCCAGGTCTCCTGCATTTCAGGCAGATTTTTTATCAGCTGAGCCACAAGGGAAGCCCAGCTATAGTGTTACTGACATTTAAAAAAGTGAGTGATCTATCTGGTCTTAGGTTAACTCATGTGTAAGTGAGAACACTAATATCTAGGATATTGTTATAATATGTGGCTATAAAATATATGATATATTAGATAATACATTTGTCACTCTATTCATAAGGGGGGTGGGATATATTTTAGTGTTTATCCTTTTATGTAATGATAGCTGTGCAACCCCAGTGAATAAGTTATAAAATGCCAAAATGTTGAAAGCTAGAGAGGTTAAAAACATTCGGAATACAAAGAAAGACACTGAGAACTGAGGACAGATCTAATTAAATGACTAAGTAAAAGTGTGTTAGGAAATAAGGAAACACATAAGGTTCATGTAATCATTAGAAAAGGGGAGGTGAGTACAAAACTGGGGGAAAGTCAGAGGAAATAGAAGGATGAACACAACTTTTTAACACTCAACTCTTACTAAAATTCTAAATGAATTAAGGCACAGTTTTTTCTTAGTATCAAGGACTCTTTTGAGCTGTGGTGCTGAAGACTCTTGAGAGTCCCTTGGAGAGCAAGGAGATCCAACCAGTCCATCCTAAAGGAAATCAGTCCTGAGTATTCATTGGCAGGACTGATGCTGAAGCCCCAATACTTTGGCCACCTTATGGTAAGAGCTGACTCATTGGAAAAACCCAGATGCTGGGAAAGATTAAAGGCAGGAGGAGAAGGGGATGACAGAGGATGATATGGTTGGATGACATCACCAACTCATCACCAATGGACATGAGTTTCAGTAAACTCCCTGAGTTGGTGATGGACAGGGAGGCCTGGTCTGCTGCAGTCCATGGGATCACAAAGAGTCAGACATGACTGAGAGACTGAACTGAACTGAACAGACCTTTAAGTTTCTCAACAAAATGTTTTTTTATAATGAACAGAAAAGTGCAGAAGTTTAAAAATCATTGCCATATTATCTAAAACTAAAAAAAAAAATCTAGAAATCCAGTCATCTATTAGCACAGACATAACATATATATTATGTATATATATGTTATAAATAAATATGTATTTATAATTCACATTTTTTGTATGCCTGTCAAATGTTTTCTTTTAACCATAAGCCCCTTCTGCTGCGCCAAGTGACTTTCGGTGTGGAATAATGTCTGTAGATGCTCTAGTTGTCAGGGCTACTTTCAAAAGGTGTTTTCAGGATGTCATTCGCTGGCATTAACTTATGTTGTGATATTTTCTGCACGTTGACCTCATAACCTGCTTGATATGCATAATGCTTTGGCCTGTCTTCAGAATTTGTTGCTTAAGAATGCCCTTGTCTCCTGTCCTCTCACTTCATACAGTGTTGGGATGGTAGGTTCATTATTCTTGTTGATAGGTTGCTGAGTCTTTTGATAGGTGCAATGCATTTGAATGCTCATTTTGAAATACAGTCCAGTCCTTTCCACAGTCACTGACTAAGCTCACTGATTTACATTCTTGAGAGCAAAGGCTGTGTACTTAAATGTGTATGCTTATTTGAATTGGTCAAATTGTTCCTTTATTGTTGTTGTTTTTACTTTAGCTGGACGCATTGCTGCCCTAGACAAAATTGCTTGCTCAAATGTAGAAAAAAATATGTTACTGGGAGGAAAGTACCTATATTTCTAAGATATTTTAATATATGATATTTGGTTATCCCATTGATGTATGCTGTACCAAACCACTTAGTAATTGTTGGAATTTTCTTTCATTTTAAAAAATATTTACTTATTAATATTCTATAATGTATCATGCTTTTTCTTCATTTTATTCTAGCATGTTTTCCTCTTTTAGAGCTTTACTGTTGTACATTTTGAATTTTCTTTATGCTGTGGTACTTTTCTGTTTGGTCCAATTGTTTTTATTTCACTTACCTGTTTTCTAAATGTGAATAATACCTGCAGGTAATGTAATGGGGTAAATTAGTGAAAAAAGGAATACAAATTAGTGATTCAATTAATTCAGTTAATATCTTGATTAGATAAGCTCTAAATGTGTTTTTTATAAAAATTTGAACGAATATGACTTAATTCTACCTGTTTGCCATCGTCTTAATAAACAATATTCTGAAATGACTGCTCTAAGTTACTTTAAGGGAAGTTTCGAACTAGAGTCAATATTTATTCTTTCCTTTTGAAGTTCAGCAAGCATACTTTTGGCTCTGAAGTCTCTTCCCTGTTAAGGAGAAATGCATCTGGAATTCATGTATTAATAGCAGTTAATGTTGGCCACCACCAATTTATTTATTCATTTATTTATTATTTATACTTTGCAATATTGTATTGGCTTTACCATACATTGACATGAATCCACCATGGATGAACATATGTTTCCCATCCAGAAATCCAGAACCCCCCTCCCACCTCCCTCCCTATCGCATTCGTCTGGGTCATCCAAGTGCACCAGCCCCGAGCACCTTGTATTATGCATCTAACCTGGACTGGTGATTCATTTCACATATGATGATTTACATGTTCCGATGTCATTCTCCCATATCATCCCACCCTCATCCTCTCCAATAGAGTCCAAAAGACTGTTCTATATATCTGTGTCTCTTTTGTTGTCTCTCATACAGGGTTCTCGTTACCATCTTTCTAAATTCCATATATATGTGTTAGTATACTGTATTGGTGTTTTTCTTTCTGGCTTACTTCATGCTGTGTAATAGGCTCCAGTTTTGTCCATCTCATTATAACTGATTTGAATCTATTCTTTTTAGTGGCTGAGTAATATTCCATTGTGCATATATACCACAGCTTTCTTATCCACTCATCTGCTGATGAGTGGATAAGAACATTTAGGTTGCTTTCATGTCCTGGCTATTATAGACAGTGCTGCGATAAACGTTGGGATACACATGTCTCTTTCAATTCTGGTTTCCTCTGTGTGTATGCCCAGCAGTGGGATTGCTGGGTCATATCGCAGTTCTATTTCCAGTTTTTAAAGGAATGTCCACACTGTTCTACATAGTGGCTGCACTAGTTTGCATTCCCATCAACAGTATGAGAGGGTTCTCTTTTCTCCACACCCTCTCCAGCATTTATTGCTTGCAGACTTTTGGATAGCAGCCATTCTGATTGGCATGAAATTGTACCTACTGTGGTTTTGATTTGCATTTCTCTGATAATGAGTGATGCTGAGCATCTTTTCATGTGTTTGTTAGCCACCTGTATGTCTTCTTTGGAGAAATGTCTGCTTAGTTCTTTGGCCCACTTTTTGGTTGAGTCATTTATTTTTCTGGAATTGAGCTGCAGGAGTTGCTTGTATATTTTTGAGATTAATTATTTGTCCATTGCTTTGTTTGCTACTATTTTCTCCCATTCTGAAGACTGTCTTTTCACCTTGCTTATAGTTTCCTTTGTTGTGCAGAAGGTTTTAATTTTAATTAGGTCCTATTTGTTTATTTTTGCTTTTATTTCCAGTATTCTGGGAGGTGGGTTGTAGAGGATCCTGCTTTGGTTTATGTCAGAGAGTGTTTTCCCAATTATTTGTTCTAGTTCTCTGAAAAAGACCGTTGATAGTTTGATAGTTATTGCATTGAATCTATGGATTGCTTTCGGTAATATACTCATTCACTATATTGATTCTTCCACTCCACGAACACAGTATATTTCTCCATCTATTTCTGTCATCCTTGATTTCTTTCACCAGTGTTTTATAGTTTTCTATATATAGGTCTTTTGTTTCTTTAGGTAGATATATTTCTAAGTATTATATTCCTTTTTTTTCAATGGTGAATGAAATTATTTCCTTAATTTCTCTTTCTGTTTTCGCATTGTTAGTGTATAGGAATGTAAGGGATTTCTGTGTGTTGATTTTATATCCTGCAACTTTACTATATTCATTTATTACCTCTAGTAATTTTCTGTTGGAGTCTTCAGGGTTTTCTATGTAGAGGATCATGTAATCTGCAAACAGTGAGAGTTTTATTTCTTTTCCAGTTTAATTTGTTTAACTTCTTGAGTCCTGCTATATGAACCTAATACATGGAGTTTGTCACTTATCAGTGGGAAAGGATAGGATATAAGCAGAGGTGTACTACCCTTAGTCCTTAGGTGATAGTCTGAGTTACTCGCTCAGCCCTGCCCACTGAGGGGCAGAACCAGTGAAGCATTCAGCCATTGAATTTCCAGGCGGCTTAAATGACTCTAGTACTACTCAGGACAATTAGCCTTGAGGATTTCTGCTGCTGTCTTTTCTTAAATGAATGCTTCATTTTCTTTTTAAGATGAATTTTCTCCCACATTTCTAAGGACACTCATTTTACTTTCTCCATTGTTCTTAAAAGAAAATAACAAGATGATTCTTGTTGACCTCTAGAAGAATGCTAAATAGGGCTTTTTCGTTGTTACCAATTGCAAATATGGAACAATATATTTTGTTTTAAGTACCAGAAAACTATTGAAATTTCAAAACATTTGTTCAACTATTTCTCACAATACACTGGTTTTGGAAAATATGACAGATTTTTTATGTTCTTTAAAACATTCCATTAAGTATTGTATGGTTAATTATGGAAGTTTCTAAACAATGACTTAAGGTTACTTATGCTCACAACAATAAAAAATAAAATGTTGATCAACTTCAGAACACTTATCAGGTATAAATATTAACAGTGAGCCTAACAAGATTAATTAACAAAGGTTGGCTTCTATCTGATAACAGGAATTCTAGAATTTTTAAAGCTTTTGTTACAAAATGTGTATTATTTTGAGTATGAATATGAACTAATAAGCATAGGTGAGGACTTGAGGGAAATCATGAACTCTTAATTCTCTAAGATAGGTGTGTGTTCAGTTGTAGCCAGTTCTTTGTGACCCCCATGGACTGTAGTCAACCAGGCTCCTTTGTTCATGGAATTTTTTATGCAGGAAAACTTGAGTGGGTTGCCATTTCCTTCTCCAGGAGATTTTCATGACCAAAGAACTGAAACCCTGTCTCTGCATTTCAGATGGTCTCCTGCATTGCAAGTGGATGCTTTATTGTGGAGCCCGGAAGGAAACTCAATCAGTTACCCAAAGCAAACATTCAAATGGAGATATAGAAGATAATATTTGAAGTTGAATTTTTTCACATGAGTGTATTAGAGTAGAAATATTTGAATATTTCATATTTTAAGGTGCCTATGAAATTTTGAAACTTGGCAAATCATAAATTTTAGATTCTGTGTTGCATTTTTATAATCATATATTTTCAATTGACACTATTAAGATATGTCAATTTGATAGTCTTTAAGCCACTGTTTATATTTATATTTACATAAATATAAAACTTTGAAATATTGACAAAACATATTCAATTGACTTAATAGAAAACTATCAGTCCAATAATGTCTTTATATGTCTCAAAGGAACATTAAGGAGGGGCTGGTAAGGATGATATTGTTTCCATAAGTTAATTATTTATTTGAAAGTGTCTTTTTCTTTGTCTTTTGTTACTTTATTAGACTTCTCTTGTTCATTTATTACTCATGCTAGGAGTTCTAAACACTTCAAAACATGCTCTATTTCTCACGCAGTTTCATTTTACATATAATCTTTCTGGAAGATATCATACATTCCCAGAGTTTTAATTACTGTATCTATAAAATTGAAACCCTCACTTATACCTTCCACATGGCTATTACCATGAGCTGAAGCTTCCTATCTCTTGAAGGACACTTCTGTTGGTGTATTGTGTTCTCAAGTCAAATCATCTGAAATCTAACTTACAGCTTTAATCCTAAAACCCATTTCTTCTTTTCTTAATATTCTTTTTATTCTCTTTATGTACTGCAAAATCTCCATAAGAGTTTTTGGATCTTGAAGCCACATAGTGGTAAATCCTCCACTGTTTTTAATTTCTCCTTTAAACAGTCAAAAAATTATTTCACATTTTTTTTTTCTTTTTAATGCTTCTTGAACTGTTCTAATGATGCTAAGAAAAGTAGCAATTTTAATATGCTATTATACTTTGAAAGAAAGACATTAATAACAGTCTAGTGAATGTATAACAAAGCTTAAATAAAAAGGCATTGATTTGCACCTGGTAGGATAATTATAAGTAATTTTCTCCCTCAGAGAGTAGGGGAGAACCCCATATCTGTGGTAAAAAATTTTTATGGAAGTAACAGTTCAGCATAGTCCAAAATATAAATCATTGTTTAGGACAACATTCAGTTATTAGAGGTAGATATTGAGAATTGTAAGTTTAATTTGCCTCAGTACATTCATTTTAGATATTATGCATATGAAGCACATTTTATTTATTTATTATCAAGATGAAAGCAAAAGGTGCTCAAAAATGTCCAACTCTTTGCCACCCCATGGACTATAAAGTCCATGGAATTCTCTAGACCAGAATACTGGAATTTATCCAAATATAATTTTAGTGAGTGAATTTTATGCCAAACACTTTCCTAAGTACTGGTAATGTTATCTAAACCATCAAAGCATAAAATCTTTGCCTTTGAACAGATACATATTTCAAATTGCTAAAAATCGAACACATTTTTAAAACTCATAAATATATATATATTAAATCCATTATCAGGTTTCTATAATAAAAGGATATTTTTAAGATCTAGTTCATATTTGTAATGAAATATCAGGACCAGTAATAAACATCCATAAAATAACAACCACATAGTGTGTACATGTATTCACTTTTGTGTGTGTTTACTTCTTACTATGATTAAATTTTTATATAATTTAAGTTTATCTTATTTTAACTTTACAATTTTGTATTGTGATGTGAATGCATGTTTATGGCTATAAAATAGTTTCCCAAATTATACACATTTATGTTTTACACCCAATCCAATCCATCTTAGTTCACTGATTTCTAAAATGTTGACGTTCACTCTTGCTATCCTGTTTGACCAATTCCAATTTGCCTTGATTTATGGACCTAACATTCCAGGTTTTTGTGCAATATTGCTCTTTACAGCATTAGACCTTGCTTCTATCACCAGTCACATAGTGGAGATGATGGAATTCCAGTTGGGCTACTTCAAATCCTGAAAGATGATGCTGTGAAAGTGATGCACACAATATGCCAGCAAATTTAGAAAACTCAGCAGTGGCCACAGGACCAGAAAATGTCAGTTTTCACTCTAATCTCAAAGAAAAGCAATGCAAAAGAATGCTCAAACTAATGCACAATTGCACTCATCTCACATGCTAGTAAAGTAATGCTCAAAATTCTCCAAGACAGGATTCAGCAATACATGAACCATGAACTTTCAGATGTTTAAGTTGGTTTGAGGAAAGGCAGAGGAACCAGAGATCAAATGGACAACATCTGCTGGATCATTGAAAAAGCAAGAGAGTTCTAGAAAAACATCTATTTCTGCTTTACTGACTTTCCCATGCCTTTGACTGTGCAGATCACAATAAACTGTGGAAAATTCTTGAAGAGATGGGAATACCAGACCACCTGACCGTCTCTTGAGAAACCTGTACACAGGTCAGAAAACAACAGTTAGAACTGGACATGGAATACCAGACTGGTTTCAAATAGGAAAAGGAATATGTCAAGGCTGTATATTGTCACTCTGCTTATTTAACGTATATGCAGAGTACATCATGAGAAACGCTGGGCTGGAGGAAGCACAAGCTGGAATCAAGATTACCGGGTGAAATATCAGTAACCTCAGATATGCAGAAGACACTGCCCTTATGGCAGAAAGTGAAGAAGAACTAAAGAGCCTCTTGATGAAAATGAAAGAGAAGACTGAAAAAGTTGGCTTAAAGCTCAACATTCAGCAAACTAAGATCATGCATTTGGTCCCATCACTTCATGGGAAATAGATGGGGAAGCAGTGGAAACACTGTCAGACTTTATTTTGGGGGGGCTCCAAAATCACTGCAGATGGTGATTGCAGCCATGAAATTAAAAGACGCTTACTCCTTGGAAGGAAAGTTATGACCAACCCAGATAGCATATTAAAAAGCAGAGACATTACTTTGCCAACAAAGGTCCATCTAGTGAAGGCTATGGTTTTTGCCGTGGTCATGTATGGATGTGAGAGTTGGAATGTGAAGAAAGCTGAGTGTTGAAGATTTGATGCTTTTGAATTGTGGTATTGAAAAAGACTCTTGAGAGTACCTTGGACTGCAAGGAGATCCAACCAGTCCATCCTAAATGAGATCAGTCCTGGGTGTTCATTGGAAGGACTGATGTTGAAGCTGAAACTCTAATACTCTGGCCACCTCATACAAAGAGTTGACTCAGTGGAAAAGTTCCTGATGTTGGGAAGGATTAGGGGCAGGAAGAGAAGAAGATGACAGAGGATGAGATGACTGAATGGTGTCACCGACTCGATGGACATGAGTTTGGGTAAACTCTGGGAGTTGGTGATGGACAGGGAGGCCTGATGTGCTGCGATTCATGGGGTCACAAAGAGTCAGATACGACTGAGTGACTGAACTGAACTAACATATTACAAGCATCCTGAAAGTTTGTTCTTTATAAAGTTAAATAGTATTGAGTTGATGTTTTAAATTATATTCTTTATATGAATGATCAAGGTTTACACAGAGAAAACTTGCTTTTTAAGGGGGAAGAATATACAAATATCTATATGTCATTGATTATAAAAGATATGGGACAAAAAATTCTCCTTAACTTGATGAACTTCAGCGGTTTGAAATTATTAGAAAAGTAATTGTTTTAATAATAGTGAATCATTGTTTACTTCTCATTATTGAATATAATATGAGAGGAATACTGGGTAAGTAAAAGTTTTTAAAATTCAGAATAAAGAACTTTAAAATAGATAACATGAATTTATCTCAGACACATTACAATAAAAATATAGCATTATATATCCCCCAACGGAATGTGTAATTTAATTTTCCTAAACTTCGTGTGTGCAATACTTTTCACCTCAAATACTCACATGAAACCTAAATAATAGATAGTTAAAGATAAATAGTGTATGTGCATGTGTGAATATTTTACTAGAGCCTTGATTTTGTATTAGACCAATCACATTTAAAAATTGAAGCAGCATATTATTTAGAATCCTTTAATTATAATAGCTATTGTCTAGACATAATTTATGATAGTTGTATTCTAAACAATTTTGGATAGTACTAAATTAAAGAAAATGAAACATTTCTAATAAATCTATAATAAAGAATAAAGAAGAGATGTCTCATCTCACTTTGTATTGATCTGATTTGTAAAATGATTCTGAATAACAGTCACTTTCATAAGACATGAACTAAAAGCATAATTTGTAACATATTTTGTAGAGGAATATTGTTTCTTTAAAAGAATAACTGTTTACAGCAGTTTTAGGTTCACAGAAAAATTCAGAAAAAAGAAGTACAGATATTTACCACATGTGCATAGCTAAACTCACTATTAACATTCCCCACTAGACTGGTACATTTTCTAAAATTGATAAGCCTACATTGGCACATTATAATCACCTGTAATCCATAGCTTACACCAGGGATCCCTCTTAGTGCTGTACACTCTATGGGTTTGGACAAATATGTAAGGAAGGCCATGCATCCATCATTTTAGTATCACATAGAGTGTTTTTCTGTCCCAAGAATTCTTTGTGCTCTGCCTATTTATTCCTCTTTTCCCCACAACCCTTGGCAATCACTAACCATAGTTTTGCCTTTTCTAGAACGTCATATAGTTGGAAGCATACAGTATGTAGCCTTTTCAGATTAGCTACTTTCTCTTAGTAGAATGCATTGAAGTTTTCCCATGTGTTTTCAAGGCTTAAGAGCTTATTTCTTTTTAGCACTGAATAAAATTCCAATGTCTAGATGTATCAGAGTTTATTTATCCATCCACCTACTGAAGTCCATTTTGGTTGCTTTCAAGTTTTGGTAAATATGAATAAAGATTCTATAGCCATATACATGTAGGTTTTTGTGTGAACATAAGTTTTCAGCTCCTTTGGGTAAATGCCAAGAACTCCAACGCCTGGATCATATGGTAGGAATACATTTTGTTTTGTAAGAAATAGCCAACTATTTTCTGAAGTGCCTGTGCCATTTCATATTTCCACAAACAGTGAATGAGGTTTCTGTTGCTCTACATCTTTGTCAGAATTTGGTATTGTCAATGTTCTAGAATTTAATTTGTGTAGTGGTATTTTATTGTTTTAAATGTCATTTCCCTGATGATTTATGATGTGGAACACTTTTTCATATGCTTATTTGCCAACTGTGCATCTTCTTTGGTGAGGGGTCTGTTAAACTACTCTGGTTCATTCTTTTAAGTTACACAAACAATGGAAAGTAAATTCCTTTAATGAACTGATGTAAAAAAAAACAAACAAACAAATCCTCAGTGATACTCTTAAATTTACAGTAAATATAAAACTGTTTTAAAGACCTGGATTGAAAGTCTTTAAACATGGCAACAGTTTGGGGTTTTGGCTTATGAGTTTTTTCTGCATATTTAAACATTCTCACAGTTTCAACAGCCACATTGTATTAATATTGTTTTCTGAAATAAATGTCTAAAACAACTGTAATTCAATATTAGTGGTATTATTGATCTTCAGGTTTTTAAATTAAGCAGTTCTTCAAATTAAACAAAATAATTATGAAGTAATAAACTTCAGATTATGAAGCCGGGAGGAGAAGGGGACCACAGAGGATGAGATGGTTGGATGGCATCACCGACTCAATGGACTTGAGTTTGAGTGAACTCCAGCAGTTGGTGATGGACAGGGAAGCCTGGCGTGCTGCAATCCATGGTGTTGTAAAGAGTCAGGAACGACTAAGACACTGAACTGAACTGAAACTCCAAGTATTTAAAGTGAAAATAAATTAGAATGTCAGGCACTAAGAATTCAGAGACTATGTAAAGAATAAATAGGAACAACAGCAGAAGATAACATTTGCTGTAACAAATATTTTTAATATCTTAATATATTGAGAATGAAGTAAAGTTTCTAAAATGTTTTTTTTTTTTTTAAGTTTGATAAAGTAACTAGTGCACATTTTCTTACGGGCTGAAAACGTTGATGCAGATATATTGCCCCAACTTCTAGGGGTGTTCTCAGCAGACAACCTGCAGCAGCTAGCCCCCTTTTCAGAGTTTGTCTTGATTGAGAAGTGTTATTTGACCCAAGGTACACCTTTAAAGGGGTAACTCATATCTAATGAATTAGATATTCATATAAGACTAGACTGAGGGTGCTTGACCAGTGATTACTTTTTGATCCTTGAATGCGTAATTAGGATAGTGGTACTGGTAGTTTATGTCACACTTCGCTACCTTTTTAGTCTATCTGGTAAGGGCTTCCATACTGAGGAAAACTAAATAAAAGCCTCTGAAACCATCACTGTCATGCAAGCCAAGGTGCTAAAGCAAGAACAGTATCTTTTCCTTGAGATAGGGGTGAGGATCATCCTTGCATATTTGAAGAATGTAAGACTAGTGGTCCTTGTCAAACGTTCATTTTTTGAGTTACTGAGCTTTTTATTTTATTTGTAATCAATTTTTTATTGGAGTACAGTTGCTTTACAATGTTGTGTTGATTTCTAGAGCAAAATGAATCAGCCATGGAATTGGAAGATTGGGATTGACATGTAAACACTATTGACACCATGTATAAAACAGATGGCTAATGAGAACATATGGTGTAGCATAAGGAGCTCTACTTAATTAGGCCACGAAAAGTGAAAGTGTTAGTCACTAGGGTGTGTCTGACTTTTTACAACCCCATGGACTATAGCCTCCCAGGCTCTTCTGTCGAAATTCTCCAGGCAAGAATACTGGAGTGGGTTGCCATTCCCTCTACAGGAGAATTTTCTTACCCAAGGATCAAACCCTGGACTCGGAGGCAGATTCTTTACCATCTGAGCTACCTGGGAAGCTAATGCACTGCAGTGCCATGTATTTATCAGTTAATGAAAAGCTATTGTCTCAAATACTGGGTGCCTTGTTAAAAAATCCTTCAGCCATTCAGTCTCCATGGGTTTTGCACTAAATTCCATGTTTACCTCTTATAGAACATGATCTAAAACATTTTGTGGATTAGAAAATGCTAAGAACAGGTGTGTGTCTATTCACATATAGATGAAATCTTGATCTAGTTTTCAAGGTACAAATTTATCCACATATATAATTATTTCTTTATTTTAATAAAAATGCCACACGGGTGAATGTCAACAATGTCATCATCATGCATGTAATCCCATGAGTAAACTTCTTCAGAAAGATGAGAAATCATGGCTTTTTTTTTTTTTCTCTCTCTCTTCTCTCCCTTTTCCCCTATGTCTCTCTCAACTAGCACAGCTCGTTTCTATAATAGACAAAAGTGCCCTACTTTATAACTAAATCTTATCCACACTGTTTTAACCAGCCACTCATGGTTCTTATTTGTGTTTTTATTAATGTTAACTGCTTTAGTTCTTAACCAACCATAACAAACTATTAATTTCCTCACTTCTGCTTGATCAGTTATGTTACAGCAATAATAACAACACATACTTATTATTTACTATATGTTCTGAATACTATTCTAATAAGTGATTTACATATATTAACTAATTAAATCTTCATAAGAACTCTGTGAAGGAGTTACACTCATCTACATTTTACAGACGAAGCTGAGGTACATAATTTGTTGAGGGTCACTCAGTAATTGTTGAAACTCAAATTTTAAAATATGTAGATTGCACCAGAGTTTTTACTTATAACTGCTACACTACAGAGCACAAGTAAATTTTATCAATTAAAGCAGATGCTGACACTACCTGTGATAGTTTTCTTATTTAAAAATCTCAGGAAAACCAAATATTCTTTAAATGCACCTTATTTATTCATGCCCTCCCTCTGTTTCTGTCTGCCTTCAGTCCTAAGCTAATATGTATATGAAACATTCCATATAAAAGTAACTAATTTTTATCTCAATAATGTATAGATAGAATGCATAGATCTAGGTAATATTCCTTATGACACTAATTTATTAACTCTGATTATTTCCCTTCAGTTTGTTTAAACTCATGATTATCTTTTATTGTTTTTGAATCAATCCCTTTGGCATGTTCTATTCTAGAAAATGATTTATGTCTAGAGCAGCACGCTAGATAGTGAAGAATTTAGGACCTGGGATCTGTTAATGTGAAGACAGACTCCTTCCTACTGGAATAGACAAACAACATTCTAGTGGGACAAGCTTCAGTTCAGTTTTCTGTCCACCACCAACTCCCAGAGTTTAATCAGACTCATGTCCATAGAGTCGGTGATGCCATCCAACCATCTCATCCTCTGTTTTCCCCTTCTCCTTTTGCCTTCAATCTTTACCAGCATTAGGGTCTTTTCCAATGCGTCAGTTCTTCCCATCAAGTGGCCAAAACATTGGAGTTTCAGCTTCAACATTAGTCCTTCCAATGAATACTCAGGACTGATTTCCTTTAGGATGGACTGGTTTGATCTCTTTGCAGTCCAAGGGACTCTCAAGAGACTTCCCCAACACCACAGTTCAAAAGCACCAATTCTTCAGTGCTCAGCTTTCTTTATAGTCCAACTCTCACATCCAAACATGACTACTGGAAAGACCATAGCTTTGACTGGATGGACGTTTGTTGGCAAAGTGGTGTCTTAGCTTTTTAATGTTGTGTTCAGAGTTGCCCTAGCTTTTCTTCCAAAGAGCAAGCACCTTTCAGTTTCATGGCTGCAGTCACCATCCGCAGTGATTCTAGAGCCCAGGAAAATAGTATGTCACTGCTTCCACTGTTTCCCCATCTACCTGCCATGAAGTGATGAGACCAGATGCCATGATCATAACTTTTTAAACGTTGAGCTTTAAGCGAACTTTTCACTCTCCTCTTTCACTTTCATCAAGACACTCTTTAGTTCTTCTTTCCTTTCTGCCATTAAGATGGTGTCATCTGCATATCTGAGGTTACTGGTATTTCTGCTGGCAATTATGATTCCAGCTTGTGCTTCATCCAGCCAGGCATTCCATGTAATGTACTCTGCATATAAGTCAAATAAGCAGGGTGACAATATACAGCCTTGACATAATCCTTTCCCAATTTTGAACTATTGTTTGAGTCCACTGTTTCATGTCTTATTCTTACTGTTGCTTCTTGACCTGCAAACAGATTTCTCAGCAGGCAGGTAAGATGGTCTGGTATTCCTATCATTTTAAGTCTTATATTCCCATCTCTAAGAATTTTCTACATTTTGCTGTGATCCACACAGTCAAAGGCTTTAGCATAGTCAATGAAGTAGAAGTAGATGTTTCTTTCTGAAATTCTCTTGCTTTTTTTTATGATCCAACAGACTTGAATGCATGAAATGGAAGTGGCTGATATCCAAATGTCAGGAAACACACCCAAACATATTTGAAAGTCAATGAAATGGAAATTATGCCCAAAAGAGATGTATCTTCTGAGATTGGTTCTGATCATCTAAAAGTATGACATATAAATTTTGTGCCTTACCTCTGAGCTAATAGCATACATATTTGAAGCATGCTGCTAAAATATAAACTACATAAAGGCAGGGAAATGAAGGACATTCTAATGTTAACTGATATTTTTAAATCATAAGGTAGAATCTTGAAAGTCTAGTAATATTCAATTTTTCTGTGACTTGCTTTGAAAAAAATTAAAACATCTGGATTCTGAAAATAATCGTCATATGTTCTAACTCATGTATCTCTGTTTTGCTCATATAAGAAAGTTTGAATTATTTAAATCTTATTAAATTTATTGAGACTTCTTAAAATCACCCAACAGTTGGTCTAACATGGTGAATTAACCATGTGCATTTGAAAAGAATGCATACATTCTATTATTGTTTCTTGCAGTGTTCTATAAATGCCAAGTCAAAAAAAATTAAAAATAAAAGATTTCCTGTTATAGACTGAATGTTTGTATTCCCACACTTGTTTCAAATTCATCCCTTAACATGATAGAATTTTTCAATGGGGAAATAATCAGAGTTAGATTAGGTCATGAGAGTGGGTAGGGCGTTCATAATTGAATCAGTGCCCTTATAAGAAATTAAAAAGGGATTTCTCTTTCCTTGTCATATTCATGAAGTACCTGCAATATCAATACACATTAGTAGAAATTATTTTTGTTTCTATGCAACATTAATTATAAATACTGTTTTTAATATTTAGGTGATATATCTATTTCAATCAACTGATGCTGAAATCAATAACATTTTCCCTCTGGTTTCTTACCAGAAGACTATCATTGTCCAAAAAAAAAAAAAAAAAAAAAAAGAGAGAGATTCTAAACAGAATTCTAAGAGAGAAATTTAAAATTTACACACACAAATCTTCAATTTACTAACTTTCAGGGGGCAAGCTACCAGATTATCAATTTTATAACCTTCAAAGTGTAAAGTAATTATAATTTTACCCATCTCTGAGAGTATTAAGAAAGAATTAAAGATATATAATAAATAGTCATGATAATAATTAAGCTATTGCTACAATTTTCCTAACTGTTCCTTTCCTTGATTTGGCTCAGTATTCATTGTTGTAGAGGTAAGTTTTCAAGTAGCAAGAATGCAACAGGAGAAAATAACTTCAATAAAATTAGCAATTGAAACAAACTATGATCATACATGAAATTACATCCTGAGCACTTGCATTTTGCAGTCATAGTGCGTTATCCCTAGCTTCTAGCTAGTATTGGTAAATCATAGAATGATAAAATTTATACTGATTTCTCAGTGGGAGACAATTGGAAACAGCATTCTCCAATACTCAGAAACTATATTCAGAATGACACTGAAGCAGTGGAGTAATCCAGGTTTCAGGAGGCGACTAGGTCTGAGAAATGGAAGGAACTTAATGGGAAAGGGAAACTTTTTATACCCAGAGAAGATCATGTAATTTGGGAGAGGGAGATCATGAGCATCACAAAGAAATCTTATGATAAGGACACCATTGTTGCTGTTGTTCAGTCTCTCAGTCATGTCCAAACTTTTGAAACCCCATGGAGTGCAGCATGCAGGCTTTCCTGTCCTTCACTATCTCTCAGAGTTTGAACAAACTCGAGTCCATCGAGTCAGTGATGCCATCCAAGTATCTTATCCTCTGTTGTCCCCTTCTCCTGTCTTCAATCTTTCCTGGCAACAGGGCCTTTTCCAATGAATCAGCTCTTCGCATAAAGTGGCCAAGGTACTGGACCTTCAGCCTCAGCTCCACTCCTTCCAATGAATATTCAAGACTGATTTCCTTTAATTGACTGGTTTGATCTCCTTGCAGTCCAAGGGACTCTCAAGAGTCTTCTCCAACACCACAGTTTAAAAGCATTAATTCTTCAGCTCTCAGCTTTCTTTATGGTCCAACTTTCACATCCATTCATGACTACTGGAAAAACCATAGCTTTGACTATACAGACTTTTGTTGGCAAAGTGATGCCTCTTCTTTTTAATATGCTATCTAGGTTTGTCATAGCTTTCCTTCCAAGAAGCAAGCGTCTTTCAGTTTCACGGCTGTAGTCGCCATCTACAGTGATTTTGGAGCCCAAGAAAAGAAAATCTGTCACCATTTCCATTTATCCCTGTTGATTTGCCATGAAGTGATGGCAATGGAAGCCATGATCCTACTTTTCTGAATGTTGAATTTTAAGCCAGCCTTTTCACTTTCTTCTTTCACTTTCATCAAATGGCTGTTTAGTTCCTCTTTGCTTTCTGCCATTAGGGTGGTGTCATCTGCATATCTGAGGTTATTGGTATTTCTCCTGGCAATCTTGACTCCAGCTTGTGCTTCATCTAGCTCAGCATTTCACATGATGTACTCTGCATTTCATACAGATGCATCATAAGAAGACATACTTATGGTTTAAAAGCACATGAAAATATGGTCAACATCTCTAATTTTAGAGAAATGCAAATCAAAACTACAATGAGATATCACTTCACATCAGTCAGAATGACCATCATCTAGAAACAATAAATGCTGGAGAGGGTATGGAGAAAACAAAACTCTCTTACACACAGATGGAAATGTAAAATGACACAGCCACTATGGAGAATGGTGTGCAGATTCCTTAAAAACCTAAAACTGCTATATGATCCTAGAGCTGCTATATGATTCAGCATATATTCAGAGCAAAAATGGTTCAAAAGGGTACATATACCCCAGGGTTCATTGCAATCTTTGTTTACATAGTCAAAATATGAAAGTGACATAAATCTATATCCACATATGAATGAATAAAGAAGACATGGTAAACATATACAATGAAATATTAGGCAGCCATTTTAAAGAGTAAAATAATACCATTTGAAACAACATGAATGGACCTAGAGATTATCATACTAGATGAAATCAGACACAGAAAGACAATCATATATTAATTATATTTGGGCTCTTAAAAATGATACAAATTAACTTATTTGCAAAACAGAAACAGACTCATTTAATTAGAGTATGAATTTATGGTTACCAGGGGAAAGTGTGGGAATGAGGGTTAGGTTGGGAGTTTGGGACATGTGCACACTGCTATATTTAAAATAGATTCCCAACAAGGACTTAATTTAAAATATATATATAAAGTAAAATATTAAACTTACATCCATTTTTTACATTTTAAAAGTCTGGTTACAATGGTATTTTATTATTTATATTAAATTTAAATATTTAATTTTATCACATAAGATGATATTAACTAAAAAAGAAAGGACACAATTTTGATAGTATCTTGATTTTAAATGTCTGACCTTCAGAACTGTAAGAGAATAATTCTTTGTTGTTTTGTGGTATTGTGCAGAGCAGCAGCCAGAAACTGATAAAGTTCACATGTTTTAATATTTCCATAGTCTAACAGTAACAGTGATAGTAATAATGATATCTTTTTCTTAAAATTTCTTTTCTGTGTATAGTACACTGCAATTAAACATTTAAAAAGGAAAATAACTAAAGCAATTATGGCAAAATTTGCCATGTCACCAAAGCTTTGTTGTAGCAAGTATAGTTTATTACATGGTTCTTTATTATTTTCATGGAATATTTTACAGTAAAGTGTGCAATTATATATCAAATAATTTTTATTATGAGAAACATGGAAGGCTTCTTATAGAGAATAGAGGAAAGAATTTATGTATGGTTGTAAGTGTCAAAAATACCTCTTTGAAGAAAGACAGTTAAGTGGAAGAAAGAGTGGGAAAATTTTTCTTAAGCTAAAAAGAATGAAGGGAATTCAGTAAAGCAAAAAGCAAAGCATGACCAACATAAACATGGACACATTAGCAAGGGAGAGATAACATTGGGCCTTGAAGACTATAGGAAGGTATTTCCTGCTGCTGCTACTGTGTCACTTCAGTCGTGTCCTACTCTGTGCGATCCATGGACAGCAGCCTACTAGGTCGGTCCCTCTGTCCACAGAATTCGCCAGGCAAGAATACTGGAGTGGGTTGCCATTTCCTTCTCCATAGTAAGGTATTTGAGTGTATTTGAAATCTGTTGTGAAGTCACTGGAGAGTTTTAAGCAGGAAGAAGAGAGAGAGTCTGAATTATGTTCTATAAATCATCATACCTGATATGTGCCCTGCTGTGTATGAAGTAAACCATGGATGGAATTTAGGAGTCTCTTGCAGCACTCTAATTAAAAGAAGATGGTGGTTGATTTAGGACTATAGCAATGATGGAAATGAAATCTGTGCACATGTGAAAAATTTGACAGGCTTTGCTGATGGATTAGATGTGGGACTTAGGGAATGGACCAGGAATAATCTGTCTTTGCTGACAATCCTGTGGTCTTCCTTCTTTAATAAAAATATAAGTCAAGCATTTTGGTTTAATGTTATGTTTTTCACCTTAAATTAAAAAGAAGACTTTTATTTTTGTATTTGTTTTTTATTGTTTTAATTTAACTTGTTTGCATTTGCTATTCATTTTAACCAGAACTTTTTCAGCTATTTTGTTTTTTCCATTGGTTCATTTCTAAAAAGTTTTTAATAAATAAGTATTGATTGACTACAACTCTCCAGAAGACATAAAGATAAATACAAGACTTGGTCCCTGTCTTGTCGAACCATTCATCTTTACTTAATGATTTTGTGGATCATTTGAAGACTTACTTTGATTGTAAAGTCAAATCTTTTAACATATGAGAGGTATGTAATACATAATATATATGAAAGCTTTATAACTAGATTTAATGACAAAATTGCTTCTTTCTTATTACTTTGTAGAGGAGTCCTAAGTTTTCCTGTTAGAATTAAAGTTAATCAATGGATTATTTAAAAATAATTAGTTCATTGAAACCGTCACAGAATCAGTAAGTTGAACACAAACTCGACTAGCAAAATTTCTAAAAGTTTGGTGGAAATGTTTTTCAGTAACTATGTTTGATAATTCCAGATTGAGAAATAATGTTGAAATGCTAAAGATAAATTTCCCTGCTTTGCTACTAGTGATATTGCCAATGAGAAATTACAAATAAAGATATATCAAAGCTGCACATGCCCGTCTCTCCCACACAATTGAAACTTATTCTTCTGTGTTAACACTATTATTTAATAAAAAGGCTTGTTTTAGTTTTGTTCCAGGAGCTAAGATGGTAAACTACTACTGATAATACTTAGATTTCCTTCTGCAAATAGGAAACAATAAAGGAATGAAGGAACAGAGAGACAAGAAGAGGAGAGAAAGGAAGGAAAGAAGGAAAGCTAGGTTAAAAATCAGTAAAATTATCACTATTACCAATTCTTTGCATTAGATTTATAAGGCAGTGAATAAACACAATGTCATAGTTCTTGTATCTGAACATGATGACAGTGTTATGTCTGAAGAATAAAAAGAGTCTACCTGCCATAGTTTCATGCAGGAGACGCAGAACTCCTGGATCAGAGACAAAACTGTTACCCACAGCATAGCTAAAGCCAGAACTTTCTATTCCCAACAGTTACTCATGTTTTTGATGTCCTATGGGACTCAGGGCTGAGAAGGCAATGGCTTCCCACTCCAGTACACTTGCCTGGAGAATCCCATGATCAGAGGAGCCTGGTAGGCTGCAGTCCATGGGATTGCTAAGAGTCAGACACTACTGAGCGACTTCACTTTCACTTTTCCCTTTCATGCATTGGAGAAGGAAATGGCAACCCACTCCAGTGTTCTTGCCTGGAGAATCCCAGGAACAGGGGAGCCTGGTGGGCTGCCATCTATGGGATCACATAGAGTTGGACATGACTGAAGTGACTTAGCAGCAGCAGCAGCATGGAACTCAGGGAGATGTAGGCCAAGGTGGATGGTATGCACGTAGTACTTTGGCTTCACAGCGTAAAACCCTGTGCTTCATAAACCCCAATCATAAAGTGCTTTAAAAAATGCCTAAGATTTCCATAGAGATCCAGAGGTTAATAATCTGCTTTCCAATGCAAGGGACATGGGTTTGATCCCTGGTGGAAAGAACTAGGATCTCACATGCTGTAGGGCAACTAGAAAGCCTACACACATTAACTAGAGAAGCCCCAGAGTTATATTTTGAGAAAGCCTCACATCTCAATGAAGACCCAATGCAGCCAAAAAGAGAAAACCACAAAACAAAACAAGCAAACAAAAAACATTCTTAACCTTTGCCCCATAGGAAGGCATTATCTTTTTTATACTTTGCATTAAAGAAATCTGTACCCTGCATTAGATGAAGAGATTATCTTTCTCTTTCAGGGCTATTTGCTATACAAGTATTAAAAAAGATGGTCTAGAACAAAACCTGTCAATGTCTCTGTCTCACAGAAATGTGAGTTCCCTGGAGAAATTTTTCCATTTGGACTACCTGCTAGCTGGAAAATATGGGCCATTAAATTTGTGTTTGTAACATAAGGTTTGGAAAGATGTGCCTACAATCCTGTATTGTATTAGTTCTATGGCATTAGACTTGACCTTTTGAACTCTATTTTCTTCACATTTAAAGTGAAGAAAATTGTATATTCTTTACAAATCTTAATAAAAATATTATAAAAGCCCATAATATGTATGAATATTTATGTAAACCATAAAACATATTAATCTGAATAAGAGAAGATCATGTTTTTATAGTTAAAAGTCATTTATCATAATAAGTTATCTTGCTTGTATTGTATGATAATGATATTGAACTTTAACCCTTACATTTTGTTGTTTATAAATATTTATAACAACATATTATATCCTTATTCTTGTGTAAAAGATAATTTTAAAATATTGCACAATTTATTTCAGAATAGTCCTTCACCATTATCCATTAATACTCTTCTCCAAACATATAATAATTTAACTGTCAGAAAGTTTTTCATGAATGTGTATATATATCTATGTTCTGTTTAATTAAATATATAATCTAATTTTACTGCACTAAAGCTGAAGATTTGAATATCATCTAGGAATTTTCTTACCAGAAAAAAGATTTCTAATATTTTTTTCTTTAAATATAAAAACCCTATCAAATTAATAAAAAACTAAAGTTTGGAATGATATGAAAGTGTGTTTATACTAGTGGTTTTGATTTTTATTTTCCATTTTTTAAAAATTTTAAGCCTATAAAAGTGTCACAAGCATTAAAAATAACAATAAATACATTTTGTAGATTGAACAATAGTTAGAATTGTGCCTCAATTCCTCTGCACCCATATGATTTTTACAGTTGGTAGTAAATAGATACAATACTTGTTATCTGATGCTTACACCCTATGGAGAATGGCATTCTATTACATAATGACAGCTATTGCATATTTATACAATCAGACAATTTAGTATTTACATAATATTGTAATCTACTGTATGATCCATATTTAGATTTTCTCAGTGAGGCCAATAATAAATTTTACATTTCTTTTTCGTTTTTTTCTTTCATTATTTTATTTTTCTAACCTGGTAAGCAATCAAAGATCATGATGCTCTTTTTTTTTTCTTCTGGAATTGCTTCTGTCTTCTAGAAGGAACGTTTGGAGCTAACTGTAGCTGTGAAGTCTGTCATCATAGTGTACTCTGATATTCCAACCTTGTTTTCATGAGCCCCTGAGTACATGTTCTGGACTTCCCTGGTGGCTCAGACGGTAAAGCGTCTGCCTACAATGCCTACAATGAGGGAGCCCTGGGTTCAGTCCCTGAGTTGGGAAGATTGCCTGGAGAAGGAAATGGCAACCTACTCCAGTATTCTTGCCTGGAAAATCCCATGGACGGTGGAACCTGGTAGATTACAGTCCATGGGGTCGCAAAGAGTCAGACACGACTGAGCGACTTCACATGACATAACAAGAGTGTATGTTCTACACTCTGCCAAACACCACATCCCACTATTTATCAAAGCTCTTTTCTTTAGTGGATTCCATTTAGAATGATTCTCTCTAATTTTGAGAGTATTTTTTGGCAATCTGTATTTGAGAATACTTAAGACTATCAGAATTTCTCTTTTCCTTTGTATCACTATTGCTTCCAAGTTTCCTCTGCCTAAGTTCTAAGTTGGTCCTGTTTTACCATCTCACATGCTAAATCACTTTAGTTGTACCTAATTCTTTTCAAACTTCTCAACTGTAGCCCACCTGGCTTCTTTGTCCATGCGATTCTCCTGGCAAGAATACTGGAGTGGGTTGCCATTCCTTTTTCCAGGGGATCTTCCCAATCCAAGGATTGAATCTGTGCCTCTTATTTCTTCTGCATTGGCAGGCAGGGTCTTTACCATTAATGGCCACCTGGAAAGCCCAATGCTGAGTTCATTTTCTAACATTTTATTTTTTTCATTTTTGGCCTATGGTAATCCATTTCTACTGTTTTTTATGGTAGTTGCAATTAAAGAATAGAATGCTTATAATTTAAATTGATATGTAACAAATCCTTTTTAACATTTGAATATAGCTGAAAATTGAAAAAATTAAAAATGTAAAATAATTGTAATTTTAAAATATAATAAGATATTGGAATAAAATATGTGAACATGTTATACAGAAAAGCAACTGAGATTTAAAAATCTAAAACCAATAGATACAAAGTGTGGAATATCTAACTTTAATACTACTAGAAAAAATGTCTGGAGAAACTTGGAAATTCAACAAAATATTAATGTTTTATTCATAAACATGAAGGTAATTTAAAGGAAAAAGTCAAATGCCCTATTATAATCAGATTTACCTAGCCTCTTTTGTCATAATTCATAATTTCAGTTGCAAAACTCGGAGGTTTCAGAAATACAATTCCATTTACAACTTGAATTGTTTACGTTGCAGATAATTACCTGGTTAAATAAGTTACTTGTCACTTATAACTCCCTCCCTTGAATTGTGAACTATTATGTTAACTGGAATTATACTAATACAAAGTAATATATTATGTTTTTGGAATAAAATATTTGTTTGTGTTGCAAGTCTTGCTTGGAAGACTGATCTATAGTCCACTTTTCCTTTGGGTCCTTTCTCTTTCTCTCTCTGTTTCTTTCTTTTTCACAGGCACATACATCCACTCATTCCAGTAAAGATCGTGTGTGCAATTCTAATCCTCTAGTTCCAACACTAGGCAAGGAAGGAATATCTTCTAGTCTTAAAAGAAAAATTTTCATATCCATATTTATTCATTAACTTTTTCTTATCCTCCTTTGAAACAAACTACTTTCTGATGCATCTTAAAAATTGATAAACTTTATTTTTTATTAAAGTTTTAGATTTACAGGAGAAAAAATAAAAAATAGTAAGAAAATTTTCACATACCCTATAATCAATTATTTCTCAAATTATTAACATCTTATGGTATGGTATGTTATGATATGGTACAGTTTTATTATTAATAAACTGATATTTATACATTTGTCTGGTATCTTTCTTGTTAATGGTCTGGTTTAGTATGTTTTTGGGAGGAACACCCCAGTGGAATAGATATTCTTATCATGATATGCATAATATTTCCCAAATTATTAACATCTTATGGTATGGTATGGTACAGTTTTATTATTAATAAACTGATATTTATACAATTTGTCTGGTATCTTTCTTTTTTTTATTATTTTTTATTTTTTAATTGTTTTTGCCATACATTGTCATGATATCACCATGGGTTTACATATGCTTCCCCT
>ML661906.1:6123465-6214195 GCA_007570785.1 Antilocapra americana | reverse complement strand
CTTTTTGGAGGGTTTTTATCATAAATGGATGTTGAATTTTGTCAAAGGCTTTCTCTGCATCTATTGAGATAATCATGTGATTTTTATTTTTTAATTTGTTAATGTGGTGTATTACATTGATCGATTTACGAATATTGAAGAATCCTTGCATCCCTGGGATAAAGCCTACTTGATCATGATGTATGATCTTTTTGATGTGTTGTTGGATTCTATTTGCTAGAATTTTGTTGAGGATTTTTGCATCTAAGTTCATCAGTGATATTGGCCTGTAGTTTTCTTTTTTTGTGGCATCTTTGCCAGGTTTTGGAATTAGGGTGATGGAGGCCTCATAGAATGAGTTTGGAAGTTTACCTTCGTCTGCAATTTTCTGGAAGAGTTTGAGTAGAATAGGTGTTAGCTCTTCTCTAAATTTTTGGTAGAATTCAGCTGTGAAGCCATCTGGTCCTGGGCTTTTGTTTTTTGGAAGATTTCTGATTACGGTTTAAATTTCCATGCTTGTGATGGGTCTATTAATATTATCTATCTCTTCCTGGTTTAGTCTTGGAAAGTTGTACTTTTCTAGGAATTTGTCCATTTCATCCAAATTGTCCAGTTTATTTGCATATAGTTGCTGATAATAGTCTCTTATGATCCTTTGTATTTCTGTGTTTTCTGTTGTGATCTCTCCGTTTTCATTTCTAATTCTGTTGATTTGGTTCTTCTCCCTTTGTTTCTTGATGAGTCTGGCTAATGGTTTGTCAATTTTATTTATCTTCTCAAAGAACCAGCTTTTGGCTTGGTTGATTTTTGCTATGGTCACTTTTGATTCCTTTGCATTAATTTCTGCCCTGATCTTTAAGATTTCTTTCCTTCTACTAGACCTGGGCTTCTGCATCTCTTCCCTTTCTAGTTGCTTTAGGTGTATAGTAAGGTCATTTATTTGATTTTTCTCTTGTTTCCTGAGGTGAGCTTGTATTGCTATGAACTTTCCCCTTAGCATTGCTTTCACAGTGTCCCATAGGTTTTGAGCTGTTGTGTTTTCATTTTCATTCGTTTCCATGCATAACTGAATTTCATTTTTAATTTCTTCTGCGATTTGTTGGTTATTCAGCAGTGTGTTGTTGAGCCTCCATATGTTGGAAGTTTTGAGAGGTTTTCTCCTGTAGTTGATATCTAACCTCACTGCATTGTGGTCAGAAAAGATGCTTGGGATGATTTCAATATTTTTGAATTTATCAAGGTTAGATTTATGGCCCAGGATGTGATCTATCCTGGAGAAGGTCCCGTGTGCACTTGAGAAAAAGGTGAAATTCCTTGTTTTGGGGTGGAATGACCTATAGATATCAATTAGGTCTAGTTGGTCTATTGTTTCATTTAAAGTTTGAATTTCCTTGTTACTTTTCTGTCTAGTTGATCTATCCATTGGTGTGAGTGGTGTATTAAAGTCTCCTGCTATTATTGTGTTGTTGTTGATTTCCCCTTTCATATTTGTTAGCATTTGCCTTACATATTGTGGAGCTCCTATGTTAGGTGCATAAATATTTATAATTGTTATTTCTTCTTCCTCGATTGATCCTTTGATCATTATGTAATGTCCATCTTTATCTCTTTTCACTGCCTTTATTTTAAAGTCTACTTTATCAGATATGAGTATTGCCACTCCTGCTTTCTTTTGGTCTTTATTTGCATGGAATATCTTTTTCCAGCCTTTAACTTTCAGTCTATATGTGTCCCTAGGTTTGAGGTGGGTCTCTTGTAGACAACATATATAGGGGTCTTGTTTCTGTATCCAATCGGCCAATCTTTGCCTTTTGGTTGGGGCATTCAGCCCGTTTACATTTAAGGTAATTATTGATAAGTATGATCCCGTTGCCATTTATTTTATTGTTTTGGGTTCCAGATTATCTATCCCATCTGTGTTTCCTATCTAGTAAAGATCCTTTAGCATTCGTTGGAGGGCTGGTTTGGTGTTGCTGAATTCTCTCAGTTTCTGCTTGTCTGAGAAAATTTTGAATTCTCCTTCAAATTTGAATGAGATCCTTGCTGGGTACAGTAATCGGGGTTGTAGATTGTTTTCTTCCATGACTTTAAGAATGCTCTGCCATTCCCTTCTGGCCTGAAGCGTTTCTATTGAGAGATCAGCTGTTATCCTTATGGGATTCCCCTTGTGAGTTATTTTTTTGCTTCTCCCTTGCTGCTTTTAATATTTGGTCTTTGTATTTGATATTTGTTAATTTGATTAATATGTGTCTTGGGGTGTTCCGTTTGGGGTTCATTCTATTTGGGACTCTCTGTGTTTCTTGGACCTGAGTGGCTATTTGCTTCCCCAATTTAGGGAAATTTTCAACAATTATCTCTTCAAGAATTTTCTGATGGTCTTTCTTTTTTGTCTTCTTCTTCTGGGACTCCTATGATTCGAATATTGGTGCGTTTAATATTGTCCCAGAGGTCTCTAAGATTGTCCTCATTTCTTTTAATTCTTTTTTCATTTTTCCTTTCTGTTTCATTTATTTCTGCCATTCTGTCTTCTACCTCACTTATCCTGTCTTCTATCTCTGTTATTCTACTGTTGGTTCCCTCCAGGGTGTTTTTGATCTCATTTATTGCATTATTTATTGTATTTTGACTCTTTTTCATTTCTTCTAAGTCCTTGTTAAAGCTTACCTGCATCTTCTCAATCCTTGCCTGCAGGTTATTGAACTGCAGCTCCAACTTATTTTCCAGGTTTTGGATCATATTCACTATCCTTATTCGGAATTCTTTGTCAGGTAGACATCCTATCTCTTCGTCTTTTTTTTGGTCTAGGGGGTATTTATCCTGTTCCTTTACTTGCTGGGTATTTCTCTGCTTTTTCATCTTGTTTATCTTGCTGTTTTGCCCCTTTATTGTGGGGGTTCCTCACTATGGGAGGGGTTAGATGTGTGGTTTGTAGAAGTTTCCTGGATAGAAAAGCTTGTGTGGTGTACTGGTGGGTGGATCTGGGTTTCCTCACTGTAACTAACAATGGAGTGTCCAGTAAAGAGATTTGAGGTGTCGGTGGACTTGGTTTGACCTTGGGCAACCTGTGTATTGAAGCTCTTGGCAGTGTTCCTACGTTGCTGGTGAATTTGCTTGGTATATCTTACTCTGGAGCTTGTTGGCCCTTAGGGGTTGATTAATTTCAGTTTTGGTATGGAGGAGGTTGATGAGTTCCTATCGATTAATTAACTCTTGGATCCAGGAGTTTTCTGGAATTCTCAGGGTCTGGGTTTAGCCTCCTGTCTTCCAGTAGCCTCAGGGCTCTTTTATCTCTGCACTGATGGTGGCAGAACCTCTAGTTTAGTGATGAGAAGTTTCTGCACAGTGAGGGACACCCTCCTCTCGTCAGCAATGGGCCGTCCCTTCAGATGCCCGATGTCCTCTGCCAGCATTTAGATCCTGTTTTATGGAGTTTGTGCTGTCTTTAAAAGTTCTTTTGGTGTATTTATTGGGGAGAGAGTGGTTTCCCTGTGCTATTCCTCCGCCATCTTAGTTCCCCTCCCCAGTTTGTCTGGTATCTTTCTTGTTATTAGTCTGGGTTAGTATGTTTTTGGGAGGAACACCCCAGTGGAATAGACATTCTTATCATGACATGCATAGGCTGCATACTATCAATATGACTTATTACTGATGATATAAACCTTGATTATTTGGTTGAGGTACTATTTTCAGTGGAACTTTATCTTCTATTCCCTTTTTTCGTACTGTAACATTTCAAAAGTCCCTGAGTACAGCCTACTTTTAAGGAATGGGGTGTTTGCTACCTCCTATTAAGGGAAGACTATGCAAAGTTTTTAAAATAATTTTATGTGAGATTTTTCTCTTCCATATTTATCAATCATCTAGTTGGTGCTGGTGGTTTATTCGCTAAGTTGTGTCTGACTCTACAATCCCATTGAATGCAGCCCACCAGGCTCCTCTGTCCAGAGTATTTTCTAGGCAAGAATACTGGAATGAATTGCCATTTCCTTCTCCAGGTGATCTTGCTGACTCAAGGATCAAAGCTGTGTCTCCAGTATTGTAGGTGGTGTTCTGCATTGCAGGTTAATTCTTTACCACTAAGTCACCGAGGAGTCATATTTAATTTATACTTTGGGATATAATGCAATGCTCTTTATTATATTTCTCAAATGGTTCTTTATATGGTTACTGAAAGTCTTTCATCTGGCTGATGTATATTTTTGGCATTCCCCCATCAATATAGTTTTTTGTTTGTTGGCCTGTTTTACCTTTTGTGCTTAAAAAAAAAAAGAAAAAAAAGAAAAGAAAAACTTCCTAGCATCTCATATTGCATATTTCATGCTTCAGTCTTAGATAAGTACTTTCTCTTAGGAACTTCAGTCATTTTTACTAGAGAATGGTGTTAGGAACCAACATCTGGATTCTAGGTGTGTTCATTACTATTGATGGCTCACTTTAGATGATCTCATCTAAAATAGAAACACATATGTATATATTCTAAACTATATGTCAACAAATATGCATAACCTTTCTGTGTATAGTCATCTGTAACTAAATTAAGGATAAACTTTATTTCCCTGGTGTTTTCACTGCTAATCTACTTAAACGTGGATCATTTTATCCCTTCCCTTAAGGATTTGTAAGTTCCCACTCCAAAAGTAAGAAAGGTTATTCTCATTTTCTGGTATCCATTTAATTGTTTATTTCTAGTATACATGTGTGGGATTATTTAAAGAGACCTGCTTCCTTGGTGGCTCAGACAGTAAAGAATCCACCTGCAGTGCAGGAGACCTGAGTTCGATCCGTGTGTTGGGAAGTTCCCCTGTCGAAGTGAATGGCTATCCACTCTAGCATTCTTGCCTGGAGAATCTCATGGACACAGGAGCCTGGAGGGCTACAGTCCATGGGTTCTGAAAGAGTTAAACACGACTGAGCAACTAACACACAACAAAACAAAGCTAAATTTAGAGTTAGGACATCCTGTTAAGGCAAGCTGTCATACACTGCCATGCATCATTAATTCCTATTTGGATATGAAGGGATGTACATCTCTATCTCCAACAGAAGGATGCTTCTACTTAACTGTCCATCCAGAAGAAGTAATACTCCTCTCATCGGTAGGAGAACCTACCTGGTCAGAGACTGTAACACCCTAACTGATCAGAGGCCTCCATGCCATGGAATTCCAGTCCTTCGATAGACTCTGGTTGTCTCAGCTCTGCCCAACTGCCACCCTTTTTCCTATGAAAGCAAATCCATTCTTTGCTTTCTTTACCTGCCTGAAGTCTATATTATCTTGTACTTTCTGAATTGCAATTTTTAGGACATTTTGGAATAATTCCTCTTGCTGGTAAAATAGCTGGTATTATGTTATTAAAGTTGACATATGTATAGCACTATCAGAACTGTTAACCCACATCCCTGAAAGAAGCAACTTTTACAATGCATATGTGTGTTTCCTTTTACTTTCAGTTTATAGGCTCCACTCATTTTTAGAATTGCTTAGATGACCACCTTTTCCCTCACACTGCCCTTATTGTTCTGTCTCATGCATTTGCAATACAGTTAAATTCCCTCAACATAGTCTGTATGCCTTCCTGAGATTCCCTCACCCATAAATTATACATATATATATATATTTATACATATATATATATATTTATACATATATATATATATATATATATTTAAACTGGCATACAGCAGGGTGCTGTTTATGCTGCAAAATCCTACTAATTTTGAAAAATATGTAATATCACGCATTCACCATCAGACTATCATAAAGACTATTCCTATTTCTACTAACCTAAATTTACTGAGCTTCACTTATGCATTCCTCTTCCCTCTCATTTCCCTCAAAGCTTCCAGTCTTATTGCATCTATAGATTTGCTGTTTTCAAAATACTGTATAATTGGAATAATACAGTCTGCAGACTTTTCATACTACTAGTAGCTTCTTTCACGTAGCAATATACTTCTACTATTCCTCCATATTTTTTTGTGAGTTGATAGCTCACTCATTTTATCACTGAACATTATATAATTTGCATGTACTGGTTATTTATTCAGCTATTGTGGATATCTTTTTTAATTTCAGCTTTGAAAATTATGAATAAAGTTTCTATAAATATTCCTGTATAGGTTTTCAAGTCAGATGTATAAATACTTAGGTGTATGAAAGCTCTATTGTACAGTAAGACACGTTCAACTTTGTAAAAATTTCCCAAACTGCCTTCCAAATTGCAATTATTTTATATTTCCACCAATGTTGAATTCAAGTTCTTATCAATCCAAACTCTTACAAACAATTAGTATTGTCAGTTTTTTCAAATGTAGCTATTGTTATGTGTTTGTAGTGGTGTTTTATTACTGTTTTAGTTTGCAATTTCTCAATGATAAGTTTGAGTAATATGTCATATGCTTGTTTTTCATCTACACATTAGGATCTTATGGGAACACTGCTGTCAGTTTCTCACCACTAATTCTATTAGTTCCCGGATTTCTCTACTGTTTTTTTTTTTACCAAGTTGATGATGTTCTTCCATTTTTATCCTTTGCTGAGCATTTTTATTATAAATGGATGATGCATTTTATCAAATGATTCTTCTGAATCAATTGTGTTCATATGATTTCTCTTCTTTATCCCATTGATAAGGTTGATTGCAGTGAAAGCTTTTTGGTATGATCAGACCTGTGTACCTAGAATAAACCCCAAGTTGTCATGGTATGAATATTCATTTATAAATTGTTAAAACAATTTTCCTAATATTTTGTTTGAGGTAGGTTTATTTGTTGTTTGTTTTTTAGTTCTTGTTTATTTTTTCATGTATTTATTTTTCTTTTATTTGTATTTGATTTATTTTTTGCCTATGGTCATGAGAGCTATTGGTTTGTAGTTTTTCTTTACTGTAATATCTCTAATTAATTTTAATAGGTAATACTGGCTTCTTAGAATGATATAGGAAGTATTTCCTCCATTTCTATTTTTTGGAAGAGATTGTGCAGTATTGGTATTATCTTTTTTTCTATTATTATTATTTTTTTTGACCAAACAAAGTTTCCATCCTAACTATGCTCTTTTTTTATACCAATGTTTACAACCTGGAATACCTGCCAGATATGCTAGTCTATATTAAAGGAAAAAAAAATGTCCTTCATTATTTACATTTTAAAACATATCTCTGGACTCCTTACCAAATGAAAACATCTATATATTTTTAAAATCCATTAACATACACTTTTATTATTTATTATTATATCTCAGTGAAGAGCTCAATGCATAGTAGATACTCAGAAACTAATTGCTGCCTAATCATGGAATACACACAGAAAAAGTCATTTAGTAAAATGTTTTAAGAACTAAAAATCAACTACATCACTTAGTATACAAGGAATAATTGTATGACTTTTTGCTGTTGCTGCTGCTAAGTCGCTTCAGTCGTGTCCAACTCTGTGCGACCCCAGAGACGGCAGCCCACCAGGCTCCCTGCCCCTGGGATTCTCCAGGCAAGAACACTGGAGTGGGTTGCCATTTCCTATGACATTTTAATATTTAATAAAAAGCAGTAGGAGAATACTATTTGCAGACAGACAAGGCATTCTGCAATATCTTATGTGAATTTGCCTCCTGCAAGTGAACAGGCTGAGGAAATTATGAAACTGAGTTTCTCCCATATCTTATCCTATGGCATCTAAACTATACCTCTTTAAGATATCTCCTTATGTGAACCAGGTCACTGAAACCAATAGGGGCACACTGGCATATTAACACTGTTAGAAGAGTACCATTCTCAAATTGTTAAAATTCTCACTGTCATGCAAATTGATAACAGGCATGTGTTAATGTCACATTTAGCTCATTAGTGAGGGAACTAGAAGGATGGAAGAGCTCATTAAAATTGGATATAAGGAACTAGGACTTGTATAGTCAGAGTGCAGAGAAATGCTGAAATAGGATTTCTAGTTTCAAGAACTGTGAAGAGCCTAATAATTTTGTCTTACTTGCAAGCTAACAGTTTTGCTACAGTTTTATGGATAGTTGTAGAACACATGAGACTTCCTAGAAAAGACAGAGGACACTTAATTACTCACAGAACTATCAAAAATCAGAATAAAGAACTTTTACACAGAGTTCTATGAGCTCCAAAACCAAACCAAGGCAATATGATGAAATGAGGATGTGTCAAGAAAAATAGTACTAGGTAAGTTTAACAGGCCATGCAGACTTTATTCAAGATGATTGCAAAAGGGATATAAAGTGTATTCTAGGCACAATCTCCGTAAGGGCGCCAGTGGATTTCCTTTTTGTCATCCTTCTTGAGGTGCAGAAGAACTTCTGTGCCCAATCCCAAGAAAGGATGTTGGAGACAAGAGCAGGTCTATTGCAATAGAGAGAAAGATTGAACTCAATTTCATGGAACGGAAAGGAACTAGAGTTTTTAAGTATTGTAGTAGCTTAGTGGAAAAGTACTGCAAGATATTACCCTGGAGGTGGAAATATGATGAGGTCAACTGTGTTTGTTAATTGGTACACTTATAAGTCAGCTTTCTACCCTTCCACAGAGACTCACAAGCCAGGGGTTTCAACTTTCTGGTGCTTCCATTTCAAAGGACCATTCCTAGGTCCCTGAGAAAGATGGCTGTATACCTGGAAAGAGACTAGAAGAAGATTTACAACTCAGTGAGGCAAAGAATTAATGTAAAGTACGTTTTCTGAAATAAACTCCCCTAAAAAAGAAAACCAAAAACCTAGAGTCTGGAATAAGACTGTCTAAAGTTTAGCCAAGCTGAAGGGCACATTAAAGCAAGTCTTAGGTCCATACAGTGGGTTGCATGACAGAATTTTGAATATAGAGATGGCCCATTTTTTGATAATGGTGTGTAATCATGTCTGCCCTTTGCTGCAGAGGGACACAGTGCTACTTTTCAAAACTGTAAATAAACAATCTCTTTCATTTTACTCCAGAAAAAGACACCATCTCTGTCTCCCTGACTGTGTGCTAAAGGAACTCCCTGGAAGAGAGTATGTCACAAAGAGTGACTTCCTCTCAAAGTGTGTAGAAATGGGAGAGACTAGATGTATAACAATCTTCCAAAGCTGATTTAGACACAAAACTGGATAATTTGCAATGGACAACCAAAACCTAATACCTCGGAATCTTCAATATTGGGCTTCTCTGGTGGCTTGAACAGTAAAGAATTGGCCTTCAATGTGGGAGAATAGGGTTCAATTCCTGGGTCAGGAAAATACTCTGGAGAAGAGAATGGCTACCCACTCCAGTATTCTTGCCTGGAGAATTTCATGGACAGGGGAGTCTGACAGGCTCCTTTAATATCTTTTGTATTAGATAGTGAAAAAGCAAAAAGAGTAAATGGACTTACAAGCTTTCTTAAATTAATTTCTCTATATAGTTGAAAACACATACCCTACAATATAATTGAAAACGTTACATTCATGAACATCATCTGGCCTGTACTGGGCTTAACAGAAAATTCTACAGAATAACAAAAAATCACATTTACATATTTGCCTTTTTTTGCCTTAAATTTGGTTTATCCTCAACAGTGAAACCTGTGATCTTAAACACCACCTAAGCTTTTCCCTGATCACAGAGGGACTTTGTTGTGCTTTTGTGCTAAGATCATTTAAACATTTTTTGACTTGTTTACCTTTTTGTCACTCTATTTTCATAGATAATGAAAATTAGATATAGATTCATTTAAAACAATATGTGCATAAAAAAGGATATTACACTAATTCAGCAGTGGCTACTTAAGGCAGTCTGAATTTAAGCAATATATTGTGTCTCTTCTATTGCACCAGATCAACTCATTTCCATAGAAGAATCAGTTCAGTTCAGTTCAGACACTCAGTCGTGTCTGACTCTTTGTGACCCCATGAATCCCAGCACTCCAGGCCTCCCTGTCCATCACCAACTCCCAGAGTTACCCAAACTCATGTCCATCAAGTCGGTGATGCGATCCAACCATCTCATTCTCTGTTGACCCCTTCTCCTCCTGCCCCCAGTCCTTCCCAGAATCAGGGTCTTTACCAATGAATCAACTCTTCGCATGAGGTGGCCAAAGTATTGGAGCTTCAGTTTCAACATCAGTCCTTCCAATGAACACCCAGGACTGATCTCATTTAGGATGGACATGTTGGATCTCCTTGCAGTCCAAGGGACTCTCAAGAGTCCTCTCCATCATCACAGTTCAAAAGCATCAATTCTTCCACACTCAGCTTTCTTCACATTCCAACTCTCACATCCATACATGACTACTGGAAAAACCATAGCCTTGACTAGACGGACCTTTGTTGGAAAAGTAATGTCTCTGCTTTTCAATATGCTATCTAGGTTGGTCATAACTTTCCTTCCAAGGAGTAAGCGTCTCAATTTCATGGCTTCAGTCACCATCTGCAGTGATTTTGGAGCTCCCCCAAAATAAAATCTAATATTGTTTCCACTGTTTCCCCATCTATTTCCCATGAAGTGATGGGACCAGATGCCATGATCTTAGTTTTCTGAATGCTGAACTTTAAGCAAGCTTTTTCACTCTCCTCTTTCACTTTCATCAAGAGGCTTTTTAGTTCCTCTTCATTTTCTGCCATAAGGGTGGTATCATCTGCATATCTGAGGTTATTGATATTTCTCCGGACAATTTTGATTCCAGCTTATGCTTCTTCCAGCCCAGCATTTCTCATGATATACTCTGCATATAAGTTAAATAATCAGGGTGACAATATACAGCCTTGACGTACTCCTTTTCCTATTTGTAACCAGTCTGTAGTTCCATGTCCAGTTCTCACTCTTGCTTCCTGATGTGCATGCAGGTTTCTCAAGATACAGGTCAGGTGGTCTGGTATTCCCATCTCTTTAAGAATTTTCCACAGTTTATTGTGATTCACACAGTCAAAGGCTTTGGCATAGTCAATAAAGCAGAAATAGATGTTTTTCTGGAACTCTCTTGCTTTTTCGATGATCCAACAGATGTTGGCAATTTGATCTCTGATTCTTCTGCGTTTTCTCAAACCATTTTGAACATCTGGAAGTTTACGGTTCACATATTGCTGAAGCCTGGCTTGGAAAATTTTGAGCATCACTTTACTAGCATGTGAGATGAGTTCAATTGTGTGGTAGTTGGGCATTCTTTGGCATTGTCTTTCTTTGGAATTGAAATGAAAACTGACCTTTTCACATCCTGTGGCCACTGCTGAGTTTTCCAGATTTGCTGGCAGCACTTCGAGTGCAGCACTTTCACAGCATCATCTTTCAGGATTTGAAATAGCTCAACTGGAATTCCATCACCTCCACTAGCTTTGTTCGTAGTGATGCTTTCTAAGGCCAACTTGACTTTACATTCCAGGATGTCTGGCTCTAGGTGAGTGATCACACCATCATGATTATCTGGGTCATGAAGATTTTTTTGTACAGTTCTTCTGTGTATTCTTTCCACCTCTTCTTAATATCTTCTGCTTCTGTTAGGTCCCTATCATTTCTGTCCTTTATTGAGCCCATCTTTGCATGAAATGTAGAATTTGTTGTGTTAATTAATATATGATATATTGTCAGTAAGTATAAAGTCATGGGATAAAAAAGATACAAGTTTAACTTCTATCTTGTGAATTTACAAAGCCATAATTAATTTTTTATCACCTCTAAGGCTGGGGCTTCATGAGCAATAGAGCACGGTGGTAGAAATGAGGATTTGTCCTTTAAACATATGCAAATCACTGTATTCTCATGAAAATAAAGGGCCTAAGTAAAAGCTTTGTGTATTTTACTGGTCATTATTCAGTGTTGTACTTAGTCGCTCAGACTTGTCCAACTCTTTGTGATCCCATGGACTGTAGCCCACCAGGCTCCTCTGTCCATGGGATTCTCCAGGCAAGAATACTGGAGTGGCTTGTGATATCCTCCTCCTGTGGATCTTCCCATCCCAGCGATTGAACTCAGGTCTCCTATATTGCAGGTGGACTTTTTTTTTTTTTTATCATCTGAGCCACCACGGAAGCCCAAGAATACAAATAAGGCCAGTAAATCAGTTCTATAGAGTCATTTCTTTATGTCCTTAAATGTTTTTCTTATAAAATCTGCATTAAGTTTTTCCAAAGATATGTTTCATGAATCTTAATATATTTGTTAAAATTGGATGCTATCCAAAGAAGATTTTACTTGAGTTTTCTGTTTCTATTATCTGTTAAATTGAGGTTGAAGATAGACAATAAGTATTTTCTCCAAAATGTTCAGGAGAGATTAGCATATTAAAAACCTATATCATCTTTTCTTGGGTCTTTGCTTTCAAAATGAGGGGAAAAAAAAAAAAAAAAAAGATAACCACATTCAAGCCAAAAAGTGTTTCTGCCTTCCCAAAGAAAGACCATTAAGGAATTCATCAATTGAAACATTTTAGAGGCCATAGGCATTAGGGGTATTCCAAAATGAGTATCACTAAAATCTGTATGCTTCCCAAACTCTCTGCAATGCTATCTTACTGCATGAGTTGTGTCTTTCAAAGCAAAGTAATCAGGAACCAACTCCCATCCCAACTTTCATCTTAAGGTGCTGTCTCACACCCTCTCCTGAAGCCCTTTTTAAGGAGCTGAGGCCTTGAAGACAGAAGGAAAAACTAGCCCCTGGGAAAAAAATTATAATGAAAATAATACTTTATAGCAAAAAAATGAATATTTTTAAATAGATGATCACAGACCATGTCCTTAAAGAGTTTCACTAACTCATGTATGATTAACCAAAAATGTACTGGATATTGTATCTTGGTTCTGCTTTCACAAACTCATCTGTTTTCAGAGAAGAGTCCTGGAGGTCTTCATTTAGTTCCTTGCTTCACTAATACAGTTTGTGACAATATTAGTCAGCTTATACAAAAAACAGTTTTTTTGCTCCTTTCCTGTTTGCCCATTTCTGTTTCCCTTTAACGTTTGAAGAATCTAATTATAGGAATGAGCTCACTAAGAAACTTGAAGCTCATTCTTGACTTAATGCTCTCCAGAATGTCACCCTGCCTTGTCTAAATTGTTGATACTTTTCCTATACAAAAAAAGGATGAAGAATTAATCAGTTAAAAAATGACTAGCTCTCTATCCCCACAGCTCCCTAGGCAATCCCGCAGGCAGAACACTTGGGCAAGATAACATCTGAAGAAACTGCACACTATGGAGAAGGATGCAGAATCCAACCTCCTGCCTTGATGAATCACTGAGATTTTGCCCTCCCAGAATTTTTTTTAAAAACTGTTCTTACTGAGCATGCTCTTTGTAGTTGGTCTCTGGACATGAGTCCACCACCACCCTAGGTTGCTGACTTTTCTGATTATAACAGCTGAACTTTCTACTCACACTTGCCTATGGAGTTACTGGCAAGCAGCCTAGCCTAGGTATGGTAAAGATACCAGGAATCTGCTTTTTGCAATATTAATAATAAAGGATACTTGTTATAGTACTTTTTTCTGAAATTCTCGATTTCTCTCCCCTCACCCTGGAAACCCCGAGTCAGAAGATAAAGTGATGCAAAATAATAGCAAAACAGAAACAACCTGTTTCTATGAAAATAAATAAATAAATAAAAGAAGTGACTGGTTGTTATTATGTTTTTCAGACCAACTCTTAATATCAGTCTAGAGAAAAGTAGACTTCTGTGTTGGTATAATAAATAACAATTTTTAAATTATTTGATAAATGGATACAGTGAGGCCCTTACAAAATCTCCTGGGTCTATTAGTTAAAGCTAATATATTCTTTTTAACATCGTTATTTTTTTGTTTCTTTTTTTTTGATATAAAATTGATGTACTTTATAGAATGAGTTTCTTTTTTTCTGATAACTTTTATTCCATTATGGCTTAAATAAGCAGTATGGATAATTAAGAATTTGAAACTATACCCGTATTTTTCTAATTTCCCTCTTGCTTCTGAGTACCAAGCAAAGGTTTACAAATTAAAAAGCAGGCTCTTCATATTCTGCACATTTGGGAAAACACAAAATTACTTTTGGTGTTAAAAGTACCCACATCTCAGAACAGAAAGGATGGAGTGCTGGTAAGTGGTTTGGCTTGGTAACCTCATTAAAACAACATCAAATCCTGCAGACTTGAGAAATTTCTATTCATGTTTTACAAAAAGTACTTTGAAAACATGATAAATATAAACTTAAAGCCATTAAGCTTTTGGAATAAGATATTATGAGAAAAGCAATTTCTCCTATCTGGGAAGATTATAAAGAAGGTAAATAATGATTTTTTAGAATATTGTGATAAAATATACATAACAAAATTTACCATCACAATGATTATAAGTGCATTGTTCAGTGAAAGTGAAAGGGAAGTCGCTCAGTCGTGTCAGACTCTTTGTAACCCCATAGATTGTAGCCTACCAGACTCCTCGGTCCATGGGATTTTTCAGGCAAGAATACTGGAGTGGATTACCATTTCCTTTTCCAGGGGATCTTCCCGACCCAAGGATCGAACCCAGGTCTCCTGCATACAATCTGCTTTACCATCTGAGTTACCAGGGAAGCATTGTTCAGTAGTGTTGACTAAATTCATGTAGTTATGGAATAGATAGCTAGAAAATTTTCATCTTGCAAATTGGAAACTCATGATCATTAAATAATACTACCAGCCCCTGGCAATCACCATTCAACCTTTTTTTTTCTGTGAGTTTGACCACTCTAGATACCTCATGTAACTGGTTTCATAAAGCGCTTATACTCTTGTGAATGGCTTAATTCTCTTAGCCTACTTTCTACAAGTTCGTGTATGTGATAATGTGTGTTATAGTTTCATTTCTTTTAATGTTCTATTGTTTGAAAACATCATATTGTGTTCATCCATTCATCTGTTGTGAACACTTAGCTATTGTGAATAATGTTGCTATCATCATGGGTGAATGGATATTTCTTAAAAACCTTGCTTCAATTATTTTTGGTTTACATTTATAAGTGAGATTGCTGAATGACATGATGTTAATAATTTTATTTTTAATTTTTGAGAAACCACCATACTGCTTTCCATAGCAGCTACACCATTTTCCATTCCCAACAGCAGTGCATATGGATTTCAAATTCTTCATGTCCTTGCCAAAATTTGTAGCTTGCTGTCATGTTTTTGGTAGTGGCTATCTTAATTGTTGTGAGCTGATATTTCAATGAAACAATAATAACTCTTCACTAGCACTTATTAGCAGTAGATTAAATATTCAAAGCCAAAATCAAACTACACATCTTCTATTACACATACAATTTGTTAAATTATTAGCTTCAAAAAGTTTTTAAATGTGTATTATAAACACACACTGTTGTTGTTATTCAGTCTTCCAGTCATGTCTGACTGCGGCACACTAGCCCTCCCTGACCCTCACCATTTCCTGGAGTTTGCCCAAGTTCAGGTTCATTGCATCTGTGATGCCATCCAGGCATCTCATCCTCTGATGCCCTCTCCTCCTTCTGCCCTCAGTCTTTCCCAGAATCAGGGATTTTCCAATGAGTTGCATGTTTGCATCAGAAGACCAATATACCAGAGCTTCAGCTTCTGCATCAGTCCTTCCAGTGAAAATTCAGGGTTGACCTCAGTTAAGACTGTCCGGTTTAATCTCCTTACTGTCCAAGGGACTTTCAGAAGTCTTCTCCAGTACCAATTTTTTGAAGGCATCAATTCTTTGGTGCTCTGCCTTATTTAGGATCCAGTTGTCACAGCCAAACATGGCCACTGGGAAGACCATAGTCTTGGCTATACAGACATCCATTGGCAGAGTACTGTCTCTGGTTTTCAGTACTGTCTAGGTTTGTCATCACTTTCCTGCCAAGAAGCAATAGTCTCCTGGTTTCATGGCTGCAGGCACCGTGCAGTGATTTTGGGGCCCAAGAAGAGGAAATCTGTCCCTACTTCCTTCCACCTTTTGTCTTTCTCTTTGCATGCAGTGATGGGGCTGGATTGCATGATCTTAGATTTTTTTAATATATAGTCTGAAGCTGGCTTTTTCACTCTCTTCCATCTCCCTCATCAAGAGGCTCTTTAGTTCTCTTTGCTTTCTGCCATTAGAGTGGTATCATCATCATATCTGAAGCTGCTGATGTTTCTCCCACCTATCTTGATTCCAGTTTGTAATTCATGATGTGCTCATTGTATAGGTTAAATAAACAGGATGACAGCAGACAGATCTGTTGTACAGCTTTCTCTATCTTGAACCAATCAGCTATTCCATACAGGGTTCTAAATATTGGCTTTTGACCTGCATACAGATTTCTTAAAAGACGGGTAAGATGGTCTGGTATTCTCATCTCTCTAAAAGTTTTTCACGATTTGTCATAATCCACAGTCAAAGGCTTTAGTGTAGTTGATGAAACAGAGCTAGATGTTTTCCTGAAATTCCCTTGCTTTCTCTATAATCCAGCAAATGTTGACAATTTAATCTCCAGTTCCTCTTTCTTTTCTAAATCCTGCTTAGACATCTGGAAGTTCTTGGTCCACATGATGCTGAAGCCTAGCATGCTAGTAAGCATGGCCTTACCTGCATGGGAGATTAGTGCAACTGTCTGATAGTTAGCACATTCTTTGGTACTACCCTTCTTGGGGATTGGGATGAGGATTGACATTTTCCAGTCCTGTGGCCACTGTTGGGTCTTCCAGATTTGCTGACATACTAGGGAGCTTCCCTTGTTCCTCAGCTGGCAAAGGACCTACCTGCAATGTAGGAGAGCCCAGCTCGATTCCTGGGTCAGGAAGTTTCCCTGGAGAAGGGATAGGCTACCCATTCCAGTATTCTTGGTCTCCCTTGGTGACTCAGATGGTAAAGAATCTGTCTGCAATGAGGGAGATCTGGGTTAGATCCTTGGGTTGGGAAGATCCCCTGAAGGAGGGCATGGCAACTGATTCAGGTACCCCTTCTTGGATTACTGCCTTCTCGTGGTGAGGGGGCTTGTGTAATTCAATGAAGCTATGACTCATGCTGTGTAGAGCCACCTGAGATGGACAGGTCATAGCAGAGAGTTCAGACAAAATGCTATCCACTGGTGGAGGGAATGACAAACCACCCCCAGTATACAGTTAACCTCATTAACAGTATAAAAGGTGAAAAATATATGACCCCAAAAGATGAGTCCGCAAGTCCGAAGCTGTCCAGTATGCTACTGTGGTAGAGGGAGGAGAATTTCCATTAGCTCCAGAATGAATGAAGTGGCTGGGCCAAAGTGGTTAGAATGCTCAGTTGTGGATGTGTCTGGTGATGAAAGTAAAATCCGACGCCTATTGTATAGTAGCCCCGAATGTTAGGTCCATGAATCAGGGAAAATTGGATGTGGTCAAGCAGGAGATGGTAAGAATATACATGCATTAGTGTATACAAATATAAGTACACATTTATATTTATATATACATATACATGCAAACATATATAGCCAGAAGGCAATATTGTTTAAAGCTTCCAAAGTTAGTTTCAAAATAAAATTGACCTTATATTAATAGTACAAAGAAACACACTCCTTTTTATATGTGTACTATCTAAAAAAGCAAGTGAAGATCCTTCTCCCTGATCTCTTATTCTTTTCTTTTTATGGCTCTAAGTTAGATAACATGTTTTTCACCAAACAAAAGATGATTTATTAATTAACTCATTTCAAATATCCACACAAGATCTTAAAGCAATTAAAGGATGTAGGACATTGTAATGCATTAAGTTTGCATTTTAGTACAACATGATTCTTCTATATGTTTGTCACAAAATTAACTATGACAAGTTTTTCCATAAACAGCTCTTGAAGTGGTTAACCAGAAATAATCAGTTTGATATAAACATTGACACTTTGTAAGTCAGTTTATCTGAGCACATATATTTACATTCTAATGACTGTAAATGTTTTGTGGAAACACTGATAATATCTCTGACCCATGAAGTCAATGGAGGAAACCAGTAGGAAGTTGAAAACAATTAGGGTTTTCATTAGGAAATAATCTCAAAATCTTATATAAAATAAAGTTCACATAATACTTTATTTTAAATTCTGATAATATCCAAGAAAAATACATTTAGTATGATTTTAAACAAACTTTTCAATTTAGTTTTATTCATCCAAAATTCATCAGTTTTAATATATTACATATTGTATCCAGATTATTACATTTCTATCCATCATTACATTTGTATCCATATATAAATTTTCATTTATTAATCATTAAAAAATTACAGAAATTAGCCCAATTTTATTACTTCTAGTTGCTACCTTGGTACTCACTTGTATTTCTTTCTTTATATTGAATAATTTTTCAATTTAAGATAATTTGTTTCTGTAGTATGCAAGAATGGCATATTTGAATGAAGAAGTAATTTCCAATAATGTCACTCAAATCTGTCCACGGTTACATATGGTTGCAATTATAAATATCCCATCGTAGTTGGCTAATTACTCTGCTTCCTTGAGAAACTAGTAAAATCTTTTCTTCTTATAGACAAGCAGAGATCTGGTAACGATTTCAACCTAGACAGAATGCATATGTATACTACACCTGTAAGAAAAAGATAATAAACAATTGTAAACAGAAAGAATAGATAGTTTCCCAATGTTTTTGCATGAATTTTCTCCATTTGTCACATTTGTCATAAAGGGCGTTGTACATTTCTTGGATTTTACCTCTCATTCAATCCGGAAATTTGCAGTGCTCAGACTCCAGAATTTGAAATATTCCTCAAACAAGCTACAGTAAACACGGTGGTAAAGCAACAAGTCTATTATATGACTTTGATGTTTTTCAACTGGGGGTTGTTTTGCCCCAAATCCTCCTCCGTGGGATATTTGGCTGAAGAAGAATTAGTTGCAAAAATTAGCAGAACTGAGTAGTGGCCAGGTAGGTTACTACTGTCATCTAGTGGGTACAGGCCAGAGATTCCATTAAATATCTTCCGTTGTACAAGACAACTTCCCTAACAAAGAGTTATCTGGCCCAAATATCAATAGTGCTGAAATTTGAAAATCTTCCTCTATATAAAGTCAGTTTGTAAAACCTTCACAGACATTCAGAAAGGTAAGCTTTTTTTTCTCACACACAAAGATGTAATGCCTGATGTGCAGTACCTAAGATTCAGTACCAAGATCAGTTTTACTGATGTTGTCCGGACCTTATCAGTACCCAACTAGAATGCATATAAGAAATAGATTTCTCAGTTCTTTATTTTGAAAGACAAAGAGGCCTTAACCAGATCAAAGAGACAGGTTGTGATCACCTTTTGCTACAAGAGATTCTAAAATTTATCCCATATTTCCATGTCTCCACAAAAATGTCATCATTTGGTTATAGCAGTTCCGAAACAGGAACTTGTCAGGGCAAGCCAAGATCTCAAGAATTTGTTTTGTTTCAGTGTATCACAGTTGATTAAGCCAGTTTTGCTCAAAATAGTCAGCCTTTTAACTTCTACACAAAACACAATGTGTAAGGACCCCAGAAAATGAGATCTTTCATACTAACTCATTATAAGGTTTAATTATATTCATTATTATATAGGATAATGACATAGAAAAATAAGGGCAGGAGAAGAAGGAGACTTAAAATATAAAAATAAATGGAATAATAGATAATAGTTATTCCAAGGGTTGAAAAAACTACGGTGTTGCAGGAACATAACTTAAATGTGCAAGTGTAATAGGAGAAACTGATAAGCATAAGTTTTGAGGAGTTTGTTCTAGAAATTGATGGGTATGTCAAAAAATTGGCATAATATTTTTACATTAGTTTATCTGAATCTTTCTCCTGAAAAACTGTGCATATATGCTTATTTTGCCCACATTGATAGAAGTAATATGCTATATAAACATTTAAATATATACACCTTATTAGAGAAAATTCATAGTTGCTTATGATTGGTCTTCCTGGGACTTTTAACATTATTTCCCATTTCTTATAATATGAATGGTCCATGAGCATAAAACACTTATAATATGTTAAAATATTCTTTATGATATTTCCTGTGTAAAGGAAGCTTAAATGTTAATCTGTCCCTATCTCTTTTTGAGAATAAGACAATAGACAGTATATCAACTATATGGTGAATTTAGTAAATACAGGAATTAACTTATTTTAGAAATTTTGATTTGTGAAATATTTTAAATGGTAAAAATTTGCAATTAATAACAAAACATCTCTTATGCTAAGGTGACATAAACAAGAGTGCACTACAATATTTGGCTGTCATCTGAATAGATTTCTTCACAATGATATTAAATATAGTTCAAAATGATCTTTTTCAAATCAAAGATCCACGTTTTATTTCCATTAAATATATTTTAGTTAAGCTGAACTCTGCATACTCAGAATAGGAAAATACCTCATTTTCTATTCGATTGAGCAGATCTTGAATATAGAAATTAAATTTTAAAGTGTGAGTAATGCACTCGATCCTTGATTCTGAGTCTCAGACACACTTCTCATCAGTGTGCTTGAGATTTTTTATTTTTAAATATGACTTTTAAAGCATTATTTTTATTTGCAGAAACGTTTACTATAAAATATTGTGTTTATTAAAATAAGGATAATTAATGATCCTTTATTTGATTATTACTGTTAGGAATCTCTTTTTTGGGGACACTATTGCAAGAAATTATTACATGATATGCAACTAATATGCTTTTAAAGCAGTGAAAAAAACTAAATTATTCTTCTGTTCTTTTTCACATGCAAAAGACAAAGAGACACTTAAAGGAAATTTTCTGTTGTTGTTGTTCACATACTTTTCTTCCAGTTCTTAAAAAATGTCACTTAACTTTCAATTTCAGTGTCACACCTTCTCTGGAACTTGCTGAGTCTGGCAGCCTTGGCAGAAGTCCTTGACAGCTTGTCAAGCCCAAGGCGAATGCACGTAATCTTTCCTCCCAGTAATTAATAATTAATTACTGCTCATTAATCTTTAATGAATGGTAGTGGGGAATAATCTAGTCTTTAAGACAAGAGAAAAAACACAAAAACATTGTTATTTCAAGAGGAACTTTTTAGTTCAGGACTTTTACAAGTCGAACGAATCCTGGGGCTAATTGTGAAAAATCAATGAGATAAAAAAGCATACCAACATATGCACAAATGCAATCACACCCGGTCAAAGCACCTGTAAACTGTTTCTCTTGAGATAAACTCTCAGCTGCCAGGTCTAAATCGCAAGGGCATTCCTATCTTCCAAGGTACAAAGAACACAAACCAACAGCACTTTGTTTTCTAGAAAGGCAGGTCTTCTCTTAGAAGCTAAAAGAAGTGACTTTCTGGAACCCTGCCATGTGATTGTTATTATCTACCCTGTCAGCTTTTTGTTGTTGTTGTTGTTGTTGTTTTTAACAGTATAAGGAGTTCTCTGGTAAAACAAAGAAGAAAATACTGATGGAATCATTTTAATAAAAGTGAATCCTTGGATCTTATTTGTATTCAGCTTTGCTCTTCAGGTATTCATAGTGTCACCAGTTGTAATGACAATGTGTTGAGTACTCAGTTGATGGGAAAAAGCTGAAACATCTTTCTTCTTGACACTTGTAGAAATGATGAAAGGAAGGGGAGGAAAAAAAAACAAACTCCTTTAAAACTGGTGAAATTAATGATAGTTTCCAGTGCTGGGGGGAGTGGTGGTGGGGGGTAGATATTGTTCCTGCTCCTATAGAAATCATTCCAGAATTTCTCAGTGTGGGGGGAAAATAATCCCTTTACCTTCACTTTGTTAAAATAACAAAAAAAGTAACTAAGCCAATCACATATGCATGAATATGGATCAAGGCATGAAAATGTAAATATGCCTTATTTGCATCTTTTCTTGGGCTTCCCAGGTGATACAGTAGTAAAGGATCTACCTGTTAATACAGCAGACACAGTAGACAGGAGTTTGATCCCTGAGTCAGGAAGATGACCTGGAGGAGGTAATGGCAACTCACTCCACTATTCTTTCCTGGGATATCCTATTGGCAGAGGAGCCTGAAAGTCTACAGTCCATGGGGTTGCAAATAATTAGACATGACTGAGGATACACACAAATATTTTCTTGTATCTTATACTATATATACGTATATATGTATAGATAGATACAGATTGTATATATATAGATAGATAGATACAGATTGTATATATATATATATATATATGTATAATATAGCATCTTATACAATGCTATATTGTGAAGGATAATTACCTCCAGTCATTTGTTTTCCTTCTTTTAAAATTTAACTAAGTAAGAAGAAGTTGAAAATATTCTATTACCTTGTTTGTGCTGATTCTCAGTGCTCACCAAGGTGGTCTATTTATAGGCAACTGAAAATGTTTCAAGCTTTCCAAGTGGACTTATGTTTCCCTGAGTTATAAGAACAATTATAATGCAAAAATGAATGAACAAAAATTATCTTCATTCATGTTTCACTAAATGAAAGGGATAAATCTTTCAGGCTCCCTTTCATTGTCCCCTGTCACCTACCCGTCACGTCTAGCTGTCAAATCTTAGTTCATTAGGTTTACAGTACCACGTTGACTCTCCCAGCTTCACCAGACTTGCTTTTGTTAATTCCTATCTTCAAACCCCCAACTCTGAGATTTTCTCTAAATTTTCTTATTTCCTTAAGATGAAATCGAAACAACTTTTTTGTTGTTGTTCCTTCTCAGGTAAATTTAAGCATAGAAATTCATATTTTTATGGCTTTAGCATATAATGAAGTAAATAATATATGATTTTTACATTATATAACATATTGCATTTAATCTTTCTAAATAAGATCATTATTTTAACATGTATTGTAGTTTCTTCTTTGAGAAACCCTGTATTGTATAGAGGCAAATAACAGATTTAAAGGGCAGTCTGTTGTTGCTGCTTTATCCTAACATTAGAAAATATTCCCTATTTTAATGAATAAAAATCATAATCTGTATAAACATATCAACTTGTGGAATAACTAATTTTTAATATGACTTGAGTGATGAAATCACAAAATGTATATAAAACATTTCATAGACTGAGAAGCAGGACAGAAATTATTATCACTATACATCTTAGCATGCATCATTATCTGTTACATTATTTCAATACTTACTGGCTAAATTTCTATGAAGGTAGGTAAAATCAAATTAAAGATACATAGTTCTAAATTCAAACCAAATTATAGAAGACCTAACAAAGGAGACTCTTAATTCACTTTAAAAATGTATCAAAGGCAGAAAAAGTATATTAGCAGTAATTCAAGTCTTGAGTGTACTTCATATTATGATTAAGCTAAACAAAATTTACAAATGTTTATTAGCATTTTACTTAGTTAATTTGATGTTTGGTTGAATACACACAATATATCTATACTACAGATTAGTATGTAATTATTCTAAAATTTTTGTGAGGTTATATATATATGTACATGTCTATAATACTTGTAGAAAATATTAGCAACTAATTTTATGATTAAAAGTGGGCTAGGAAATAACATTTCCAATGTAAATATGTTGTTGTAAATTGTATCTCTATTTTTAAACATTATAAAATATGTTAATCAGGATGGTAATAGTATTTCCATGTCTCAATTTTGCATCTGCACTTATAATTTCTGCATAATTATTTATAATCACAAACACAAGTTAGAAATAGGATTTTGATTTCTATTATACATATTTCCAGTAGGCATATTATACATACAGAAACAAAAATGCATAGAAACATTACAATAAATTATCCTTGTTTATTGGTCATTCTTATGATCTAGTATGAACTTTTCTGACAGCATGATGTTTGATTTAAAAAAAATATTAAAACTAATTATTCAGAGCAGTTTTAGGCTTCAGTCAGTTTAGTTGCTCAGTCATGTTTGACTTTTTGCGACCCCATGGACTGCAGCATGCCAGGCCTCCCAGTCCATTGCCAAATCCCGGAGTTTGCTCAGACTCAGTCCATTGAGTCAGCCGTCTTATCCTCTGTCCTCCCTTTCTCCTCCTGCCTTCAGTCTTTCCCTGAATCAGGGTCCTTTCCAATGAGTCAGTTCTTTGCATCAGGTGGCCAAAGTACTGGAGTTTCAGCTTCAGCATCAGCCCTTCCAATGAATTTTCAGGACTGATTTCCTTTAGGATGGACTGGTTGGATTTCCTTGCAATCTAAGGGACTCGCAAAAGTCTTCTCCAACACGATAGTTTAAAAGCATCAATTCTTCGGCTGGCAGCTTTCTTTATAGTCCAGCTCTTACATGTGCACATGACTACAGGAAAAACCATAGCTTTGACTAGATGCACTTTTGTTGGCAAAGTAATGTCTCTGCTTTTTAAAGCCTGATATATTAAAATAAGAACTCCAAGAGATGGTGAGGGACAAAGAGGCCTGGCATGCTGCAGTCCATGACGTCACAGAGTCAGACATGACTGGGCAACCGAACAACAACCAAAACCAGAAAATTCATACTGGTACAATGCAATTAACAGCAGGATAGACCTTACTTCTACTTCACCAGTTTTTACATGCACTTACTTATGTGTGTGTGTGTGTGTGTGTGTGTATAGAATAACTTTAGTATGAAAGTGATTATATTTAGCAGCACTATATGTTTTTAGTGATTTTTAATGCAGTTAGCCATAGTTTTTCTGTTTTTCACTGGAGGGTAATTGCTTTACTTTTAGATAATAAAATAAAATAGATCATTAAGAATAATTAGTTTAGATTATAATTTGAAGTTAAATTTAAATTTTAGAGAAATATTCTAATGACCAATAATAATGATGAAAACAGGTTTTCATTTATTTTGGTGTGACCTGCAAGATATAGTTAATGTTTCAATAGACTACAAACAGTTGCCTTTAATAGCATAGCTACTGTATTGCATAAAGAAATAAAGCACTACTTTTTGTTGCTGTAAATTTGGTGGTTGCTGATTACAATTGAAGCAGTCCAGAAATAATGAAGAAGATAATTTTGTACAACAGAAATATGTGGAGATGTTAAAAAATTTTGCATATTTTATCATCCTTTCTCAAATCTATTGAACAATCAGAGAACAAATATTAAATCTTGGGTCCCATTTAATAATAACTTATCAGGGGGAAATATATTGATTTGTCTTACACATTAGTAGCTTAAACATTTTGAGAGATAAAGAGTTTAAGGTGGATAATTGTGGCAAAAGATTATAAACTACCAGATATTTTAAATTGTTCTAAAATAAGTACTAGATTTGCCAAAGTTGTGTGTTTTGGATTAAAAAAAAATGTACTTTTCTCTAACTATAGTCTTTTATTGTTTTGTTTTTGCAAAGGGTAGCATCAAAGATAAATATTTTCATGCCTATTATTCATCTGTATACCTGAGACTATCCTTAGAGTCAACTCTATTTCAAAAATCATGCAATTTTTTGGTAGTTCTATAAGTAAATATATATTTATTTTTTAACCTTCATTTTTATGTTGATATATCTCTGTCTTTATGATTATTAAAATCAAATTCTATTTTACATTTTTCAGAATAACTCATTATTCCCTGACTTCTTGAATTTTATCAGACTCAAGTTTCATTATTACAGACTGTCTGCAGCTTTTATATTGTTGATAAATAGAAGATCATTGGCTCCTTGAATGTCTTTTAAAAGTTACTCTTTTATTTTGGGGCATAAAAGGATGTTGCCAAAACTTATGACAATGATTTATTTTTCTCTCCTTTATATTTGACTTGATTCTTTTGCTGGAGGCCAAAGAAAAGTTGATTTTATTTTAAAATTCAAAAATTTTATCATCGTAGTTTTCACTATTGACCTTCTGGGTAAGTTTTATCCAATTATGGGATACTGCTTAAATATACAGTATATGTAATCTTTTATTTCAGGATTTTTCTTAAATCATAATTTGTAGTACTTGCTATATTCCATTCCATTGGTTTCTTCATTGAACAATATTTGCATAAACATATATCTATATTATATTACATTTTGTATGTATTTTTTTCCAAAATATTTTGTCTTTGTACATTTCTTTTTGAAATAGATAGGCATAGTGGAAGCAGCAATGAGACAAGATGGGCGAAATAAGGATCAAATGATGGGGAAAACTCATGAATTAGAAGATATCTGTGCATGTAAGGGAATGAAAGAGTTACCAGACAAGGAGAAGTTGAGGACACAGGAGAAAGATAAAATAACTATGCAAATCACATTTCTGCTTGTGATAACAGGAGGTTAGCATCAAATCTTAGGATTAAGAGCTGTTTATGTAACAGGAAGAGAATCTAACATATCTGAGACTAAAGAAGCAATAGTAAGAATATGTATACATATACATAAATTTGTAGAAAAAGTCAATAGTTGGAAATAGTTTACACTTAATGGCCAGGAGATAAGGCCATCTAACGGTGTCATAATGAAGTGGGGTGGATGGATAACTTAAAGGGAATAGAGAAGATTTTGACTAACCAATGAGTAAATAGGTAGAGCATCTAGATAAAGGAGAAGCAGAATGGCTGTCAAGTGGCAATAAGGAATTTTCTGCAATTCAAGATGACTACTTTGTCCTAGAACTAGCCTACATGATCAAGGGGTTAACGCAAGCATCACTCAAGAGCTTAGGTGTAGTACCAAAGAGAGCAGAGTGAAGGCCTGATGTATGTATAGAATTAATGCACCTATGGTCATGATAGGAATAAGTAAGTAACTGCATCATAAATAAATTTTAAAATACATTTTTTGCATTGGTGCCACTGTCCACAATTTATTTTAAAGCTATACGCATATTAACTTTTTAATCTGGTTTATTTTATCAGCATATTATTCTAGTCAGAATGACTTAGACACATGCATAATAATACTAGATTTTATTTCCTGAAGAAAGGAAATTGTCTAAGTCATTAATCATATGCCTTTATATAGCTTTGTAGGCTAATTATCAAATGAATTCCTCAGAATTACTTCATCACATCTTCAACTTTTAACTGTAAAAGTATTTTTTTACAGGTTAGATATAAATACAAGTTATGATTATATAGATAATCACACTGTATTTATCTTAGCACTATAAATATCTTACTTTATGGTATTAGGTCAATGACACTTCCTTAAAGATAAGTGTAAAAATGATCATTTAGTCTCTAATTAACCAATACATATTACAGAAGACCATTTCATTTGAGTCTTAATAATTAGTAATTTTTATTTGTATGATCTAGTGAATGGGATGAAGTCTCTTATTGCTAGTGATAATTTCATTCTACAAATTGGGCGAATCTGGAATTTTATAGCTCCTTCAGAGTCACTAAATTCTACAGTTTATCACTTTTAAGTGATAATGTGGACACCATAATGAGAGGATCTAAATCTCGCTTAATAAATCTAGGACAAAGATGAACTTCCTTGGTTACTCTTTTCACCTATGTTTCTCAGATTCAATTCTTGATCTTAAGGCTGATGATTCTCTATATATCACAATATTTTTCATTTAAATGAATATATCCTTTATGTAACACCGGTTATTTTGCACATTCAAAATCTTTGTCAACCTAAACATATTATATTAATCTAGGAGATAATGGTATCCAATATAGTTACCGAAAGCTATATGTTTATCTCTGAGTTACATGTGTTTTTCTTTCATAAAGTGTTCACCATTTAGTTGTATAACATGATTGTAAAATAATTCAATTTGGGCTTATATTTTGCAGCATCTCTTTGAACTTAATATCTCAAGCCTTAATCTCTTCACTTTTAATGAGAATGTGACTTTTACTCACTATATTGACTTGTGAAAAGTTTTAATTCTCATGCCTAATTCACTCAAAAAATGTTAACAGTAGGAATTAGTATACATGTCAGTCAATATATGACATTTTATGTTGTTAAAAGAGTAATTCCCTCTTCATCTTTATTTGGTGTTATTTATTTAATTCCATATAAAGACTTTGAATCGCACATGTATAAGAGAAGTCTTTAAGGAAAATAAGTGGTCAGTTTTCTTTTCTATAAATTTAAATGAATACCCATATTCTGCTATTGTCTGCATAATATAGAGTTTAAAATGATTAAAAGAACCTCTCTCACAAGCTGATTCAGTAAGATGTAATATATATTCCTGTTTAGCAATCAGTAGAATATTGTCCCAGTGTGGAAAAAAGCACTTAAGAAAATGTAGACAGAGCTGAAAAGTGGAACTTTGGAAAAGGAGTGAGGTGAATTGGAGTAAAAGTCACTGGATCTGCCTGAAGCATCAGCAATGGTGGATAAAGTGGAGCTTGTAGGAAAGCCCGGAAACCTTGTATATCTGGAAGCTGAAATGGAACCATGCGAGTCAACTTGTGAAGATCTAAAACTTTTAAGTAAGTTTTAAGAAATCACTTTTACATTCTCTTCCATTAGAGGTCATTGCAAAATATTGAGCATAGTTACCTCTAAGTCCTTATTGGCTATATAGTTTATATTTGGTAGTATGTGTATGGAGAAGGAAATGGCAACCCACTCTAGTATTCTTGCCTAGAGAAGCCTGTGGACAGAGGAGCCTGGTGGATGGCTGTCCATAGGGTCGCTCAGAGTCGGACACGACTGAAGCGATTTACTAGCAGCAGCAGCAGCAGTATGTAGGTGTTAATTTTAGACTCCTTATTTCTTTCTTGCTTAACTCTTTCTTGCTCCCCTTTGGTAACCAGAGTTTGTTTTCTATGTCTGTGAATCTTTTCCTGTTATATAACTAGGTTAATTTGTATCCTTTTTTTTTCAGATTCCACATATAAGCAATATCATATACATATCTTTGTGTGACTTACTTCACTTAGTTTAATAACTTTGAGGTCCATCTTTGTTCCTGCAAATAGCATTATTCATTATTTTTTATGGCTGAGTAATTTTTCATTGTGTATATACATATATATATATATGTGTGTGTGTGTGTGTGTGTATGCATTTACCACATCATGTTCATCCATTCATCTGTCAATGGCCACCTGAAACTAACATAACATTGTAAATCAACTATATTGCAACAAAGTTTCTAAAAATAATTGAAAGAAAAAAATCACCTTTAAGAAAGCTTCTTCTTCTGTGAAGACCACTCCCTCTAAGGTAGTGTCACTTTTATAATTTTAGGTGATGGGCTTTGTTGTTGCTGTTGTTACTTAGTTGATAATTCATATCGGACTCTTTTGTGACCCTATGTACTGTAGCCGCCAGGCTCTTCTGTCCATGGAATTTCCCAGGCAAGAATATTGGAGTGAGTTACCGTTTCCTCCTCCAGGGGACACTGCTCAGCTCTAATGCAAGCAGGAGGAAATACTACGAACTTGCCCAATTCATCATCATGCCTGTGTACCACAACCTACCTACAGTAGGGATTTTTGTTTCCTTTCTGCCTTCTAAATCTTGCTGGTATCCTTTCTTGTCCAAGTCTCACTTCAAACAACATAGGGAGGATATTACAGAAAACAGTTTTACTGGCATTGAGGGGGAGTAGTAGTACCAAACTGACAACTTGTCATCCAACATATTCCATTAAGAGGAAGAATCATCTACCCTCATAATTCTGACTGTAGATATTCGAAAAATAAAAGGAAGTTGCTGTCTTAAAGGAATGGAAAGTATGCATCCTTTTCCAAAAGTCTATAGAAATTACCTAAAAAGAGCATAGTTTATATAAGGTAAAAGAATCATTTAAAGTCATTTAGTCTTCATAAGATATTGACATAGACAAATCTGTCTTATGCATAAAACTGATGAAATTTGTATTTGATTTTTAATAATTACATTGTATATCTAATAGATCAGTGGTAAAGAATCTGCTTGACAATGCAGGAGACATAGGTTTAATGCCTTGATTGGGAAGAATGCCTGGAAAAGGAAATGACAACCCACTCCGGTACTCTTGCCTGAGAAATCCCATGGACAGAGGAGCCTGGGAGGCTATAGTACATAGGTTTGCAAAAGAGTCAGACATGACTCAGTGACTAAACCACAGCAAACAACAGCAGCAATTACATAAGCAGAAAGTGAATTATATGATCTTGTTTAAAATTGATATCCACACATATTTTATCTTTATCTTAGAAAGATAATTAGAAATAAGATATATAATTTATCACAGTGCACTAGTATGCGATAAGAATGATCGAGAGACAGAATAAGACCAGTCGTAATTCAAAAATTATAGCCACACCAGATGAAAATGGATTGTGTTTTTATGTCATAAGATTTATTCACTTAAAAAGTAAATTTCAATTACTTATTTGAAAAAATGTTATGTTAGTCTTATAAAATGCAATATTATATATATGTATCTCCTTATAAAATGTTGTTTAACTGATTCTCAAAAAAAAAAATGTTAACCCATGGAATATACCCACACTGTGCTTGTCTGGGCCACAATCATTGCTTTTCAGAGTTATTGAAATATCCTCCTTAACCTTTCTTCTTGTTTTTACTTTTGTGTCTATTGCATGCTTATTTTCAGCACATCAGCCAAAGCAATCTTAGCAGCATTTAGACAGATCATGTTGTTTCTCTCCTCATATTCATGCCATGTGTTCCATTTCACTCATAGTAAAAGACAAACTATTTACAATGACCTATTTTGTCCTCTTTCATCTAACCAATTGTCTCTCAGAGTTATTTTCCTAATAATCTTCTGCTCAGTGAGCACAACAGTTGCCTTTTTGCATTTTTCTCTAACATTGCCAGCATGTTCAGATTTTACGGACTCTTGCAGGTCTTTCTTAAATATTAGTTATTTACTTAAATATTACCTCTTCTCTTGCAATCTAATCTGGATCTACTAACAAAAATGACTACCAAATACTCCAGTTGCTCATGACTACCTGTGTTTCTCTGATTTATCTGTCTCATTTACACATGCCACTTGCTAACTTGCTTTATTATTTTTGGTGCTTATTTTGCAGATCCCATCTCTAAAAAAAAATAACCTGAATCTGTAGACTCATTTTTCTTTTGGTCATTCTTATATCCCCAGCTGTTAGAAAAGTTCCTGGAACATAGCAGATGCTCACTGAAAACTTGTTGAATGAAAGAATGAATAAAAATTAAAATGCAGAATATCTTGAAATTTTGGTAACATTTACTATCATCTAAATATTTTAAATAGTTTTGAAGCAAAATCTTTAAGGATGAATTTGGTGCATAGGTTGTCAACAAATGTTGAACAGGTAAAAGAGTCAATAAAATTATACAATAATGGTTTCTTCATCATCATGTTAAAAATGAAATCCAATGGATATTAGGGTAAAAAAAAAAAACCTGCCCCCACACTTTTATCACAACCTGAAGCTAGTCAGATTGAGATAACATATGCATTCTGCACCCTTACAGAGACAAACATTTCTTCCTCATGGACATTTACAAAAAAGTATTGTATTTGTCTTAATAAAATGTTCAAATATATTTCTGTTAACAATCTTATACAAAGGAAAATGTGGATAAGCCTTCAACTCAAAAGCAAAATGAAAGAATTGGGCAGGAAAGGTTTTCTGACAGGAACAAATATTATCAGTGCTAAATTTAGTGGAAATTTTCTATTCAAAGTATTGAATTTTGATGTATAAATTATATGAAAATTATAATAACTTTGGTTGCTAAATTAAATAATAAAGTGTGGATAAAAGAATATATATTGCCTTAATACTAAACACTAATAATGAACTCTTGAGAAGATAAAAAGCTACCTGAACTTACTTTGTTCTGTTGTGAAGGACATAAATATATTGTTAAAACAAAAGGTTATTGCATATGTTATGTAAATTTTATAGACAAACATTCTACAATCCAAAGAAAGCTTTGAATTCTTTTAACTTAAGTAAAAAACTATAGCATAAAATGAAATAAAAGCATGCTCATTAAAGGACATATGTCTGCCTCTTAGGCAATATATATATATATATATATATATATATAATTGCTATATAAAATATGAATTTACTTATGTATTTAAGTGCCTCTTGAAGAAGTTGAAAGACAAAAGTGAAAAGGCTGGCTTAAAATTCAACTTTAAATAAACTAATATGGCCTCTTAGGGCATCACTTCATGGCAAATAGATTGGGAAAAAATTGAAATAGTTGCAGACTTTATTTCTTCAGCTCCAAAATCACTGTGGATAATAACTGCAGCTATTAAATTAAAAGATGCTTGTTCCTTGGGAAAAAAGCTGTGACAAACAGAGACAGCATATTTAAAAGCAGAGACACCTCTTTGCCAATAAAGTTCCATCTTGTCAAAGCTATGGTTTTTCCAGTAGTCATGTATGGATATGAGAGTTAGATCATAAAGAAGGCTGAGTGCCAAAGAACAGATGCTTCTGAGCAGTGTTGCTGAATAAGACATTTGAGAGTCCCTTGAACAGGAAGGAGATCAAACCAGTCAATTTTAAAGGAAATCAGTCCTGGATATTCATTGCAAGGACTGATGCTGAAGCTGAAGTTCCAATACTTTGGCTACCCGATGTGAAGAACTGACCGATTGGAAATGACCCTGGTGCTGGGAAGGATTGAAGGCGGGAGGAGAAGGGGACGACAGAGGATGAGATGGTTGGATGGCATCACTGCCTTGATGAAGATGAATTAAAGCAAGCTCTGAGAGTTGGTGACGGACAGGGAAGCCTGGTGTGCTGTAGTCCATGGGGTTGCAAAGAGTTGGACATGACTGAATGACTAAACAGCAGCAAATGTGTTTAAGATGACTGGACATCTTCAAAGATAAATATTCATTTATGAAGAATTTTTTTTTATTCTCAATATGAGCAACTAAACAACAGCATAGATATGAATATCACTTTCATGTTAGTGTCCCAGATTTTTAAAAACACTATTGAAAAAAAAATTTAAGTGATAAAAATAATTAATTTTAAAAGTCACCTTTATCATATATTCTTGAGCAAAAATTGCATTAAAATTACATAAAAAAACTATTTACTTTTACAAAAAGGAAAAGAAGAAACTCTAAGTGGGACCAAACTTTTAAAGTTTCTATTAATTTATGTAGGAGTTATTACAGATAAGAGATTACTTATCTGTACATAAATAAAGCTGTATTAGAATCAAATTCCCAAGTACCTAGTCCCTATACAAGCAAAGCATCTTTCACTATCAACATCTCATACAAGCGGTATAAACGGTGATAGTAAGAGTTATTGCACATTTGTTTATGTGTGTGTAGGTATGTGGTGAGATACGGGAACTTGTACTTTAAGCTCAATTTTCTGTAAAAGTAAAACTGTTCTAAAAAACAATGCCCATTTAGGAGGAGGGACTAAGATGGCGGAGGAATAGGACGCGGAGTCCACACTCTCCCCAACAAATACACCAAAGGAACATTTAATTACCGAACAAACTCCATAAATCAACATCTGAATGCTGGCAGAGGTCTTCAGGCATCTGGAAAGACAGCCCATTGCTGACGAAAGAAGGTAGGACCAAAGGAAAAAAAAAAGTAAAAAGAGGCAAAGAGACAGGGACTGAGATTCATCTCAGAAGGGGAGCCTCGAAAGAGATAAAGGTTTACGAACGTCAGGAAACATTCTCACTGGCAGAACTGAGAGATCTGAGGCGAATCTCAAAGAGCATAAAAGTTGGGACTTAGAAGCCGATAAATAGTTAGCCCCTTGGAGAACGGAGCGGGGCCGGTCTCCCCATCCCCCACGAGCCAGCGGACTGCTCAGGGAGGGGCAGGCCACGAGCTTAGGGGGAGGACTGCGATCGAACGCCTGGGGCAGACTGAGGGTCCTAACCGAGGGTGCTAACCGGAGATAGACCGCTGGGTAGCCTTCCCGAGGAAGACCCCTGCCAGGCTCGCGAACAGAACAAAGGGGAGCGGGGACTCCGACCGCTGCGCGAGACAGCCGGGTGGAACAGGGAGGCTGCGGGCTACGGAGAGCGCCCCTGCGAGGCTTCTGCCCCCAAACCGCAGGCAGAATTGGGTGCTAGCCAAGACCTCTGGGGACTCTGGTCAGTCGCCACCAGAATTCGGCGCTTCTCATATCTGAGAAAACGCCCCCAGCCGCACATTGAAAAAACCGAGCAGCTGGGCCGGGGGAGGGGAGAAGCCGCAGCCCCAACTGCATCACCAGAGTGCGCCGCCAGAGTCTGCCTCTGCACATCTGAGAAGACACGCCCAGCTGCAAGCAGAAAGAGCCGAGCGGCTGGGCCTGGGGAGGGGAGAAGCCACAGCCTCCAATTGCGTCATCAGAGTGCGCCACCAGCCGAGAGCCTGAGCAGAGGGGGGGGAAAAGCGCAGGCACCGCGAGCGGGGCAAACCCCAGAGCGCTGAATAGACACTGAAGGGGCCAGCAGAGGTTGCCAAATCAAGCAGGACAGACTGCTTTAGATTCCAACCAGGAAACTCTGACAAAACACTCATCCAACCCCTCCCATAGTGAGGAAACCCCACAATAAAGGGACAACACACCAAGATAAACAAGATGAAAAGGCAGAGAAATACCCAACAAGTAAAGAACCAGGATAAATATCCCCTAGACTAAACAAAAGACGAAGAGATAGCTTGTCTACCTGACAAAGAATTCCGAATAATGATAGTGAAAATGATCCAAAACCTGGAAAATAAGTTGGAGTTGCAACTCAACAACCTGCAGGCAAGGATTGAGAAGATGCAGGTAAGCCTTAACAAGGACTTAGAAGAAATGAAAAAGAGTCAAAATACAATAAATAATGCAATAAATGAGATCAAAAACACCCTGGAGGGAACCAACAGTAGAATAACAGAAATAGAAGACAGGATAAGTGAAATAGAAGATAGAATGGCAGAAATAAATGAAACAGAAAGGAAAAATGAAAAAAGAATTAAAAGAAATGAGGACAATCTCAGAGACCTCTGGGATAGTATTAAACGCACCAATATTCGAATCATAGGAATCCCAGAAGAAGAAGACAAAAAGAAAGACCATCAGAAAATTCTTGAAGAAATTATGGTGGAAAATTTCCCTAAATTGGGAAAGCAAATAACATCTCAGGTCCAAGAAACACAGAGGGTCCCAAATAGAATCAACCCCAAGCGGAGCACCCCAAGACACATATTAATCAAATTAACAAATATCAAATACAAAGACCAAATATTAAAAGCAGTGAGGGAGAAGCAAAAAATAACCCACAAGGGGAATCCCATAAAGATAACAGCTGATCTCTCAATAGAAACACTTCAGGCCAGAAGGGAATGGCAGAGCATTCTTAAAGTCATGGAAGAAAACAAGCTACAACCCAGATTACTGTACCCAGCAAGGATCTCATTCAAATTTGAAGGAGAATTCAAAATTTTTTCAGATAAGCAGAAATTGAGAGAATTTAGCAATACCAAACCAGCCCTCCAACGAATGCTAAAGGATCTTTCCTAGATAGGAAACACGGATGGGATATATAATCTCGAATCCAAAACAATAAAATAGAAGAAATGGCAACAGGATCATATTTATCAATAATTACCTTAAATGTAAACGGGCTGAATGCCCCAACCAAAAGACAAAGACTGGCCGATTGGATACAGAATCAAGACCCCTATATATGTTGCCTACAAGAGACCCACCTCAAATCTAAGGACATATATAGACTGAAAGTTAAAGGCTGGAAAAAGATATTCCATGCAAATAAAGACCAAAAGAAAGCAGGAGTGGCAATACTCATATCACATAAAGTAGACTTTAAAATAAAGGCGGTGAAAAGAGATAAAGATGGACATTACATAATGATCAAAGGATCAATCCAAGAAGAAGAAATAACAATTATAAATATTTATGCACCCAACATAGGATTACCACAATATGTAAGGCAAATGCTAACAAGTATGAAAGGGGAAATTAACAACAACACAATAATAGTGGGAGACTTTAATACACCACTCACACCAATGGATAAATCAACTAAACAGAAAAGTAACAAGGAAATTCAAACTTTAAATGATACAATACACCAACTAGACCTAATTGATATCTATAGGTCACTCCACCCCAAAACAAGGATTTTCACTTTTTTCTCAAGCGCACATGGGACCTTCTCCAGGATAGATCACATCCTGGGCCATAAATCTAGCCTTGGTAAATTCAAAAACATTGAAATCATCCCAAGCATCTTTTCTGATCACAGTGCAGTGAGATTAGATATCAATTACAGGAGAAAACCATTCAAAACTTCCAACATATGGAGGCTCAACAACACACTGCTGAATAACCAACAAATCACAGATGAAATCAAAAATGAAATTCAGTTATGCATGGAAACGAATGAAAATGAAAACACAACAGCCCAAAACCTATGAGACACTGTGAAAGCAGTGCTAAGGGGAAAGTTCATAGCAATTCAAGCTCACCTTAGGAAACAAGAAAAAAATCAAATAAATAACCTTACTTTACACCTAAAGCAACTAGAAATGGAAGAAATGCAGAAGCCCAGGTCTAGTAGAAGGAAAGAAATCTTAAAGATCAGGGGAGAAATAAACGCAAAGCAAACAAAAGAGACCATAGCAAAAATCAACCAAGCCAAAAGCTGGTTCTTTGAGAAGATAAATAAAATTGACAAACCATTAGCCAGACTCATCAAGAAACAAAGGGAGAAGACCCAAATCAACAGAATTAGAAATGAAAACAGAGAGATCACAACAGAAAACACAGAAATACAAAGGATCATAAGAGACTATTATCAGCAGCTATATGCAAATAAATTGGACAACCTGGATGAAATGGACAGATTCATAGAAAAGTACAACTTTCCAAGACTAAACCAGGAAGAGATAGATAATCTTAATAGACCCATCACTAGCACAGAAATTGAAACTGTAATCAGAAATCTTCCAAAAAACAAAAGCCCAGGACCAGATGGCTTCACAGCTGAATTCTACCAAAAATTTAGAGAAGAGCTAACACCTATTCTACTCAAACTCTTCCAGAAAATTGCAGAGGAAGGTAAACTTCCAAACTCATTCTATGAGGCCACCATCACCCTAATTCCAAAACCCGACAAAGATGCCACAAAAAAAAGAAAACTACAGGCCAATATCACTGATGAACTTAGATGCAAAAATCCTTAACCAAATTCTAGCAAATAGAATCCAACAGCACATTAAAAAAATCATACATCATGATCAAGTAGGCTTTATCCCAGGGATGCAAGGATTCTTCAATATTTGCAAATCAATCAATGTAATACACCACATTAACAAATTGAAAAATAAAAATCACATGATTATCTCAATAGATGCAGAGAAAGCCTTTGACAAAATTCAACATCCATTTATGATAAAAACCCTCCAAAAAGTAGGAATAGAAGGAACATTCCTCAACATAATAAAAGCTATATATGACAAACCCACAGCAAACATTATCCTCAATGGTGAAAAACTGGAAGCATTCCCCCTGAAATCAGGAACAAGACAAGGGTGCCCTCTCTCACCACTACTTTTCAACATAGTTTTGGAAGTCTTGGCCACAGCAATCAGAGCAGATAAAGAAATCAAAGGAATCCAGATTGGAAAAGAAGAAGTAAAACTCTCTCTGTTTGCAGATGACATGATCCTCTATATTGAAAACCCTAAAGACTCTACGAGAAAATTACTAGAGCTAATCAGTGAATATAGCAAAGTTTCAGGATACAAAATCAACACACAGAAATCCCCGGCATTTCTATACACTAACAATGAAAAAACAGAAAAAGAAATTATGGAAACAATTCCATTCACCATCGAATCAAAAAGAATAAAATACTTAGGAGTATTTCTACCTAAATAAACAAAAGACTTGTATATAGAAAACTATAAAACACTGATGAAAGAAATCAAAGAGGACGCAAACAGATGGAGAAATGTACCGTGTTCGTGGATTGGAAGAATCAATATAGTGAAAATGAGTATACTACCCAAAGCAATCTATAGATTCAATGCAATTCCTATCAAGCTACTAGAGGTCTTTTTTAGAGAATTAGAACAAATAATTTCTCAATTTGTATGGAAATACAAAAAACCTCGTATAGCCAAAGCAATCTTGAGAAAGAAGAATGGAACTGGAGGAATCAACCTACCTGACTTTAAGCTATACTACAAATCCACAGTCATTAAGACAGTATGGTACTGGCAGAAAGACAGAAACATAGATCAATGGAACAAAATAGATAGTCCAGAGATAAATCCACGCATCTATGGACACCTTGTATTTGACAAAGGAGGCAAGAATATACAATGGAGAAAAGACAACCTCTTTAACAAGTGGTGCTGGGAAAACTGGATAGCCACTTGTAAAAGAATGAAACTAGAACACTTTCTAACACCATACACAAAGATAAATTCAAAATGGATCAAAGATCTAATCATAAGAGCAGAAACTATAAAACTCCTAGAGGATAACATTGGGAAAACACTCTCTGATAACAACCAAAGCAGGATCCTACATGACCCACCTCCCAGAATATTGGAAATAAAAACACGAATAAACAAATGGGACCTAATTAAAATTAAAAGCTTCTGCACTGCAAAGGAAACTATAAGCAAGGTGAAAAGACAGCCTTCAGAATGGGAGAAAATAATAGCCAGTGAAGCAACGGACAAACAATTAATCTCAAAAATATACAAGCAACTCCTGCAGCTCCATTCTAGGAAAATAAACAACCCAATCAAAAAGTGAGCCAAAGAATTGAACAGACGTTTCTCCAAAGAAGACATAAAAATGGCTAACAAACACATGAAAAGATGCTCAACATCACTCATTATCAGAGAAATGCAAATCAAAACCACAATGAGATATCACTTTACACCACTCAGAATGGCTGCAATCCAAAAATCCACAAGTAATAAATGCTGGAGAGGATGTGGAGAAAAGGGAACTCTCTTACACTGTTGGTGGGATTGCAAACTAGTACAGCCTCTATGGAAAACAGTGTGGAGGTTCCTTAAAAAACTGCAAATAGTCCTGCCATATGACCCAGCAATCCCACTGTTGGGCATATATACCGAGGAAACCAGAATTGAAAGAGACACGTGTACCCCAATGTTCATCCCTGCATTGTTTACAATAGCCAAGACATGGAAGCAACCTAGATGCCCATCAACTGATGAATGGATAAGAAAGCTGTGGTACATATACACAATGGAATATTACTCAGCATTAAGGAAAAATTCATTTGAAGCAGTTCTACTCAGATGGATGAAACTGGAGCCCATTATCCAGAGTGAAGTAAGCCAGAAGCAAAAACAACAATACAGTATATTAACGCATATATATGGAATTTAGGAAGACGGTAACGAGAACCCAGCATACGAGACAGCGAAAGGAACACAGATATATAGAATAGACTCAGGGCCTCTGTGGATGAGGGTAAGGGTGGGATGATATGGGAGAATGGCATTGAAGCATGTTAATTATCATATGTCTAAGCAATAGCCGGCCCAGGATTGATGCTTGGGACTGGTGCAACGAGATATCCTGGGGGGAGGGAGGAGGGAGTGGGGTTATGGAGGGGGAGCATATGTGAACCCATGGTGATATCATGTCATTGTTTGGCAAAACTAATAAAAAAAATGTTTAATAAAAAAATAAAAAAAATAAAAAACAATGCCCATTTAAATGAAGGGGAATCAATTGTTAATGGTAACATACTAATGATAGACTAATAAAATATATAATAGACAAGAATATTTTTTTCTTTTGTTAAATACTTATCCTAACTTAAATATCTGATCTCTATTAATGTTGATAGACTAACAAAAATTTCTAAATGGACTTCATACATGGCCTTCTTTAACACCATAAATTTGTTTGGTGAATTATTCAGCTTGTCTTATATAAGGTTGTATCTAGATGAATGATTTAATTTCCTTCTAATGTTAGGATCCTTTAGAGAGTTGTTTGTCACTTGACAAGCTACATGTTGTCAAGTTATCAACCATGTACTATACAGAAAACTAATTATTTCAAAGAATAACTACATGGAAATATAATATAAAGGGTTGTGTTTTCAGGGGTGGTAGAAGAGGAAAAACAGGATATTTGGTAATAGAGAAAATGTAAGTTTAAAAATTCAAAATAAGTTTAAAATTCCTCTTGCTGATTGTTTGCTTTATATTGATATAGTATAGTTATAAAGAAAATAATACATTTCAAGAGGTATACTCAGAATTACAACTTGCATGAATATAAGTATAATTTGATGTCAACACCTATACCTTAGAATTAATGAATTTAAAAAAGGTGGCTAGGATAATCATATATCTAGTGGATATGAATTGAAACAAAGAATTTGGAATGTTTACCGATAATTTTGTTTCATCCTATTTCCTTATCTTCATCTGCTATAAACAGGTCTGTAAAATGAAATCATATTTTGCTATTTCCAAATTTCATATCTAGAACCAAACAGTGCATTGTACTTATACAAAAGCTATAAAAAGAGTATTTTTCTTTCCCACTTGAAAGTAAAATCACAGTTTATGTAATTGGTTAGTTTATTGTTATAGCTGCCTGGTAAATCTAGTTTTTTGCTATATACTTTAATATAAAAAATCTTTGAAATATTAAATACATCACATTGGATTTCATTCTGCTTTTCTGCTAGGCTCCTGATTTTAATATACTGTCCTATTTGCTAATTTGCGAGACTCCAAAAAAAAAAAATAGTGATGTTTAAGAAGTGGAAATTCAAATTAAACGGAGTCAGTATTTTTCTGCATTATCTAATACAAAGAAAATAGGAAAATATTCACTGTGGCTGGTGAAGATTATCTAAAATTATAAGTTCCAGATTTTTTCTCCCAGAGACCACTAAAGGCTCACATTAATTTACTTTCCCTTATTCTGCTTAATTATAAATTTCTTCAAGGGCATACTTCATTCATCATTTCATTCCCAACAATTGGTTCAATTTCTGGTAGAATAGCTGTTGAATTAAATGCTTTCTAGACAAAATTGAATGACTCAGTTTCTATGGGAAATATTCTTTTTTATTTCAGTGATAAATGTCTAAACTTGAAGGTAGATTAGAAATGTTTAGAATTTCTAAACACACATGTTTAAATATTCTAAACAGCAGAATGGAGGAAGTATTGGAGGTAAGACATAGCAAAATTAAAAAGTATATATATTGATTTAATGTATACTTACATGAAAAAATAATAGCAATTCATTTGAGAGTGCTTTAAAACAGCAGAGGTTGAAAAGATTGGAGTGGTTCCTTATATGTATATATTTTTAGGTATATATATGCAATGCCATTTCCATAGGCAGAGTTTGAAATAATTACAAAATAGAAAATAACGTGTTTCTTAATAATTATTTTTGTTTTCTAAATGATGTATAAGCAGTTAGCCTTTCATGCAAATCTCTAGATTGTGATGAGTTTGAAGCTGTCTTTTTTGAGAATGTATATTTTTAAACAAATGCATTAAAGGAAATGAGCCAATAGTGATTATAGTTAACCATTTTTTTGAATGCACTTTTAAAATGCATGTGTGGTGCAATGAATGTCAGTGAAAGTGGTGGTATAGGTAGCTCCAAGGTCATGATTCTTCATAGACAACTGAAACATCAAGCAGTAACTCTCAGAATTAACTTTTAGGAACTTGGAAAATAGTCAAAAGTTAATAGTGACCAAGAGAATGTTAATCAGAAAATGGTAACTTAAAAACATTAGGAAACTTTGTGATATTTTTACTTGCTCTTAGACCACCACCATCCTTGTCTTAGCAGTCTTGAAGAAGGCAAGCCCTGTTCCCAGTGTAGGATTCTCGTTATGTGTTGTAGAGAGAAAAGTGAAGACCTTATTATCAAAGAATTGTGCTTATCTCTTTTAACCTGTTTAGGAGATACCTTAGGGATGATATAAAGTACTTTCCTTTGTTTCACTTAATTTAGAAATCTATTAGAGCAGAATGGCAGCTTTGAAGATGACGGCCGTCTTTTGAAAATATTGTGAGTCAAGTAAACTCTCCACTGCCCGCTAGGATAAAATATAACAGCTGTAGTAAACTGGAATATACCTAGGAGGAAAAGTCAGGTAGAGAGTTTCTTTGGGAAATTAGGACATTACAAATGCTCATGTAACCAAGGGAATTTAGAAGGCTATTAGCATGCATTGATTGGCCCAGGGCATATGCTCAGAAAAGTCCTGAGAAGACTCTCCACGGACACCTCTGGCTTTTATATTTAGGGTAAGTGCAAGCATGAAGTGAAAATGAAAGCAGAATAGTAAATAGCTGGGTAAGCACTGAAAGACTATTGCAGCATAAAGCAAATAAGCAAAAACTTAAAGAGGTTTTTTTTCATTTCTTTTATCTTTTTACTGGTTTATTTCAGTTCTAAGAATTTAAGGAAACATCCGATGAAAAGAGATGGGCTTCCTCTGTGGCTCAGCTGGTTAAGAATCCTGACCAGGAGAACAGGGTAATCCCTGGGTTGGGAAGATCCCCTGGAGAAAGGGGATCCTGGCCTAGAGAATTCCATGAATTGATAGCCCATGGGTTCGCAAAGAGTCTGACACAGCTGAGCAAATTTCACTTTCTGTTGAGAAACCAGCTGACCAGAATCTAAAGAATAAGGAGATCAGAAGCCACAGATGACAAATGATACAGAATTTTTAAAAATATGTTTTAAAACTCACAATAATAACAATAATAACAAAGCCCTGCAACGAGAGCAAGAAACACAAATAGATTCTGAAGCGGTGTGGGCAATCTAACTTTCATAGTCACTGCTTATAATGTCCAAAGTGCCCAATTTTCAATCTGAATAAAGAGCATGAAACTGAAGTGTAAAATCCTTCATAAGAAAGAGGAACAGAAACTGTTCTTCAGGAAGCACAGAAATTGGACTAAACAAAACTTTGAATCAGCTCAACTAAATATGCTCATGTATGCAATAAGAAACGTGGGCAAAGAATAAAATCAAATCAATTGTAACAAGAGACATTACATAAAAAGACAAAAAAATTATAGAAGGGCACCGAATGAAAGTTTTGGAGCTGAAAAATACAATAAGTGAAATTAAATTTTTACTAGAAGGTTGTAACAGCAGATTTGAAGAGGCAGAAGAATCAGCAAACATGAAGATAGGACCCTGAAAATATCCAGTGAAAGAATAGAAAAAAAAGATAATAATTAAATGAGCCTAAAAGATCCAAAGAGCAGAATCAAGTCTATAGAACTATCCACTAAAATGGTTATGATAACAATGCATTTAAAAAATAAAAAGCATTGACATTTGTATGGAGATATTAGGATCCTCCTTTTGAATACATCCATGGTAGGGATAAAAATGGTACACTTATTGTGGAAGAATGTTTTGTGATTCCTCAAAGTTAAACAGAATTATCACAACATTCTATTGTATATGTATATACCCCAAATAAGAAGAAGGAAATGGCAACTCACTCCCCTGTACCCCTGCCTGGAAAATCCCATGAATGGAGGAGCCTACAGTCCATGGGGCCGCAAAGAGTCAGACACAAATGAGCGACTTCACTTTGCCTTTCCTTTCCTTACCCCAAATAATTAATTATATGTTCAAACCAAAACATATTAACTATTGGTAATAGAAACCTATTTACAACACTCTGAAATCGGATTGATTATATTTTTTGCATCCAAAGATGGAGAAGCTCTATACAGTCAGCAAAAACAAGACCAGGAGCTGACTGTGGCTCGAATCATGAACTCCTTATTGCCAATGTCAGACTGAAATTGAAGAAAGTAGGGAAAACCACTAGACCATTCAGGTATGACATAAATCAAGTCCCTTGTAATTATACAGTGCAAGTGAGAAATAGATTTACGGGACTAGATCTGATAGACAGAGTGCCTGATGATCTAGGGACAGAGGACATTGTACAGAAGACAGGGATTAAGACCATCCCCAAGAAAAAGAAATTAAAAAAAAAACAAAATGGCTGTCTGAGGAGGCCTTACAAATAGCTGTGAAAAGAAGAGAAGTGAAAAGCAAAGGAGAAAAGGAAAGATATTCCCATCTGAATGCAGAATTCCAAAGAATAGCAAGGAGAGATAAGAAAGGCTTCCTCAGTGATCGATGCAAAGAAATAGAGGAAAACAACAGAATGGGGAAGACTAGAGATTTATTCAAGAAAATTAGACATACCAGGGGAACATTTCATGCCAAGATGGGCTTGATAAAGGACACAAATGGTATGGATCTAACAGAAGCAGACGATATTAAGAAGAGGTGGCAAGAATATACAGAAGAACTTTACAAAAAATATCTTCATGACTCAGATAATCATGATGGTGTGATCACTCACACTCAGCTAGAGCCAGACATCCTGGAAGGTGAAGTCAACTGGGCCTTAGAAAGCTTCACTACAAACAAAGCTAGTGGAGGTGATGGGATCCCAGTTGAGCTATTTCAAATCCTGAAAGATGATGCTATGAAAGTGCTGCACTCAATATCCAGCAAATTTGGAAAACTCAGCAATGGCCATAGGACTGGAAAAGGTCAGTTTTAATTTCAATCCCAAAGAAAGGAAATGCCAAAGAATGCTCAAACCAGTGACAATTGCACTCATTTCACACACTGGTAAAGTAATGCTCAAAATTCTCCAAGCCAGGCTTCAGAAATACATAAACTGTGGACTTCCAGATGTTCAAGCTGGTTTTAGAAAAGGCAGAGGAACCAGAGATCAAATTGCCAATATCCGCTGGATCATTGAAAAAGTAAGAGAGTTCCAGAAAAAAACATCTATTTCTGCTTTATTGACTATGCCAAAACCTTTGACTATGTGGATCACAATAAACTGTGGAAAATTCAGAAAGAGGTGGGAATACCAGACCATCTGACCTGTCTCTTGAGAAATCTGTATGCAGGTCAGGAAGCAACAGTTAGAACTGGGCATGGAACAACAGACTGGTTCACGACACCACTCTTATGCAAGAAATTGAATAGGAACTAGAGCTTCTTGATGAAAGTGATAGAGGAGATTAAAAAATTGGCTCAAGGCTCAACAGTAAGAAAACTAAGATCATGGCATCTGATCCCATCACTTCATGGGAAATAGATGGGGAAACAGTGCAAAAAGTGTCAGATTTTTTTTGGGGGGGGGGCTCCAAAATCACTGCAGATGGTGATTGCAGCCACAAAATCCAAAGACGCTTACTCCTTGGAAGGAAAGTTATGGCCAACCTGGATAGTATATTGCAAAACAAAGTCATTACTTGGCCAACAAAGGTTCATCTAGTCAAGGCTATGGTTTTTCCAGTAGTCATGTTTGGATGTGAGAGTTGGACAGTGAACAAAGCTGAGTGCCGAAGAATTGATGCTTTTGAACTGTGGTGTTGGAGAAGACTCTTGAGAGTCCCTTGAACTGCAAGGATATCCAACATGTCCATCCTAAAGGAAAACAGTTCTGGGTTTTCATTGGAAGGTCTGATGCTGAGGATGAAACTCCAATACTTTTGCCACCTCATATGAAGAGTTGACTCATTGGAAAAGACCCTGATGCTGGGAAGGATTGGGGACAGGAGGAGAAAGGGAAGACAGGATGATATGGCTGGATGGCATCACTGACTCAATGGACATGGGTTTGGGTAGACTCTGGGAGTTGGTGATGGACAAGGAGGCTTGGCGTGCTGTGGTTCATGGGGTGTCAAGGAGTCAGACACGACTGAGCAACTGAACTGATACTGATACTGATACACATGAATGGCGGAGAAGGCAATGGCACCCCACTCCAGTACCCTTGCCTGGAAAATCCCATGAATGGAGGAGCCTACAGTCCATGGGGCTGCAGAGTCAGACATGACTGAGCGACTTCACTTTGCTTTTCCTTTCTTCACTCCAACTAATTAATTATATGTTCAAACTAAAACATTTAACTATTGGTAATAGAAACCTATTTACAACATACAAAAGTTGGAAACAACTAAAATGTCTAATAATAGATCATGGATAACCAAATTTAGTATGTTCATAGAATGGAATATTAAACTGCTATACACATGAATGGTGGAGAAGGCAATGGCACCCCACTCCAGTACTCTAGCCTGGAAAATCCCATGAATGGAGGAGCCTGGTGGGCTGCAGTCCTTGGGGTCACTAGAAGTCTGACTCGACTGAGCGACTTCACTTTCACTTTTCACTTTCATGCATTGGCGAAGGAAATGACAACTTACTCCAGTAATCTTGCCTGGAGAATCCCAGGGAAGGGAAAGCCTGGTGGGCTGCCGTCTATGGGGTCGCACGGAGCACGCCTGAAGCGACTTAGCAACAGCAGCGGCACACATGAATGGATACATGTTACAATGGAGAAGAGCCTTAAAAACATAATGCAAAGTGAAAAAAAAAAAAAGATACAAATGGTCACATGTTACATAATTCCATTTGTATAAAATATCTAGAATAGGTAAATCCATAGAGACAAAAGTCATTTGTTGCCAGATGCGTTTGAGTAGGTGGATATGAGAAGTGATTATTTAATGTTTATTTTTTTAAGAACAAAGAAAAAATGTTCTTAAAAGTTATATAGGTGGTGCTTGTATAACATTGTGAATGTCATTGTATTTAAAATTTTAAAATAATTAATTTTATGTTATGTGAATTTCATCTCAATTTTAAAAATACATTCATTATTCTTATAATAATATTGTAAGATTGCATCTAAATGTAGATCTGACCATTGGGCTTAGACATTTTTAAAAGATGATGGTTTATGTTTCTCTCATTGATAGATCAGGTCACCTAATACAGACCTATGTTTTTCAACATGTTCTCAACAAAATAGTTGTTCCATAATTTAGTAAAGCTGTATGCTTCCAAATACCTGGACATATTAATAACTGACACTATTCCATACCTGTCATGGTACTGTTAAGCTCTTCTCAGAATCCCTGGTACTCAGCCATTATCACAAAACTATAGTCCATTGCAATAGAAGAATTGGTTTATCCTCATTCTTTCAGACTTGTTAATTGATGTTTGCATTGACAGCCTCTCTAGGATTTATTGTAGTAAATGTTCACTTTGCTATACACGCCTAGTGTAAACTGTGTTTAATACCGGTATTGACTCTAATTAGCAGTGTCTGTGTATTCAAGCTATCCAGTGATAACTTCCAGGTTAATCCAAGTCAACGATTTATTAAAAGACGTAATTTAGGATGACTTCTGGTAAAGGAGTTCAAGAGTCTATGAAATTTGTCATCATTAACATTTCTCAATACATTGAAACACAGTTTATTTACATATGAAAACAGTGCAAAAATAGTGGATAACGGTTTCAAATGTAAAAAAAATCCAGTATTCTGAAATTTGGATCCAAAGCTATCAGTAAGAATAAACATAGTTTATGAATATAATTCTTTGTATTTTGTAAAATACAAACTCACTGTATGCAATTTCATGTAGAAAGCAAACAAAACACTAGAAAATTAGGTTTACCTAAAGTGTAAGTAGAAATATCTGTTGACAGTAAACAGAAGAGAAGAATATGATATTATTTCTTAAAAAATATGAAAAGTTAAAAAAAAGAAGAATAAAGCCTTGTGCAAGATTTTATCACATTCCTGGAAAAACTATTGCTGTCTCAATTCCAATCAAGAGTGTTTCTAAGGATATTATGGCTGGAATCACAAAATTATGAAATAATTTGTATCTCTACAGCAGATAAGGGGGATTGAAGGACATACTTTTGTTCAGTGACAGAACTGTTCGATAATGAAGTTGCTTCAAAAATGGCTTTCTTACTATGCAGATTTTGAAACAGTTTATACATGTGGTGGTGCCCAGGCCTTGAAATAATAATGAGACTTTTTCTTTGAGATATTTGATGGAAATTTAGAATTCAAAAACAGCAGAAAAAACAATACTCTATTCAAATACCTAATGTTGAAGACTTAAGATGTGTGGTTACTTGAAAAATTTTCTGATTAAATGAAAAGAAAATGACTATTCTAATATAGACTTGTTATCAATAGAGCATTGGCTATGTAATTTGTGTTAGAAAAGGAGAGAGAAACAAGGCAGTATGGCTAAGATAAATTAAATGTATTATTATTTGAGAAATGTTATTATCATCATCATTATTATTAGAGGGTTATTATGTAGAATAATGAGATATCTTCTAAGATTCTATATAAAACTGATGTATCCAAATCCATAATCAATTATTTTAACTGGGACTGAGGTGGAAATGCAATACTAGGGGAATTTAGTTCTGGAATTTGGTATTTCAAGGATCAATTAACCTGGTTGAACAAATAATCTAAAATTTTTGCTTTTGCAAAGATTTTATATTAATATATTGTCATGAATGTTTCAAATTCTAAAGAGACTCATAGACATAGAAAATAAATTTATGGTCACTGAAGGAAAAAGGGTTGAAAGGGGATACATTAGGAGTTGAGAATTAACACCTAAATATTACTATACATAAAATACTTAAACAACAAGGTCCTACTGTATAGCACAGAGAACTATATTCAATATCCTGTAATAAACCATAATGGAAGCAATGGAAAAATATGTATAGCTAAATCACTTTTCTGAACACAAGAAACAAACACAACCTTTTAAATCAACTAGACTTCAGTTAAAAAATAAACAAAACATTGGCAATAATTAATTAAGCTAGTGGAGTTTATTTTTGCTTTTGTCAAATCTTCAAAATTCTTCCTCCAACCTCTTCTGGGAGATGTAAGCATACATTAGATACACTGACACAAACTGTTTTTAATAGAAGAGATGCTAGAAATAACTTTATTACATTCTTTGAGAGACAAGTAATAATGCTTGGTTGTAGCTGGTCATATTTTTATTTGATTTGAGACAAGTTCGAAAGACTGCTCTCTGACAACATTAAAAAAGTATGCAAGTAAGCAAGCGATGCATGCTGTATCACTCCCAATATGTGCAAGCTATGTTCTTGAGGAAATGCACATATGTCTTGTTGTTACTTACAGGCCAAAGTGTTTCAATTTTGCCTTTTTCCCTCAAAAACAATAACAGTTTGAGCAAGAGATTCATAATGGGAGATTTTAGCGGAATGTCCAAGATGCAGCTGATAGGAACAAAACGATGCAATAGACAGAGAAAACAGAGAAATGTGAAAATGTTGAACATCAAATTTGAAGGCAGAATAGCAATGTCTTCTTTATTTTTTTAAATATATTTATTTATTTTCTTTACATTATTGTGTTGATTTTGCCATACACTGACATAAATTCGCCATGGGCTTCCCTTCGAGACCCCCCTCCCACCTTCCTCCGAAGGCAGAATAGCAATGTCTTCTATGGGTCAAGAGAATGCAACAGAAAAATAAGTTCACTTAAAAGTGGAATTCTAGATGTGTAATTGATATTGCAGCTTGCTATTTTAATTTTATTTTTATCCTTACTATTCTAGGTCTTTATCTATTTCATTAAATCCTCTATCCAATTAACTTTAGCCTCCATGCATGAACTATATTTCTCATCAAAATTAGTGATGAAATAAGAATTCACTGATTTTTCTTCCTCTTCCTACACTAATGTACAAACAAAATGATTTTTCTGATATCCCCTACATCCAGTCACAGAAGTGATGGGTTGTATAAATTTAGAATTGATCAGTGAACTGGATATCATTCCTCACTAACATCTTCTGGACAAATAATTACCAAATATATTAACTATTTCTTATATTTTTCAATACTTTCTCATTATTGAATCTAAAGATACACAGACTGCAAAAAACAAAATAAAATAAAATAACTCTCCATAGCCTAAAATATGTTTTTTAAACTGACTGGATTTTATTTCTGTCATTTTTTTCTACTTTCATATTGTTTTATTTATTTTTGGTTTAACCCTAATTTTAAAAATTCATATATGTTTACTACTTTGCTGACAAAGGCCTATCTAGTCAAAGCTATTGTTTTCCCAGTAGTCGTATATGGATGTGAGAGTTGGACCATAAAGAAGGCTGAGCACTGAAGAACTGATGTTTTTGAACTGTGGTGTTGGAGAAGACTCTTGAGAGTCCCTTGGACTGCAAGGAGATCCAACCAGTCCATCCTAAAGGAAATCAGTCCTGAGTATTCATTGGAAGGACTGATGTTGAAGCTTGAAACTCCAATACTTTGGCCACCTGATGTGAAGAACTAACTCATTGGAAAAGTCCCTGATGCTGAGAAAGAGTGAAGGCAGGAGCAGAATGGGATGACAAAGGATAAGATGCTCAGATGGCTTCACTGACTGGATGGACATGAATTTGAGCAAGCTCTAGAAGTTGGTGATGGACAAGGAAGCCTGACTTGCTACAGTCCATGGGGTCCTAAAGAGTTGGAAATGACTGAATGACTGAGCTGAACTTTTAATACTCATACATTTTTTTTAAATTACATGTCAAATCCAAATCAACAAATCCAAAAATACAGAAATTCTATTTTGAAAGAATTTCTTGACATTCTATTATTAATAATAATTGGAATTAATAGCTTCATATATATTTCCAGGCACTCCTTATGCATATTCAAACATGAAATACATAATTATTGCAATGTGTTTTATTATTTAATATTTACTGGTCATTTTCTGTATGTAATTAAAAGTAGATATAACCCATTTTTCTGTCATTAGTTTTTTAAATATATTCAGTATTTCAAATAATTTTTAAAGCATTTGAATACAAAGACTATGGTTCTCTTCTTTAAATCTATCCAGCAGAGAGAGCCACTTTTCTAAATGTATTTCATTAACATTCTTCATTGCTTTTATTTCCCTGCTTCTGACTTTTGCAACAGAGTATATTTTTCATGATTAAAAAAATTAGAAATAATAAAGCAAGAGGGAAATAGGAAGGTGAGTAAATGACATTATAATGTGATTTCTTACATTATGTATGAAATAAATCAATGTTAATTCAAGGTAGACTGTGATAAATTAAGAATACTTATTATGTTGTCTGAAGTAACCACTTTTGTATACTAAGAGGCATAATTATAAAGCTAATAGAAGAGACCACATGGAGTCCTAAAAAAATATGTGATCATCTCAGTAGAAGTCACAAAGGGGACTTCCCTGGCAGTCCAGTGGCTAAGATTCTGCACTCCCATTGCAGGGGGCCAGGGTTTGATCCCTGATCAGGTAACTAGATCCCACATGCTGCAAATAAGACCCTGCACAGCCAGATAAATTAATAAATGCTAAAAATAAAAAAAGAAGTCTCAAAAGAACAGTGGATACATGAACAACAAATAACAAGATGAAAAACTTAAAACCAATTTCATTAGTAATTGCATTATATGTAAATAAACACTAGTTACAAGGAAATGATCATTACCTTGAATTTTTTAAGGGTACTATATGTCTATATCCTGCTAATATTAGATGTACTGTAAATATAAAGTCAGACTGGTTGAAAAAAAAATAGCTAAATCATCAAATTAGGCATAAAACATCAAATGTGTGTTATGTCCAACTAAGTAGACAAAGAGTATTACCAGAGATAAAAAAGAACAATCAAATTGGTAAAACTATCAAAACTTTGAAAAAAAACATTGCAATCATACATATATATGCAACTATTAACATAAAGATACATAATGAAGTTCATAAAGAGATGAATAAGCAAATTGAAAAATATAGTAAAAGTTTACCAAATTTTTCTCAAAAGTGGAATAAAAAGATTGGTAAAAACGTAGAATAAATATAGTAAAGCTAAATGATGTATCTGAATTGATCTAATTTCTATTTATAGGATAAAACATTCACCAAAAGAAGTATGCAAATTATTTGCAAGTACCCATATTATTTTTTCTAAGCTATATCATAAGGTGAGATACACTCCAAATTAATTTTGCAAAATCAAAATTATACAGATTTGTATCTTTTATCCATAACAGAATGAAAATACTAATTAAGCCATCTAGAAACTAAAATAGTTCTTATATAAAACTAGTGTCAAATAATTAATCACAAGGGAAAATAGAAAATATTTTAAAATAAATAATGAAATAAACATATCAAAGTATGTCACTTGCTGTTAATAGTCCTCATTGTGAAATTCATACTTTTATACATTTAAGTTCTTATATTAGAAGCAAAAATAAGTTAAAGATAATCAAATTGCTAACTTTAAGAAACTCAAAGAAAATAAAACAGAAGGAGCAGTTTACTGGTAAACTAGAAAATCAGTGAAATACAAAACAAAAAATAATATAGAATATCAATAAAACAATATTGTTCTTTGAAAAGACAATTGCAATTGACAAACATTTAGCAAGTACAATAAAAAAAAAAAAAGAAAGAACACAATCAGCGTAAAAGAATGTAAAAGGTATCTTTACTGATCCTAGGCATTGAAAGCATAGTAAATACTTAGGAGCAACATTATGAAAGTAAATTCACCAAATTAGATGAAATCCAAAGATACTTTGAAAAATACACCTTAAAAATTGCGCAATAAGAAATCAATATTATTAATGACTAAACATATGAAAAGACAGAATAATTGACATAAAGCATCTGTAAGTTTAGTGTATAAAGTACAATGATTTGAGTTACATACACCATACAATGATAATCACAATAAATTAACATCTACTATGTCATATAAATACTAACAGGAAAAAAGAAAAAATAATTTCTTATGATGAGTACTCTTAGGATTTACTCAGTAACGTTCCTGTGTACTGTAGAGCTGTGTTAAAAATAATCATCATGTTATACATTACATTCAGAGTACGTCACCTTTTTTTTTTTTTTTTTTTTTATGCATCGTGAAGCATGTGGTATCTCTGTTCCCCAACCAGGGATAGAACCCAGATCCATGGCAGTGAAAGTCCAGGTCTTAACCACTGGACTGCCAGGAATTTACAAGTATTTAATTTTATACCTGGAAGTTTGCACCTTTTGACCTCTCTCTGAAAATTTTAAACAATGAAATCTCCACTCCACTACATCCTTGATGAATTCTAAACATTTAAGGACAGTTACACAGGACTTTGAGATTATAGAGGAGGAAATATATTCAAATCTGTGACTCCCTGTATTCACTTGTCTGGACAGTCCTAGGGGCAGAAGTATTCTCTGTCCTCTTCTATCTTACAGATACCCAAAATGTTGTTCCTTTTTTAGCTGATTCAGTTTTTGACTTGATTCAACAGATGAAGAGATTATTTCCAAATGCCTTACATGAGTAACCAGAAATCTGAAGTTCTCTCTTTCCTTTGTATATCATTTTTTTTCTTTTCACTCTTTAAAAAAATTGGAGTATATTTGATTTAAAACATGTTAGCTTCAGGTGTAGAGCAAAATGAACCAGTTATACATATACATATATTCATTCTTTTTTAGGTTATTTTCCCATATGGGCCATTACAGAGTATTGGGTAGCGTTTTCTGTGCTACATAGTAGCTCCTTATTAGTTATCTATTTTACATATTGTGGTGTGTATATATCAATCTCAAGCTCCCAATTTACCACACCCCTTCTCCTTACTCTTTGGTAACCATAAGTTTGTGTTTTGCACCTGCAAATCTATTTCTGTTTAGTAAATAAATTCATTTTAGATTCCACATATAAGTGATACCATGTATTTGTGTTTCTCTGTCTCACTTCACTCAGTATGACAATTTCTAGGTCCATTCTTGTTGCTACAGATGACATTTATTTTTTAAGGAAGACTAATAGTCCATTATATATATGTACCACACGTCTTTATTCATTCCTCAGGGGAACAGGATAGAAGGTTCAGAGGTAAACTCGCACGTGTATTGTCACCTAATCTATGAGAAGGAGACAGAAATATACAATGGAGAAAAGAGAGTCTCTTTAATAAACAGTGCTGGGAAAACTGGACAGCTTCATGTTAATGAATGAAATTAGAATACTCCCTAAAACCATATACAAAAATAAACTCAAAACGGATTAAAGACCTAAATATAAGGCTGTGTACTTTAAAATTCTTAGAGGAAAACATAGAGAGAACACTGACATAAATCACAGTCAAGATGGCAGAAGAGGAGGATGCGAAATTCATCTCTCCTCATCAGTACATCAAGAATGCATCTACAAATGGAATATTTCTCACAGAGCTCTTACTGAACACTAGCTGAAGACTTCAGACATCTAAAAGACAAAAAAAAAAAAATCCTATTACAACCAGAAAGGATGAAATGAAGTAAAGAGGAATCAGAAAAAGGACCAGCAGGAAGCTGAAGATGAAGAAAGCTCCCTCATTCAAAACAAACAACAATAACAAATACAACACCCTGATTGTGGGGAAATCAGCTGGGACAGAAAAGGCCCTCCAGGAGAGCAAATGAGAACATAGCTGATGGTCTGTGGAAGGCAGGACAAAGTAAAAATTGAACACATGATCTGTGCTGCAGCCCTGCACAACCCTGCTAAGTCTCCTGTTGCGGAGGTGGACTGGGTGCTGGAAAGTGAGGTTTGAAGCACCGTTCCAGGGAAGGAACAGCTGTTCACTGACAGAACTGTTCCTGATGGAATAGGAGTAAGGAGCTACACAAGTAACAAAATTTATAGAAAAAGCCTATAACACCATAGAAGCAAGGTGTTGATGCTGAGTGCAATATAATTGCAACCCCTTTCCCACCATCTGTCTCCAAGGGCACTAGCAGGGGAAGCTGTCAGAGCAGGCTCACCTGCCCCTCAAGCCAAGTCCTCCTTTGCCTGCGTGGACCCAGGGTCCTAAGCACCACCCACCCCAAAGTCTTCTTGGGATTCAACTCTGGGTGCCCTTTTCTGAGATAGAAATCCACCAATACCTACAAGGGCTGAGTCTTAAAGCTTGGAGTTAACAAAGTGGATCAGCGAGAGGACCTTTGTTGGCTGCATGGATACAACAGAGTAGAAAGGAATTAGGGGTTCTGTGGCTGGGAGTACCCCTAGAGGAAGCATGGTCTAGCTAGAAACTCCACTGTTTAGTGGGGCGCAAGGGGAGTGGGCCCCACTGCCCCTATATACCAGCCCATCCTATAGTACTGCACGTAAGATAGACAGCCGTGAGGGATTTACTGTATAGCACAAGGAATCCTATTCAATACTCTGCAACAACCCAAGTGGGAAAAGAGTCTGAAATAGAATGTATGTATGTATATGTTCTTGAGAGTTATTTAGACAGAAAGATGATCAAGTCAGGCAATCCTAAAGGAAATCAACCTTGAATATTCATTGGAAGGACTGATGCTGAAGCTGAAGGTCTAATTCTTTGACCACCTGATTAGAATTGACTCACTGGGAAAGACCTTGATGCTGGGAAAGATTGAAGATGGGAGTAGAAGGGGGCGGCAGTAGATGTAATGGTTGGATGGCATCACTGACTAGATGGATGTGAGTTGGAGGAAACTCTGGGAGGTAATGAAGGACAAGTAAGTCTGGTGTGCTGCAGTCTATGGGGTCACAAAGAGTCAGACATAAAGTAGCCACTGAACAGTAATTTATATATATCAAAGTGATATATGTATATAAATTTGGTCTACTCCTGAGACTAATGCAACATTGTAAATGAACTATGTTCCAATATAATAAACAAAAATTAAAATTAAAAAAGTTATGGCAAGATCTTTTTAGATTTTCCTTATACTATAATGGAAATAAAAGCCAAAGTAAACAAGTGGGATCTAGTTAAACTTAAAAGCTTTTGAATAGCAAAAGAAACTATAAACAAACAAACAAACAAAAATGACAACCCTCATTATGGGAGAAAATACTTGAAAACAAATCAACCAACAGGGGATTAATCTCCAAAATATGCAAATGGCTTAATATAGCACATTTATAATATAAATATAACTCAATATAAAATATATTTTATTTATTTATAAAGCTCAATATAAAATATAGCTCAAAATATAGCTCAGTATTACAAAAAACACTTCGATCAAAAATATGTGCAAGATCTAAATAGACATTTTTCCAAAGAAGATAGACAGATGGCTAAAATACAGATGAAAAGATGCTCAACTTTACTTATTATTAAATAAATGAAAATAAAAAATATGGTGTTCCCTCACACCCATCTGAATGGCCATCATTATTAAAAAAATCTACAAACAATAAATGCTGGAGAGGGTGTGGAGAAAGGGAACCTTCCTACACTGTTGGTGGGTATACAAATTGGTACAACCACTATGAAGAACTGTATGCAGGTTCTTTAAAAAACTGAAAATAGAGTTACCACATGATTCAATCATCCCACTCCTGATCCTCTACATGGAGAAAAGAATAATTGGAAGAGATACATGCACCCCAATGTCCTCTGCAGCACTGTTTGCAATAGTTAGGACAGAGAAGCAAACTAAATGTCGTTTTCATAATATTTTCTTGTATCTGTACTTATTATCAGCTTTAACCTGAGACATGGTGAATGGTTGGGTGTTAGCCTGGAACAGATTAAGGAAAGAATGTTTCAAACAGAAAAGGGAGTGCAAGTTTTAGAGGTAAATAACTGGGTGGCATGCTCAAGAACATAAAGGTGGTTCATATATCTGGGGTGTAGAAATGAAATATTAAGTGTGAAAAGATGAAACTGGTAATGCTAGCTAGGAGGCAAGGTGAATGATGATAGATTGTGGTAAAAAGAAGAAAAAAAAAAAAAGGAAAAGTGAGTTGTATCCCAAGATCATTGGTGATCCACAGAGAGCTCTTATCTATTGGGCTGGAAGCTAATGATACTGTTTAGGAAAACCACTCAAGCTGCAATACAGAGAAATAAAGAGAAGAGACTGAAAAGAACTAAGACTAGAAATGTAGAGTCATAGAGCAGGCTATAATAAGGGTGGAGAGAGGCAAATGGATTTTAAATATATTAATGAAACTCACAAGACATAAGGACTTGTTTTTATTCAACAAATGTTTATTGAGAAAGTAAAATTGGCAGACTTTATGCCAAGTGCCCAGAAGAAATGTAACTAGATATGGTATCATCTGATAGAGCCTCTAATCCAGTGGGGAACAGAGACAGACACACAATAGTGACAAAAAAGCTCTAAGAGCAGTTTTATATTGCACATCACAGAAAGACAATAAAAATCTCACTTGTGGCCTCTTTGATTGTGAATGTGGGAAGGATAATTCAAGTGTGCCAATCAAGCTGCTGACTGAGTGTTAGGAATGATGGTATCCCATTAACAGAGACAGAAATCTGATTGCAAGAATCAGAGTTGGAAGTAATTTTCTCTTGCAAAAAATCAGAGAGCATTTACAGAGGGTTAAAATAGAAATGAAAGAGCAGTCCTTATTTTTTGTCATAAATTCCTGAAAATTTGCTACAGCTTTAAGATGAATTGATCGTATGATGTACGCAAATGATAAATAGCTATGTATAGATGACTATTTAAGAATCATTTCTTCTTAGACCACCAGCATTCTTCGTTAATAGAATAGCATCCACAAGTGGATCTCTACTATTTAGAAATCAAAGTCATAATTTTTGTCAGACGTCCATCAACATATTGTAAAGTTATGGTTAATAACACCATATAGAAACCTACCTTATTATTTCCTTGTCTAGATCAATATTTTTCAAATTCTTTTATTTAAAGGGTACCATGGAATATTACATTGTTTACAGATTTGTGCTTTATGAAAACTTTAGTATAAATTATTAACATCTGATTTTACTTTTAATGATACATGTCTTATTATATTTCCAGAATAAATTATTTTCCCCATGCTCTATGACATAAAACTCAAAGGTATTAGCATTCCATGTGTCTTAGTTGTAAGTAAACTTGCAAAAATGTTTGGATAAAAATTTAATATTCACAACATTTATATATTTCTAAGTAAATATATATCTTTTGGGGCTCTTTAATTTTTACAAGAGGATTATCAACTTCATATGAGTTCATTGTTCATTATATGAAAGGACAACATAGGCTAATTTTATTATAGGACTTGTTACGTTTATATTCTCTAAATTGCTATCTCCCAATCACTTTCAAGATAAAGGCAAAGGAGAATAGGAAAGATACACCCATCTGAATGCAGAGTTCCAAAGAGTAGCAAGGAGATATAACAAAGCTTTTCTCAGTAATCAAAGCAAAGAAATAGAAGAAAACAATAGAATGGGAAAGACTAGCAATCTCTTCAAGAAAATTAGAGATACCGAGGGAATATTTCATGCAATGATGGGCTCAATGAAGGACAGAAATTGTATGGAGCTAACAGAAGGAGAAGATATTTAGAAGAGGTGGCAAGAATACACAGGACTATACAAAGATCTTCATGACCAAGATAACCACGATGGTATGATCAGTAAACTAGAGCCAGACATCCTGGAATAAGGAGTCAAGTGGGCCTAAGGAAGCACCACTATGAACAAAGCTAGTGGAGGTGATGGAATTACAGCTGAGCTATTTCAAAGCCTAAAAGATGATGCTGTGATAGTGATGCTCTCAATATGCCAGAAAATTTGGAAAACTCAGCAATGGCCACAGGACTGGAAAATGCAGTTTTCATTCCAATCCCAAAGAAAGGTAATGCCAAAAAAAGCTCAAACTACCACACAACTGCACTCATTTCACATTCTAGCAAAGTGATGCTCAAAATTCTCTAAGTGAGACCTCAATAGTACATGAACCAAGAATTTCCATATGTTCAAGCCGGATTTAGAAAAGGCAGAGGAAAGACAGATCAAATTGCCAACATCTGCTGGATCATTGGAAAAACAAGAGAATTCCAGAAAAACATCTACTTCTGCTTCATTGGCCAGCAAAGCCATTGACTGTGGGAATCACAACAAACTGGAAAATTCTTAATGAGATGAGAATACCAGACACCCTTACCTGCCTCTTGAGAAACCTGTATTCAGATCAAGAAGCAACAGTTAGATCTGGCTTAAAAAAGAGACTTGTTCAATATTTGGAAAGGAGACTGTCAAAGCTGTATATTGTTGCCCTGTTTATTTAACGTTTATGCAGAGTACATCATGTGAAACGCCAGGTTGGATGAAGCACAAGCTGGAATCAGGATTTCAGGGAGAAATATCGATAACCTCACCTCAGGTATCCAAATGACACCATCTTTATAGATGAAAGCAAAGAGGAACTAGAGAATCTCTTGATGAAAAAAGCAAATAGGAGAGTGAAAAAGCTGGCTTAAAACACGACATTCAAAAAACAAAGAAATCCCTGGCATTCCTATACACTAACAATGAGAAAACAGAAAGAGAAATTAAGGAAACAATTCCATTCACCATCAAAACAAAAAGAATAAAATACTTAGGAGTATTTCGACCTAAAGAAACAAAAGACTTATATATAGAAAACTATAAAACACTAATGAAAGAAATCAAAGAGGACACAAAGAGATGGAGAAATACACCGTGTTCATGGATTGGAAGAATCAAAATAGTGAAAATGAGTATACTACCCAAAGCAGTCTATAGATTCAATGCAATTCCTATCAAGCTACCAGAGGTCTTTTTCAGAGAATTAGAACAAATAATCTCACAATTTGTATGGAAATACAAAAAACCTCGTATAGCCAAAGCAATCTTGAGAAAGAAGAATGGAACTGGAGGAATCAACCTACCTGACTTTAAGCTATACTACAAAGCCACAGTCATCAAGACAGTGTGGTACTGGCACAAAGACAGAAATATAGATCAATGGAACAGAATAGAAAGCCCAGAGATAAATCCACGCATCTATGGACACCTTATCTTTGACAAAGGAGGCAAGAATATACAATGGAGAAAAGACAATCTCTTTACCAAGTGGTGCTGGGAAAACTGGACAGCCACTTGTAAAAGAATGAAACTAGAACACTTTCTAACACCAAACACAAAAATAAACTCAAAATGGATTAAAGATCTAAATGTAAGACCAGAAACTATAAAACTCCTAGAGGATAACATAGGCAAAACACTCTCTGCTATAATCCAAAGCGGGATACTCCATGACCCACCTCCCAGAATATTGGAAATAAAAACACGAATAAACAAATGGGACCTAATTAAAATTAAAAGCTTTTGCACAACAAAGGAAACTATAAGCAAGGTGAAAAGACAGCCTTCAGAATGGGAGAAAATAATAGCCAATGAAGCAACAGACAAACAATTAATCTCAAAAATTTACAAACAACTCCTGCAGCTCCATTCCAGAAAAATAAACGACCCGATCAAATAGTGGGCCAAATAACTAAACATACATTTCTCCAAAGAAGACATAAAAATGGCTAACAAACATATGAAAAGATGCTCAACATCACTCATTATCAGAGAAATGCAAATCAAAACCACAATGAGGTACCACTTTACACCAGTCAGAATGGCTGCCATCGAAAAGTCTATAAGCAATAAATGCTGGAGAGGATGTGGAGAAAAGGGAACCCTCTTACACTGTTGATGGAAATGCAAACTAGTACAGCCACTATGGAGAACAGTGTGGAGATTCCTTAAAAAAACTGGAAATAAAACTGCCATATGATCCAGAAATCCCACTGCTGGGTATACACACTGAGTAAACCAGAATTGAAAGAGACACATGTACCCCAATATTCATCGCCACATTGTTTACAATGGCCAGGACATGGAAGCCACCTAGATGCCCATCAACTGACGAATGGATAAGAAAGCCGTGGTACATATACACAATGGAATATTACTCAGTCATTAAAAAGAATTCATTTGGATCAGTTCTACTCAGGGGGATGGAACTGGAGCCTATTACACAGAGTGAAGTAAGCCAGTAGGAAAATCAAAAATACAGTATACTAACGCATATATATGGAATTTAGAAAGATGGTAACGAGAACTCTGCCTGCGAGACAGCAAAATAAATTCAGATGTCCACAGTTTCGTGGACTCTGTGGAAGAGGGTAAGGGTGGAATGATATGGGAGAATGGCATTGAAACATGTTAATTATCATATGTGAAATCAATCGCCAGCCCAGGGTTCATGCTCGGGGCTGGTGTACCGGGATGACCCAGGGAGAGGGAATGGGGAGGGAAGAGGGAGGGGGTTCTGGAAGCTGAATATATGTATATCCATGGCAGATTCATGTCAATGTATGCCAAAACCAACACAATAAAGTAAAGAAAAAAAAAATAAAATAAAAACTCCAAGAAAAAAAAAAAAAAAACAAAGATCATGGCATTCATTCCCATCACTTCATGGCAAGTAGATGGGGAAACAATGGATATAGTGACAGACTATTTTCTTGAGCTATAAAATCACTGCAGATGGTGATTGCAGTCATGAAATAAAAAGACATTTGCTCCTTGGAAGAAAAGCTATGACCATCTAGAAAGCATATTAAAAAGCAAGAACATTATTTTTCTGACGAAAGTCCATCTAGTCAAAGCTATGGCTTTTCCAGTAGTCATATATGGATGTGAGAGTTGGATCATAAAGAAAGTTGAACACCAAAGAACTGATGCTTTTGAACTGGTGTTTGAGAAGACTCTTGAGAGTTCTTTGGACTACAAGGAGATCAAACCAGTCCATTTCCTAAAGGAGATCAGTCCCGGAAACTCATTGGAAAGACTGATGCTGAAGCTGTAGCTCCCATACTTTGGTCACCTGATTTAAAGAATTGACTCACTGGAAAAGACCCTGATGCTGGACAAGATTGAAGGCAGAAAAAGGGGAAGACAGAGAATGAATGGTTGGATGACATCACTGACTCAATGGATCTAAGTCTGAGCAAGCTCCAGGTGTTGGTGATGGACAGAAGCCTGAAGTGCTGCAGTCCATGGAGTTGCAAAGAGCCAGACATGACTGAGCTACTGAACTGAACTGCATGCCTTTCAAAAGCAATACTGAGAGAATCAGTATTAACAGAAAATTGCATAAAACATTAAGTCCAGACATTTTTCCTTATATTCTAAGATCTATTGCTAGATTCATCCACTTTTGCAAAGCAAATGATTAGTCCAATTAGTATGGACTTTTGGTTAAATTGTTTTGGCTGAATGATACTTTGAAGTAATATAACACATATATATGTTAAAAATCTATAAAAATTGTCCTGTAAAACTTATCATTGTGTTACTTGCAAGAATAGATATAAAGATATATTTTTAAATGACACAAATCTTGATATTTCAATACTCATAGTATCTTTAACACTGGTTTTTGCATAAAAAATAAATGAACTCTAGAGAAAATACTATGTTTCTATACATGTAGCTTTTAGAAAGAAATGAAAGCATTTAATATTTTATATATTAGTATGATGCACACACCTTTCTTGTGAATATACACTCTCTTCTTGGTCTCAATTTCTTAAGCATTTAAAAATTGACAGTTTGATTTATTCCATTTATTATTAATGGAATAGGCCTATGAGATACATGTATAGTTATATTCTGTATTCTATTTGAGAGTTTAGGTACATGTCACTTTTTATCTTGTTTTTTTCTCTCTAAAATTAATGTGTATATAAATCATATTAATTCATTTGAAATCTATATCTATTTTCTTAAACAAAGTTTTAAAATCGAATTAAATCCTTTATGATATTTAATAAGATGGCAGACATTAAGTTATATTTTTGATACTGACAATGAAAGATAATTGGTTCATAATTTAAACTAATCTATAATCATATCTGATTATGTTTTGATAGTACTTCTATGCTACAGGCATATAAAATCCATTCTTTTACATTTATTTTGTTATGTTTTCAATAACTATTGCTTGAGCAACAAACTATGTATTATGTTAAGTAATGGAATGTAAAGTTTGAAGATACATCCTTTTTAGATCTTGAGTCATTTCTAATGAGGTGGATGAATCTAGACCTTATTAAATAGAGTGAACTAAGTCAGAAAGAGAAAAATAAATGTATTACATTAATATATATATATATATATATATATATATATATATATATATATGGAATCCAGAAAGATGGTACTGATGAACCTATTTGCGTGGCAGCAAAGGATACACAAAGAACAGACTTGTGGACAGTGGGGGAAGGGGAAGGTGGGATGAACTGCCAGAGTAGCATTGAAGCATATATATTACCATATGTAGAGTAAATGGCTGGTGGAAATTCACTGTGTGACACAGGGAGCTTAAATCTGTTGCTCTGCAACAACCTAGAGTGGTGGGATAGGTTAGGAGTTGGGAGAAATGTTTAAGAGGGATAGGACATATATATATCTATGGCTGATTCTTGTTGATGTATGTCAGAAACAAACACAACATTATAAATTAATTTTCCGCCAATTAAAAAGAAATTTAAAAAGAATATAATATACTAGTTAAGGCAATGCACACATGTCTACAGTACAAAGTAAATGTGGGTAATGCAGTGATAGAAACCTGGAAAAGATTATTAATGGAATAGAGATATCAAATACATATTTAGTTATGTTCTGCATTCTATTTCAGAGGTTATGTATATATATATCACTTTCTTTCTAAAATTAAAGTGCACATAAACCACTTTAATTCAGTTGAAGTATATATTGCTTTATTGTCTTATACAAAATTTTAAACATCTAAATTATTTATATAATAATCATAACTTACACTTATATATTGAAATTTAATAGCAGCAGCACATTAAAATATTTTGAAATTTATGTTAATATTTTATAGAAGAATTTTATTGGAAGGAAAGTTATGGCCAAACTAGACAGCATATTATAAAGCAGAAACATTACCTTGTCAACAAAGATCCATCTAGTCAAGGCTACGGTTTTTCCAGTAGTCATGTATGTATGTGAGAGTTGGACTATAAAGAAAGTTGAGCGCCAAAGAATTGATGCTTTTGAACTGTGGTGTTGGAGAAGACTCTTGAGAGTCCCTTGGACTGCAAGGAGATCCAACCAGTCCATCCTAAAGGAGATCAATCCTAGGTGTTCATTGATAGGACTGATGTTGAAGCTGAAACTCCAATAATTTGGCCACCTTATGCGAAGAGTTGATTCATTTGAAAAGACCCTGATGCTGGGAAAGATCGAAGGCAGGAGGAGAAGTGGATGATAAAGGATGAGATGGTTGGAAGGCATCACTCACTCACTGGACATGAGTTTGGGTAAACTGAAGTTAGTGATGGACAGGGAGGACTGGGAAGCTGTGGTTCATGGGGTCGCAAAGAGTCAGGCACAACTGAGTGACTGAACTGAGCTAAGAACAGTTTTAAATTCATAAAATAACTCCAAATATAACACAGATTTTCTGCATTCCCATATCCAGTTTCCCTTAATTTTAGCATCTTTCCTTGGCATGATACTTTTGTCCAGCTAGTGAATAAAAATTTGATAACTCTTATCAACTGAAGCTGATGCATTCTACAGATCTTTGTTTTTTTCCCCAATGTCTTTATCTGTTTCAAGATCCCATTGAGGTTAACACGTTACATTTATTATTCATATCTCAGTAGGAAACTCTTCTCTGTGATGGTTTCTCTGAAGTTTCTTGTTTTTAATGACCTTGACTTTTGAGAAATACTGTTGATGCTCAGTCACTCAGTCATGTCTGACTCTTTGCCACCCCATGGACTGCAGCACGCCAGGCTTCCCTGTCCATCAGCATCTCCCAGAACTTGCTCATACTCATGTGCATTGAGTCGGTGATGCCATCCAACCATCTCATCCTCTGTCATCCCCTTCTCCTCCTGCCTTCAATCTTTCCCAGAATCAAGGTCTATTTCAGTGAGTCAGTTCTTCACATCAGGTGGCCAGAGTACTGAAGTCTCAGTTTCAGCATCAGTCCTTTAAATGAATATTCAGGATTGAATTATTTTAGGGTTGACAAGTTTGATCTCCTTGCGGTCCAAGGGACTCTCAAGAGTCTTCTCCAACACCACAGCTCGAAAATGTCAATTCTTGAGCTCTCAGCCTTTTTTATGCTACAAACCTCATATCCACACATGAGTAATGGAAAAGCCATAGCTTTGACTATATAGACCTTTGTTGGCAAATGTCTCTGCTTTTTAATATGCCGTTGAGGTTGGCCACAGCTTTTCTTCCAAGAAGCAAGGGTCATTTGTTTCATGGCTGCAGCCACTATCTGCAGTGATTTTGGAACCCAAGAACATAAAGTCTGTCAACTGTTTGCATTTTTCCCCATTTATTTTCCATGAAGTGATGGGACTGGATGCCATGGTCTTAGTTATTTGAATGAAGAGTTTCAACCCAGCTTTTTCAGTCTTATGTTTACCTTCATCATGAGGCTCTTTAGTTCCTCTTCACTTTCTGCCATAAGGGTGATGTCATCTGCATATCTGAGGTTATTGATATTTCTCCTGGCAATCTTGATTCCAGCTAATGCTTCATCCATCCTGGCATTTCACATAATGTACTCTGTATATAAGTTAAATAATCAGAGTGGCAATATACAGCCTTGACATACTCTTTGCTGAATTTCGATCAAGTCCCTTGTTCCATGTCCTGTTCTAACTGTTTCTTTTTGACCTGCATACAGATTTCTCAGGGAGCAGATAAGGTGGTCTGGAATTCCCATTTCTTAAAGAATTTTCCAGTTTGTTGTGATTCACACAATCAAAATCTGTGGTATAGTCAATGAAGAAGAAGTAGATGTTTTCATGGAATTCTCTTGCTTTTTCTATAATCCAACACATATATATTGAGAAGTACTGACAAGGTAGTTTTTGGCAAACTGTTTTTCCAATGGATTTTGTATTATTTTTTTCATATTACTATACTGGAGCAACAGATTTTGAAGAGGATAATCATGGAGTAAGTCACACCACGTCAACGCAGTATAGTCCCCAAATAATTCACTCTAAATGTTAATTACCTGGTACAGGTAGTGCTTGTCAACTTTCACTACTGTAAACTTACCACTGTTTACTAATTTTCCATCCTATACTAGAAGAAAGCCAGTATGCACAGTCGACACTTAAGGAGTAGGAATTCATGCTTCATCATTTAATGGTGGAATATACATAGGCTCAGATGGTAAAGAATCTGCCTCAAATGCCAGGCTTGGGTTTGATTCCTGGGTTGTTAAGATCCTCTGGAGGAGGAAATGGCAACCCACTCCAGGATATTTGCCTGAAAATTCCCATGGACAGAGGAGCCTGGCAGGCTACAGTCCATGGTGTCGCACAAAGTTGGACACAACTGAGCTACTAACATTTTCACTATATACATCAAATATTTGGAATTCTTCTCTAAGGGAGATTTGTCTTTTCTCCCTCAGTTATTTATTTGTTTAATTGGTTGTTTATATCAGTATGGACTCATGATATCTATACAATACTTTGGGTTACAATACCATCAAATTTTATTTTATCACTGAAGTCATTCAGAGTTCACATTGGGAGTAACTGTTTGGCTTCTGTATTGCTTTAATGTAACCCAATTAATCTAAGGAGTTTTAAGGTGTCTTTTTATGAGTATATTCTTGTATTAGACAATATACCATGCTTATTTGTTTATTTCCTGCTATGATCCTAGGACCGTCCATTTCTTTTAATGATAAATGGTATTAAAAGCCCATGTCTGGATGAAAGAAATTCTCAAAGCTAATAGAATGTTGCTGTTTCAAGGCCCTTCAATTGACAAAACATAGACATAAATGTTTATATTCTAATCTGTGTTTATCTTGTATGGTTAGACATACCTATTAATGTTTTATATGTATTCATCTGTATCATTATTATGCTTAATATGGATTTATGCAAATTTACTACTCAAATTCTTTGCCATATGGTTTATTTTAGTTTTGTTCTGTTACTTGTAACATTCCACTCCAACAGTGAAACATCTTCATGACAACATGTCCACTTATTTACTTAATCATTCAGCTCCATCATAGACCAGTGCTTCCCTGGTAGTCTAGATTGTAAAGAATCTGCCCAGAATGCAGGCAGCCCAGGTTCAATCCCTGAGTCAGGAAGATCCCTTGGAGAAGGCAATAGCCAGTCCAGTATTCTTGCCTGGAAGATCCCATGAACAGAGAAGCCTGGCAGGCTACAGTTCATGAGGTTGCAGAGTCAGACATGAGTGAGTGACTAACTCTTGGCTCCATCATGCATGTGTAGTAGTTTCAGAACTATTAAGTTCTATCCCCACAGTATGGAGGGCAGACTTTTTCAATGACAGTCAGCACTTTTCTACAATTCCTTTTACTTTGACTTTACAGACTCCAATCATTTTGACATTTATATAATTTAGAGCTTTATTTGGCCATCCCCTTCAGTGAAATTGTTTCACACATTTTTAATATATTTAGATTACTTTGTCAGATTCTACCTTCCATTCTGAGATCCTGCTGGCTTCCTACCTGATATTTTTATTAGTTTTCATGCTTTAAATTTACTGTACATGCTGTGAAGTTCTATGAATTTTGATAAATGTTTAATGCCTTGTACTTACCATTATAGTACTGTACAAAAAGTTTTCGCCACCCTAAACATAGCCCCTGTGCTCCATCTATTCAGTACACTTTGGCAGCCACTAACATGTTTATTGTCTCTATTGCTTATCATTTTCCGAAACTTCAAATTACTTTATTTTTCCCCCCTTTTATTGTTTTTGTCATACAATGCCATGATATCACCATGGATTTACATATGCTCCCCCTCCAGAAACCCCTCCCTCCCCCCTCCCTCCTCCCTCCCCCCCTGGAAATCTCGATGCACCAGCCCCGAGAATCAATCCTGGGCTGGCGATTGATTAGACATATGATAATTAACATGTTTCAATGCCATTCTCCCATATCATCCCACCCTTTCCCTCATTCACAGAGTCCACGAGTCTATTCTATACATCTGTGTTCCTTTTGCTGTCTCGCATGTTGGGTTCTCGTTACTGTCTTTCTAAATTCCATATATATGTGTTAATATACTGTATTGTTGTTTTTGCTTCTGGCTTACTTCACTCTGGATAATGGGCTCCAGTTAGGTCCACTTGTAAAAGAATGACTCTAGAACACTTTCTAACACCCATACACAAAAATAAACTCAAAGTGGATCAAAGATCTAAACGTAAGACCAGAAACTGTAAAACTCCTAGAGGAAAACATAGGCAAAAAACTCTCTGACATAAATCAAAGCAGGATCCTCTATGACCCACCTCCCAGAATACTGGAAATAAAAGCACGAATAAACAAATGGGACCTAATTAAAATTAAAAGCTTCTGCACAACAAATGAAACTAAAAGCAAGGTGAAAAGGCAGCCTTCAGAATGGGAGAAAATAATAGCAAATGAAGCAATGGACAAGCAATTAATTTCCCCCATTTTTAAAATGAGTTGCTTGTTTTCAAATGGTTGAGTCTTAGGGGTTTTTTGTTATTTTGGGTTAAAATCTTCTGATGGTAGCATGATTTGTTTTTATTTTAATAAAAAATATATATATATATATATATATATATATTTCAAAAATAGCATTATTATTCTTGTGTTTTAAAATGTATCAGCAAACCAAGTTCACAAAGATTCTTTTTTCTATTTTTTTCTTGAAATTTTGTAATTTCACATTTTCATTTAGCTCTAAATCTACTATGAGCTACTTTGTGTTTAAGAAATATGGTCTATATTTAGATTCCATGTTTGTTAAAGTGAAAGTGTGTCCAGTTTTCCCAGAATGATTTCTTGAAAACATTATCCTTTCTTCACTGAATTATCTTTATTACTTTGCAAAATTTTAAGTTTATTATATTTCTCTTGCTTATTTCTAGTTTCCATGTTCTATTTATTTCGGCAGTATGTCTGCTTTCTCATCAATATCAAGTTGTATGGATTAATATAGTCCCAGAGAAAATCTTGAAACAGTATCAGTTCTCTAATGCTATACTTCTTCAGTATTGTGTTGGTTTTTTTTTCAGTGTGATGTTGAAAGGGGTGTCAAGAGCAACACATTTTCATTTTTCTTGATCTTAGTGGGAAAGTGTCTATTTCTCACCATTAAGTATGAAGTTAGCTATAACAGTTTTTATAGTACTTCATTAGCATGTTAAGGATGTCCCCCATATGCCTAATTTGCTGAGCGTTTTTATTAAAAATGACAATGTATTTTGTGAATTATTTTTTCTGATACAATTTAGAATATCATATGAGTCTTCCTATTTCATATGGTAGATGATATTGATTGATTTTTATTTAGCTAGTTACCTTTTTCACAATGTAAAAATTGTTTATACATTTTTAATTATTTTCCACTTACAGTTATTACACAATACTGACTATATTCCCCAGTACTTTGCACCTCCCACTCTTCCACTATTAATGCCCTTCCCACCCATTGGTAACCACTAGTTTGTTCTCTATAATAGTGAATCTGTTTCTGTTTTGTTATATTCATCAACTTGTTTTATTTTCAAGATTTTTTTAAAGTTGATAGAGGTCCAGTTTTGCATAACTGAAATAAACTCCACCTATTCAGGGTGTATAGTTCTTTTATGTATGGGGTGTTTCAAATTCACTAATATTTGATTGAAAGTTTTTACATTTATATACATGAGAGGTATTGGTTTATAATTGTCCTATAAATGTGTCCTATAAAATATTTATAAAATTATATTTAAATTTAAATATATAAATTTATAAAATATATAAATATATAAAAATGTCCTATAAATGTCCTATAAATAAAACTTCTTTTATTTTCCTAACTGAAAACAAACTGTCAATAATTCTTTGGCAGCTTGCTTGTAAAAAGTTTTGGAGTTGTTATATAGAATCAGAGGAAGGAACTTTGCCTTGAAAATGGGCTCCTTTCTATGCTAGACTTTATTTGAACTAACTGTCTGATTTGGGATATTTGCTTAATATCTCTGTCATTTTTTAATGGCTATGGTAAAATGAACCTTGCTCTTTACCTATAAGCAATAAATATGTATCTATATTATAAAACACTTAGCATTATGTCTGATTCAAAGTGAATACCATCAGTTCAGTTCAGTCACTCAGTCCTGTCTGACTTTGTGACCCCATGGACTGCAGCATGCCAGGTGTCCCTGTCCATCACAAACTTGCGGAGCTTACTCAAACTCATATCCATTGAGTTGGTGATGCCATCCAATCATCTTATCTTCTGTCATCCTCTTCTCCTCCCTCCTTCAACCTTTCCCAGCATCAAGGTCTTTTCCAGTGAGTCAGTTCTTTGCATCAGGTTGCCAAAGTATTGGACTTTCAGCTTCAGCATCAGTCCTTCCAATGAATATTTAGAATTGATTTCCTTTAATATTGACTGTTTGGATCTCCTTACAACTCAAGGGATTATCAAGAGTCTTCTCCAATACCACAATTCAAAAGCACCAATTCTTTGATGCTCAGATTTCTTTATAGTCCAACTCTCACATCCATATATGACTACTGGAAAAACCATAGCTTTGACTAGACGGACCTTTGTTGGCAAAGTAATGTTTCTGCTTTTTAATATTCTGTCTAGGTTGGTTCTAGCTTTTCTTCCAAGGAACAATGTCTTATAACTTCAAGGTTGCAGTCATCATCTGCAATGACTTTGGAGCCCCCCTCCCCAAAAAAACAAATAAAGTCTCTCATTGTTTGCATTTCCCCCCCATCTATTTGTCATGAAGTGATGAAACTGGATGCCATGATCTTCGTTTTTTGAATGTTGAGTTTTAAGCCAACTTTTCTCTCTCCTCTTTAACTTTCATCAAGAGACAATTTAGTTACTCTTTGCTTTCTGCCATAAGGGTGGTATACCATAATTATCTCTGTTTTATTAACTGTTATTAACAGAGGTGATGCTGGGTTTATGGTAGTTACTATAATATAACTTGAATTTATTTAAAGCTTTGTATGATGCAAGAGTTTACTTCTTGTAGTAAAAGATTCTCCTTTCAGTTGAAATTGCAGTTAATTATGGAACACAAAGTTTATAATGCTACATGAAATATTAGAATGCCTATATTTTACACATATGGATGAATCATTAGCTGGAATCAAGACTGCTGGGAGAAATATCAACAACTCTGATATGCAGATGATACCCCTCTAATAGAAAGTGCTGAAGAACCAAAGAGCTTCTTGATGAGAGTGAGAGAAGAAAGTGAAAAAAAGCTGGTTAAAACTCAGTGCTCAAAAAACTAATATAATGACATCTGGATCCATTGCTTCACTGGAAATAGAAGGTGAAAATGTGGAAGCAGTGGCAAATTTCATTTTCTTGGGCTCCAAACCCACTGCAGACAGTGACTGCAGACATGAAAGTTAAAGACATTTGCTCCTTGGAAGAAAAGCTATGACAAACCTAGACAGCATATTAGAAAGCAAAGACATCACTTTGCTGACAAAAGTTCTTACAGTCAGAGCTGTGGTTTTTCCATCAGTGATATATGAATGTAAGAATTGGACCATAAAGAAGGCTTAGCATCAGAGAACTGATGCTTCTGAGTTGTGGTGCTGGAGTAGACTCTTGAAAGTCCCTTGGACTGCAAGGAGATCAAGCCAGTCAATCTTAAAAGAAATCAGCCTTGAATATTCATTGGCAGGACTGATGCTAAAGTTCCAATACTTTAACCACCTGATGAGAAGAACTGACTCATTGTTAAAGACTGATACTGGGAAAGATTGAAGGCAAAAGGAGAAGAGTCAGCAGAGAATGAGATGGTTAGATAGCATCACCAACTCAAGCGACATGAACCTCAGCAAACTGCAGGAGATAGTGAAGAAAAGAGGTGCCTGGCATGTTAAAGTCCATGGATTCAGGCATGACTTAGGCACAAATCAACAACGTCATCTATCTGTCTATGTATCTATCTATCTATCTATACTTTTTTTTTTCTGCACTTAGTTTCTTTGTGGTAATGAAACTAAAACCCTTGATGATTCAATAGCATTATTAAGGCATTTGATGTTTATATTCTCTTATAAAAAGTTTTAAATTATTTGAGAAGCCAGAAAAGCTTGAGGGAAGATATATAATGTCCATTATTTCACCAATGGTAATTTCTGTATGTTTTTTACCTTTTAAAAATTGATGTATTAGGTAATATATGGAAAGTTTACAATAAAACTATATGTGCCTAGATTATATTTAAATATTATTTAGCTGTAAAACATCTTGATATGTCAATTTGTAAGATAAAATAACTCTCTTTAAGTTAGAGAAATGCTGTAAGTTACAGTAAAGTAAGATTATTTTTCCTAAATTTTATAATTCTCCTGAGTATAGAAGTTTTACTATTCAGAAACATCATGTGAAATTTGGCTCCATAATCATTTCTTATATGTAAACTGCTTCTTGTACTATCTTAAAAATCACTTAATACTAAATAAAAAACAGACTAAAGGGTGCTCCCTGGGTAAATGCTTATAGACAAAATTGTGATGACAGAAAAATTATGCACTAAATTTGATTTAGCATCTGTGTAGTATTACAGAAGGTATTCTTTTTCTTCTTCTTTTTTTTTTCTTTTTTAATTTTTGACTGTGCTAAGCAGCTTGTGAAATCTTAGCTCCTGACCAGGATTTGAATCCAGGCCTGACAGTGAAAGCACCAAATCCTAACCTCTGTGCAGGACCATCAAGGAATTTCCCAGAAGGTGTTCTGCTTATAAGGCAATTACAAACTCAGTGTTGACAATAGAGTGGTTAATTGACAAGGACACCAAGGGATTGAGGGGGAAAAAAGGTTTACTTAACATTTAAACTTTTAACCTGTAAAAGTTTATTACATGTTCTTAGTATTTAAAGAACATGTAATGCATGGGGCCCCAAACACCGAGCCACGGGCCCTGTCAAATCAGTTGGTGGCACTAGATTAGAAGTAAAGTACACATTCAATATAATGCACTTGAATCACCACTAAATCACCCCCCGCCCTCGACCCTTGTCCTTGGAAAAAATTGTCTGTCATGAAATCACTCCCTGGTGCCAAAAAGTTTGGGGATTGCTGGTAAGGCTAAAGTCAAAATGCAACTTCAACAAAATAGATTATCATTAAATTAGTTTAACTATAATTTGAGTATATTCCATTTAGAAAGATGGAAAAAAAGTAGTTACCACTATAATAATAGTACAGATGAGCACGTGGTATGTATGTATATAGAAAAACCTTACTCAAAGAAGCTACTTTTCTCAACTCTCTGCAGAGTCCCATAGCTAGATTTTCTTATCTACAGCTGCTATCTTCTTCTAGGCTAGTGAGTTCAGTCTCAGCGTCCATCTAAGACTTGGTTTCTTAGCTGAGTCTCCCAGAAAGGATATCAATTAGTTACAAACGTCATGGTCATTTTTCAGAGTGACCATCTGTCCACTTAGAACTCGAATCTGATGTAAAACTTATTTCATAAAGGCTGGCAAACAGCTGCCAGATGGCAGCAACTTGTGATCACCATGGCCCGGCCTAAATTTAAACAATAAGACTCATAATAAAACTTGGCTTATCAAAATTTATAAATTTCACTTCAGATGAAGTGTGAGCATTACAGGCTTCTGACCAAAGGTCAGTAGTTGAGTTATATTCTGAAATATATAGTTAGACAAGTGCTGATGAACAACAATTATCTCTTTGTGTTCCCACAGTCTAATTTTAATAACTGCAAGAACTTTATCTTGGGCAATTGCACATTCTTGAGTTTTTAATATGTATAATATTTACCTCATAATTTAGCTATTGCATATTTTATTTTCCTTCCATATTTAAGCACAGACTTCAGAGCACAAAGACTATGTAAATACCTCAGAAAAAAGAAAATGCTTTATATTCTACATGTGTATATAAAACATAAAACACATAATAAGCTTTGGGAAATTATGATAGTATTATTATTCAGATTTTTCAATAGACAAAATGGGATTTTGAAAAAATTAATAAATTTTAATATGATGATATTTATTTATTAATGTAAGTGCTGGACCAGGGAACTTAACCACCTATCACTCCAATCTCTGCACAATTTTCTACCTCCTAATAGAAAATTATGAAAATGGTATTATTTAGCTATTTTCTTACACTTTAGTTCAGTTCAGTTCAGTTACTCAGTTGTGTCCGACTCTTTGCAACCCCAAGGACTGCAGCACGCCAGGCCTCTCTGTCCATCGCCAACTCCCAGAACTTACCCAAGCTCATGTCCATCGAGTCAGGGATGCCATCCAACCATCTCGTCCTCTGCCATCCCCTTTGGCTCCTGCCTTCAATCTTTCCCAGCATCAGGGTCTTTTCAATTGAGTCAGCTCTTCCCATCAGGTGGTCAAAGTATTGGAGCTTCAGCTTCAACATTAGTCCTTCTAATGAATATTCAAGACTGATTTTCTTACACTTCATTGGAAATTAATTATTTCTTTACTCAGCATCGGCGATGATGATAATGATGATGCATTGTGCTTTCTCAGTTATTATTAAATTGAAGGCTTTATTTATTATAATTTAATTTAATGCTTAAAATATTCCCTTGATACAAAAACTCTGTTATTATCATCATCTCCAGTTTTCCATGGATTGTAAACAGGAAGTTAAATGAAATACTATCTTTTGCCATCAAAGGACGTGTGCGTTTTTCTGTTGAGGGCTTTGTTTTATCTAACCTGGGTATAGGTTGATATCAGCTCTATAGTAAAGCTTGTTTCCTAGGCTAATTCTTTTTTAGAGCTACTCATCAAGGAAAACATTCACTGAAGCAACTCATGACCTTACTCAATGCTCAAAGAATAACAAGCTAAACATTTTCTAGTTCATTTGTTTTCTTCTATTCAGCTGTGAGCACCAAGTATAACAGAAGAACAATGTGATTTGCAAGTGCATACTTTATTTACTGTGATAGGTCTCCTCTCTGACTGATAGAGATGCATCCTCTATAATAATCTTTTTCTAGTAATTGCAGGTTGATTATAGCTCCTGTTAATGACAGCTAACCTCAAGCTTCTCCTTATCTTATTATTTGATAAAATAAAAAGAACTGCTCTTAAGATATTAACCAAAATAATGATAGTCCAACATACAACAACTTATGCAAATGAAAGTAGTGGCACTGTAGTTGTGTCTCAGTTAGTGTAAAGACAACTCTCTTCCTGGCCTATCATACTGTTATAATCACAAAAACATAAATATACGATGGCCACCACCAAATTCTCAAAGTAGGTGTTTCTCTAGAGCTGGCTACTGAATCACACTTAAACTATTTAGGGCTTTCCTGGTGGTTCAGCCAGTAAAAGAATCCACCTGCAATGTGGGATACCTGAGTTCAATCCCTGGGTTGGGAATATCCCCTGGAGAAGGGAACAGCTCCAGCATTCTGACCTGGAGAATTCTATGATCTTTTGTGTCCATGAGATCACAAAGAGTAGGACACAACTGAGTGACTTTCACTATTTTTACAATATATTTAAAACTGTGTTTTCCTAAGACAGCATGTTCATCCTCTAATCAACACTCTAATCAATCACTCTAATCAACATGGTACTTATTTTTACATGTTCAGTTAGTTAGTAGAGTTTCTTGCCAGCAGTAAGGATCAGCTTATATATCAAAAGCTTGTTATTGAGTGTTTATTATACTCCAGGAGCAGAGGGGGAAAAAAAATGTAAGTATATTTTCCAAACTCAGAAAGTGTGATGTCTCTTAGGAGGTAAATACTGACAGGCAATTTGATCAATACCCCACTAATGGTGAAGCAGAAATAAGTATGCAATAATACAAAAGAATAGTATTTAGTCAAGATTTTCAAAGAAGAGTGAAGCTTGAAATTAATTGTGCATGATAAGGGGACAAAAATATCTGGGAATATATTCTGCAGAAAGAAATGCATAGCTAAAGGCATAAGGGGTGTAGCATAGCCTGTTGTTTGCCAGGACCTGTAGTATCCTGATGTAGGGAGAGGTAAGTGTAAGATCACAGTGCAAAGACATCTTAAGAAAGGTGGTGTAGTGGATGTCTTGAATTTTGTATATTATAACTTTAGGGATTCTGTAAACAATGGGAAATTATTGAAGTCTCTTTAGTAGAGGGCAAGTAAAGTCCAAACCATACTTCAATCTTTCTGACTGCAAATGCAGAGGATGTGTTCAAGGAGGGGGAAACTCAAGTTAGGGAAAAAAAATTGAGCTTTGTTCTAAGTTAAATCTTGAACAAGTGTTTTAAAGTTTAAAAAAGGACAGGTATTTTATAAATATTTAGATTATGAAAGGCCAGGGTATGGACAGGTTTCCCTGGATATGCCTGACAAGTATATATGGTCAGATTTGAAACATAATATGGACAATATTGTTGTGGAGCCAGACTCTTCCTTAGTGATAAAAGCTGCTTTCATATGGCTGAAATTTTCTCTGTCTTTATTTGTGAAAGATCTTTCACTACATATTATTTTTCAAATATTTTTTTCAGCACCGAGTCATTGTTCCTTTATTTTCTCATGTGCATATTTTCCAGTAAAGATAATGCTATCATCTATATTTTTATTTCTTTGTACATACTTTCCCCCCTCTGGCTACTTTAAACATTTTCTCTTTATATATTTCTACTGTTTTATAAACAATTCAATTAAGATGTGCTTGGGGTTAGTTTTACTCATATTTCCTATGCTTGGATCTTATTGATTTCCATGAATCTCAGGGTTTATTGTTTTCTATGAATCTGTAACATGTTCAGCCATTATACCTTCAAATATTTTGTATATATACATGTACATTTTGATATTTTTTTATTAATTGGTGTTATTGTTCTCCTGTCTCCATCCTTTGGGAACAACAATTCAATAAATTCAATATAAATAGGATCGTTTGAAGTGCTACGTGTCACTAAAGATTTATTCATTTTTAAATTACTCTTTTATTCTCTTTGTGCTTCATTTTCCATAATTCTTATCACAGTTATTTTTTTCATTGACTAATCTTTTCTTCTAACCCTAACTCTAATTGCTATACTGTACTACTTTCATAAAGAAATAGCAAAATCTACAAGGAATAAGACTTTGCTCATTCTTTTTGTCTTCCAGTACATCATGGCAATTTGAATTGTGTTTTAGAATATATTTTGTATAACTGATACAGTTGCACTAATGAAAATGAGAAATGAAAATAGATTGTTTACAATATCAGTGATATTTTAGGTAGTGTCTCTGAAGAGCTTTTCTGTGGAAGTTCACTGGATATATCACATTGAACTTAAACTTGATCTATTTTCTTTTATAGAAAGACATTTTCAAATGTGCTGACATCTTTAGTGATACTAACTCACTGTCAATATAGACTGCCTAGCAGATTATTTTTTAAAAAAGAGATGAGCAATATGTATCTTTAAGCTAAAGAAGACAGTAAAAATATTGAGCTGCTTTCAAAACAAGTCCATTATTGTAGAAGAATGCTGAAAATAAGTTTTTAATATTCTCCTTTTTTCAGATATGTTCTGTTTAATTTGCATATTTGAATCTGTGTATCATTTTTAGGTTTGATCATCATTAAAACTAACTTTGGAAGAAATTAAATTTAAAATTAGAAATTGATGTATCACAAATAATTAAATTCAGATTTTTAAAAATTAATGTATCTTATAATGGTACTCAAATAAAATTAATAATTAATAGTAAATTAAATGTGAAATAATAATTACAAATTATTTTTCTCATTTCATCTTTACCTTTTTATGAGTTCTACTTAGAATACATACAATATTAATACAGAAGTATAGCTAGTTTATAAATATGTGCATTACTAAAATCACATCAAGGTACCAACTCACTCGTTTCTTTTCCTTTAAGCATCCAAGATAAAACTAATGCAGGTCATTTCTCTTTAAGAGTTACCTCTATTAGTTTACCTAAAAGAAATAAAGTCTTTCTTTTAGAACTGTCTCTAGTTTTCACAGTTGCCACAAATATAATTGTAACCCTTCAGTGAACTCCAAAATTCAGATGTATAATTCTATCTAAAAGGAAAAATATTAATTTCCTTTTTAAAATAATTGACATTTACTTTATACATCTAATCATTCTGCCTTAAGCATTTACTGTGTTCACTTAAGTTGATGTAGTTCTGATAGAGATATTTTATTTGGAAAGATCTAGATCTGGGAGTAAGACAATATAATATACAATAGGCACAAAATCAGAAAAATAAAATCATTGATTTTAAATTATCCCTTAGCATTCACTGTGTTTATCAGTAACAAATTATACGTTAGTTTTCAGTTCCTTTGCAGTATATCCTTTCATATTCACCGTTTTCTTTTTCCATGTAAAAAGAAACAATTAGTTGACATTTTGAAGAGAATTTTCTAATGTTAGGAAGCAAAACCAAAACAATTCATTTTAAACTTATCCAGTGTTTCAAAAGAACATGAGTATATACTTGAATCACTTAAATGCATGCAGCTTTTCTATTTATTTTGCTTTATGGATTATTTTTATTAGCATAAACTTAGCACAATTCTTAAATGGCTCTTCTCAGAGTCCTCATTTTTGTAAAAGAAGCCTATTATACTCTCAAATAATAAAACACATTGGAATAAACTCACCTGCACTTTATATGCTTTATAAATTAGAAACATGTAAACAAAAGTGGTTGTTTCAATGCAGACATACCATTATGGGATCTGCAAAATGCTACTCTAAGCAATGACTTACCATGAAGAAACGCACACCTACCTAGAAAGAAGTCATGCTTTTCCTAATCAAATTCAAATAGAATCTTACTGGAATTAAGCTCATTATTATGTGAAATCAGACATCCAAGTGAAAAAACATGATACTGAAATGTAAACATGTTCACTAAATTCTATTAAAAGAATTTTTTTGCTTTTATTTTTTAGTATCTATCGACCATGTTTACATACCCTTACATAAAAGTTTTAAAGGCAGATATAATTCTGTTTAATTGTCCTCATTTTCCTATTGAAGCAAACTGAGGCTCATACCAGTCAACAAAGTTTCCAAAGTAAACAAGATCACATAGCTTGCATGAGGCAAACAATGCCTCCTATTCAGGTCTTATATCCAAATTAGCTGTCTTTTTACCACATTGTCACACAGCTTCAAAAATAACAAATAAATAGCAAATTGAGGACATAGCTACTATTACACAAATCACAGAAAAGATAAGTTGGAGTACCACCAAATGTGCTTGTCATCCAAACCAAGAAACTAAGAATCATTTCTCAGTATTCTGTTCTTAAATCTTTTCAACTTCAACATGGTGAGGCTAGTCATTCAATGCTTTTCTTTTGCTCTTACATTCATTAATATTAAGTTGCATATGTTAAGGAAGTTAAGAATTAACAAAGACAGGTAGGGAAAGAACAGTCTAAGCTCATATATTTGAGCCATGTTTTTTAGCTGATGAAGACTTGGAGGCACAACACATCTAAGTACAGTACGTTGAAATTGGTATAAAAAGAGAAAGAGTGAGAGGATGCCCAAATAAAGATATTTCTAGTATCAGATATCACAGCTGGGACTAAGAATAAACAAGTGGAGAACCAATGTAGAATAAAAGAATCCATTTACTAGATCAATTCAAAATGATGTGTAATAGGTTACTGTCTCTGCATCTGTGCCATTCTAAACATGATAACATTTCAATTCAGTCAGTTCAGTCACTCAGTTGTGTCCGACTCTTTGTGAACCCATGAATCGCAGCAAGCCAGGCCTCCCTGTCCATCACCAACTCCTGGAGTCCACCCATACCCTTGTCCACTGAGTTGGTAATGCCATCCAGCCATCTCATCCTCTATTGTCCCCTTCTCCCCCTGCCCTCAACCTTTCCTAGCATCAGGGTTTTTCCAGTGAGTCAGCTCTTCTCATGAAGTGGCCAAAGTATTGGAGTTTCAGTTTCAACATCAGTCCTTCCAATGAACACCCAGGACTGATCTCCTTTAGGATGGACTGGTTGGATCTCCTTGCAGTCCAAGGGACTCGCAAGAGTCTTTTCCAACAACACAGTTCAAAAGCATTAATTCTCTGGAGCTCAGCTTTCTTCACCATCCAACTCTCACATCCATACATGACCACTGGAAAAACCATAGCCTTGACTAGATGGACCTTTGTTTGCAAAGTAATGTCTCTGCTTTTTAATATGCTGTCTAGTTTGATCATAACTTTCCTTCCAAGGAGTAAGCGTCTTTTAATTTTATGGCTTCAATCACCATCTGCAGTGATTTTGGAGCCCAGAAAAATAAAGTCAGCCACTGTTTCTATTGTTTCCCCATCTATCTGCCATGAAGTGATGGGACAGGATGCCATGATCTTAGTTTTCTGAATGTTTAGCTTAAAGCCAACTTTCACTCTCCTCTTTCACTTTCATTAAGAGGCCCTTTAGTTCTTCTTCACTTTCTACCATAAGGGTGGTGTCATCTGCATATCTGAGGTTATTGATATTTCTGCCAGCAATCTTGACTCCAGCTTGTGCTTATTCCAGCCCAGTACTGGTGGACTCTGTATATGGTGTACTCTGTATGTAAGTTAAATAAGCAGGGTGACAATATACAGCCTTGACACATTCCTTTTCCTATTTGGAAACAGTCTGGTGTTCCATGTCCAGTTTGAACTGTTGCTTCCTGATCTGCATACAGGTTTCTCAAGAACCCTATTGGATAATAATTCACATCAGGTCACATTTAAATAAAAGTCTAAATTCACAAGACTTCACAAGTGGCTCAGTGATAAAGAATCTGTCTGCCTGCCTGCCGAGGACACAGGAAATGCAGGTTTAATGCTGAGTCTGTAAGATCCTTTAGAGGAGGAAGTGGCAACCTACTTCAGTATTCTTGCATAGAAAATTCCATGGACAGAGAAGCCTGGTGGGCTACAATCCATGGGGTCACAGAGTCAGACACTGCTGATCATGCACACATATGTGTGAGGACACACACACATGCATAAATTTATAATTTTTATAGCTTAATTCCCAAACGTAGGGTGCTTTTTTTTCAAGTTTCAAGTAAAATATTTAGTGTTCTTGATGATATAGTTATCTAATCATTTCTAGGTGTTCAGATGAACATATCAAATGATACATAATTTTATATTTGAACAAATTAGCTTCTCTTTGCTTTTCTCGTTCCTCTCTAGTTTCTGAAGAAAATTTTCTTAAGTAATCTTCATTGTTCTAATCTCTATATGTTGTGCCACAAGGCTCATTTTCTATGTGAAAATCACATCCCAGACCTACTCACCCAAGACAATAATATCAAATCTTATTCAGATAAAGATGACTCTCCTCTTATCTCTTCATTTCCAACCTCTTCCATGATCTCAACACTTCTATAAACTTAGCATGGGCAAAAATCTAACTTCTGATCCTTCTCCTAGATCTGCTCTGTAATATTACTTTGTTCACTGAATGTTAACTTCACTCACCCAGGGCCTCAGACCTCTAAACTTGGAGTTGTTTATAACTTTTTATTTTCTCTCATTTTTACATTTCATTCAACAGTACAGCCTCTCTGGTCCATCTATAACATGCAAATTTCTCCATCTCAGTTCCTATCTCTTCTACATTAACCATCATCTTTCACCAGGACCACTGAGATAACTGAACAGTTTGATTATCTGTTTGCATTATTTTCCTTCTACATTATTCAGTACACAAAAACCACTGTCATTATTTAAATATATATTACTAATCACCTCACATCTCCTCTTAAAAGTTCTCAAATCTTTTTATTAGTTAAAATAATAATTCAAATTTCTCACAGAGAAACTTGTAAACGATTCTTGTGAGTCTCCTGCCATCATCTCATATACTCTTCTTTCTCATTCCATTCAAACAACACTTAGCTCCTCAACAGCATACTTGCTCTGGACCCTGCACCTTGCAGTTGATCCCTCCATCTGGAATGATTGCCTAAAGAAATCCTTGTTGCTTTCTCCTTCAGTTCTTTAACTGCTCAATTTTTACCACTTAAGAAAGGCTTTATCTGAACACTCAATAGAATATGCAAGGTTGAACCATTTGAGATTGCCAATAGTCATCTCTTTTGGATTTAAGGTCTGTTCAACACATGATAATCTTTGCTGTCCATATCTCTCTGTTTCCCCCCATATGGTTTCATTGACACTGTAGCACTTAATAATTACCTGACCTTATAGAGACTTTTCATTTGTTCATACATTGACCATCTGTATTTCCCCGCTATGTATAAATATAAGCTGCACAAGACCAAAAAGATTTGTCTTATTTCTTTGAGCAATATTTAGCATAGGAAGCATTCAATGAATATTCATTCACTATATGAATTGACTCCCATTTTATAAATTGACAGCAATAAGCAGTTTAACTCTCTCATTTTGGGGAGCAAAAAGTAGAATATGTATAAAAAATCACTAATTTGTATGATTATAGACTTTATGCTTTATTATAATTTTCATATGTCTCATATTTGTTTTTTATTTCAGCTTTTATTATTGCATATGTGGGCTCAGATGCTCAATCATGTGACCCCATGGACTGTGGCCCCCCAGGCTCCTCTCTCCATTGCATTTTCCCTGCAAGAAAACTGGAATGGATTGTCATTTTCTCCTCAAAGGGATCTTGAGCCAAGGATAAAATCTGCATCTCCTGCATCTCTTGCATTGCAGGTGGATTCTTTACCACAGGCGAGGCCGTAATTGCATATATTGGTGTTTAAATATGGAATTAATTTTTATTCTATAAAATGTATGAAATAGGATAAAGCAAATCTAGCTATGTATGTGTTTTTATATTTTCTTTGTAAATCATAACGTGTATGAAGCACACTGTACTGGAATCTGAATGGGAAAATAAAGCATTCTTCATCTGGGTAAAATAGCTTCTTAGCATTTCAAAAGCTCTATTTTTGTAGTAATCTTGAATTCATAATACAGGGAAAAAAGCAGAGTGCAAAGGGTCATTTATCTAATCTTACATAACTTTCTGAATAAGTCATAACACACACACACTCTCTTTCTTTTTTTCTGTTTCTCCATTCCCATGTTTTTCCTGTATTCATTTCTCCCTCTACATTTCCATGTTTCCAGTACTGGGATTTAAAATTAAGATTTTAAGTGGATATGTAAATTGTGAATGAAGTTTTGTATTAGTAACTTAAAAACTTAAAGATTTATCATTTTAACCTTATATATACAATTTCCTATTATATTCCTCAATCATTGTTTTCTTATTTTTATATTAAATTATTGCAGAGGATTCATTATCTGTTATTAAATTGCAGATGCAAAAACCAAAAGAGATTACCAAGTAGTTCTAGAGGAATAACATACTTTGACTTAATCAGAGACTGTATATATCACTTAAAAGTGTAATGCTTTACATTTATATTCTCAGTTAAAGATCAAGTGTCAGTTTTCTCCTCCTCACTTAATGTCAAATTTTCTCTAGTAAAATTTGTGTTTTCCACACTTGTCTAATAAATATCTCTGTTCCCTTTTACTTTTGTATCTGTCCCAAACTCACGTCCTATAAATCCTGTTATTATCTTTAATATTATCTTTGTTATTATCTTTAAAAGGTCTCTGGACAGACAGGGTGAGAAATTGATGTGGTGTCATTTCGTCTCTTTTTCTAACACTGTTCCTCACTATCCTCTTTTTTTGTTTGTTTTGTTAGTTTTATTTTTTAATTAATTAATTAAATTTCTTTACATTATCATGTTGGTTTTGCCATACATTGACATGAATCTGCCATGGGTATACACGCGTTCCCCTTCCAGAACCCCCCTCCTACCTCCCTCCTGATTCCCTCTCTCTCAATAGAAAAGCTTCAGGCCAGAAGGGAATGGCAGCACATACTTAAAGTCACTGTCCTCTTTTAAAGCCCTAGACAAAGTCGTGTGGGTGAATCGAACTAGACTGACAAGTGTAGAAAATTAAACATGTCTTCACTATTCTTCAATCTTCTGTAGGCATTTTAAGATAGATAAATGCCCATATGCTAGGGCAAACATGAGAAGAAATAGCTGAGCCTAAAGCATGACATACCCACATTTCTTCCAGGTATTTGGATATATTAAGGGAAAACAACGTCAGCACATATCAAATATGCTTTAGTATTACAGGAGTTGATGTATTTTAATATCTTCTAAAGGAAAATCTCCAACATAAACAAAAGCAGAGAAAGTAGTAAAAAAATGTTCCATGACAACATAAACTAGCTCTGATGATTACCAGCCATGACAAAGCTTTTTCTATCTCTGTGTTCCAATCATAACTTATTTGCCCTGCTGGATAATTTTGAATCAATTCTCAAATCCCAGACATCATAGCATTTATTTTATATAAGTAATTTTGGAAACACATAGAGAATGTCCACATACACATTAACAGGAACAAATTAGAAAATTTAACAAAGAAGAAAACTCTGAATTCATGTGAATAAATGTTTGAATTTACCATTTCAGAATGATTATAGATATATAGACAATAATTTAAACATAGTTCTGCCCTTGACTATATTTATATTCTTAATATATATTATGAATTGGATTAACTAGTAGTTCATTTCTTCTGAATTTGTTGAATGGATAATTATGTTTCTCTCACTGCTTCTTTGCTTCTTATATGGAATGATACAAAATCTTATACAAAAACAATAAAATAATTTTTAAAAAGGAATGAAATAATTGAAAACTGTTGGTGAACATGATCACCATCAAATTTTCAAAACAAATGTCATTAAAAAGATAAATTATGGAGGCATTAATTCAATAGTTCATTTGTATACATTTCCTTTACTTATATATATAGACACACACACATCTATACACTAAATATATATACATACCATGGGTCAGATTCTGTTCACTGAAGTGGGAAAGGGAAATGCAAAATGTTTCAGATTATGAGAGAGTCTGATGCAAATGTATACTTATAACACAAAATAAACAATACCAAGAGAGTCATTTTACATGCTCTTAATAAGTTAACAGGAACAATATATTAATATTAGAAACATTATTTTATAATTTTATAACTGTTTAATAGTTATTCTTGATTATAGCTTCTGAAATTATTCTTGATTTTGATCTGATTATAGAAGCATAACTTCTATAATTTTTTAAAACAGATTACCATCAGTCTCAAGATATTTGATTCCTGTACATCAGTAAAATTTCACTTTTTTTATTTTTAAACAGGCAGGTTTCTCTCTTAAGCATGTGGTGAAAAAGGAATATCAAAAGTAATATCAGATTGAATCTGTCAGCCATAAATTCGGGTTGGCCTAGTAGTAGGGAACCTCTTCAGAGAGACAAATAGGAAATAGTTACATAAGTCGTGGTATTTATTTCTCTGTTTGTGGGTTCACTACCATATCCCTGGTGCCTTGAAGAGTCCTGCATTGTGTTTTCATTGGCAATGTGGTGTTTTGGTCTATTCAATAGACCTACAGGAGGGACAGGACATTACTTATGAGGAGGTGGTCATGTAAAACATCTGAAAAACAGAAACAAAAACCCAAACCTTTCATGTAATGTAATTTAGGGATAGTGACAAAGAAAGGTTTCTATCTTGCTTTAGGATTACAAATTAAAAAAAAAAAAAAAAAGAAGTCTTGAAATTTGTCAAATGCTATCCCCAAAACCCCGATCATCAGTAGAATGGAAAGTGCATAGCCAACATAAAGGCAGATGTTTGAGAGAAGGAGAGAGAAAGAGATGGGGCCATAGAGAGAGAAGGATAGATATTCCTGAATACAAAGCTAAAGGCAGGGATGAAGTGTTGATATACATATTCAGGTGCAATGCCCAAATGAACTTCACTGTGTTCAAACTGGTTAACAAAAAATGTTGCAATTGATCAACATGAATGCTTAAATCATCTTCAATTTTTTTAATCCATTAGTTACCACAGAAATTTGCAAATTTCTAATTTTATCCTGCAATTCGGTATTTGAATCTTTGATAGTATCAAGCACAGAAATTCAAAATAGATGACATTTTTTTTATTTTAATTTTTGTTTATCAAATGTCTAATTTGTTCTTATGGATACTTGTCTAACTTTGTCTTGTCAATTTTCATTTTTTTTTCTTTCTCAAAATTACTGTTTGGTTAAAATTAATCTCAAGACTTCATATTTTCTCTTTGAAAATATAAACATTTCAATTAATCACATGTAAATAGTTGATGTATCAAAATCCCATTCACATTATTGATTCATTCCTGTCTTTCCTGGTATCATATTTAATTTTTATTTATTTATTTTTACTGTGTCTTAAATGTTTACCTGCAAATTCACTTTCAATTGGGAGTTTCTTTCTCCTCCCTCCTTCAATGCCATCTTCCTATCCCTTTTTCTATACACTCTTCCCTAGCTAGCAGTATCGCAGTTGCTCCTGCCCCACAATTCCTAGACAGTAACATAGAACCAGGTCCCTGCTTTCCAGGGATGTGGGTGATTCTGCAGATTCTTTATGAGAAGAATGCACAGCATAACTCTGTACTGGTTTCCTGACTGTCTTTCTTCGTCATCTCCTTTGGCCCATATTTTTTGATGCACTCTTAACCTAAGTCAGTATATTGCTACCTTTTCAACAGTCTTTCATCACAAGAAAAGCTTCATGCATGCCTTTCTTTTCCTAATCTTATGTGGATAGTCACTCTTCCTTTTCCTGGGGGAGTCATATTGTCTGCTAGCACTGCCTATTTATTAACCAGAGGTCAGTACCACACAACATTTGCTGATTGTGAGCATATATTTTTCTTTTCATAAAGATGTTTTGTTATATTTAAACTTAATTATGTCTTCTTGTTTTCTACTTTTCAGATTGTCTTCACTCATTGCTATGTGTTTGGAGCAGTGGGTATCTCTCAGTATAAATACTCTGGGGGCATGTTAGTATGAAGCTAAGCTTGTTTTACCCAACAGTGTTAAAATTTAACAACAATGGCAATGTGTATTGTTAGTGGGTGTGTGGAAAGTCAAATATAAAAAGAAATGAGCTACTATTTCAAAATAGTTAGTCATCTTACAACCTTGTTGATGCAAATACTTTCATGGGTAGACTTTCCTTACAAGCTCTGTTACACTTGTTTAACTCAACCTGGTGGTATTTTCAGAATTCACAGGTGATGACAGTCAAATAAATGCACCTGGAGAGAAATAAAGAACTATATGACAGCTGTTGAAGACAGATTTTGACCATCTGTTATATAGTGATTACAAAAAGAAAAATATGGATATTTAAAGATGTGGATTATGTGAGAATATCATAGTATAATATGCAGATTTATAAGAAATACATATTTAGTCATTCAGATAAACATAATATATTATGCATATATATGTTATCTTATTCCATGGTTCCTGATTCACAGCTCCCAACATTCTTGGAATTTCCTGAGTGATAAGACCATGTTTTATTATAATACTTTGTCTATTGTCTTCAGTTTCTCAAATTGCTTCAGAGCTCTAAAAGGTGAAATTGGTGTCTTATTATTTACTATTTCTGCTGTCTTGTCAACCATAAGTTTGTGGTAATGAGGTAACTTTTGGAAAGCATCTAAGGATGGGAGCTGGTTGCCAGGACAATTAATCATGAATTCTAGGGTGGAACTTTGTCCATACCCTAATGGAACTTTTCCCATCTCCTCCCCAGGAGGAGAGATGGGCCAGATGTTGAATCAGTCACCAGGAGCCAATGATTTAATAAAACCCACTTATGTGATGACTCCTCCATAAAAACCTAAAAGGACTGATTTTGAGAGATTCTGAGTTGGTGAACACATGGAGATTGAACTTTCGTGTCCTTTTTTCATAATTTGCCCGATGCATCTTTTGCATTTCTCTTTCAATGTTTTATCATTTTATTTAAAAAGCAAAGAATCTAGTAATTGACATGCTTCTCTGAATAATCTGAGTGCCTCTCTTAAAGGAATTGAGCCCAAGGAGGAGTCACTGGAATGCCCAAGCTATACAGCTGGTTGGTATGAAACACAACTGGCAAACAGGATTCCAAGTGATGTCAAAAGTGAGAGACAGACAGTCTTGTGGGACTTAGCTTGTAGGATCTGATGCTATCTTCAGGTCCACAGTGGCATAGTTGAATTGAATGGTAGGAAATCCACTTGGTTCTCAAGAACTGCTTGGTTATGTGGGGACTCCCCCACAACCACCATGTTGAAATTGAAACTAGAACCCAAAATATACAGCTAGAATATATTAACAGAAAAGTAGTTATGTAAGAATGGACAAAACAAAATGAACTTGAAGAGAACAATTTGCTTTTAGAATAATTAATACCACCATAATTAAGCAGGTTTTTTTTTTCCAGAAATCAACATAGTGAAGAGAAAAATGAATTAATGTGGGATAAAGAAACAAATATCTTTGAGAGAAAATACAGCAATATCAATATACTGACTACTACTAAATATGTCAGCAATTGAATGGTCGCTAGAAAAATAAAAACAAATTGGTCTTTACTAAACAGAATATTTCTACAATGACTCATTCAATTTTAAGTACATTTTTTTTCAGGGTTTTAAAAGTGGAAAAATTCTTCAGAAATTACTCTTACTATGTTTCATATAGTCAGGAATTTTTCAGTATTCTATTTTATTTTTATTAAAAAGTCTGAATATTTTGAACCTTTGAAAGAATTGATATACAATAAATGTAATTTCTTCCAGAGAGTTAATATAAGGCCCAACTTAATGTCCTGATTGAATCACACATCTGCCTTCCAAGAAAACAGCATAATGGTATAATAGGGCAGATATTTATAAAGGAGCTGCTTTCATAGTATACCACAAAACCCTGAAGGATGGTTTGTCCATTTTGACAAAGCCTTCCAAGATTTTATATTATAAATAAATCTAAATTTAAAGGAGCATATTCTTGAACAAAAATATGCTTCATAAACATGCCCATTAAAAGCAATAAAAATGAGGCAAAAAGAAAAAATATATATATAGTGTTAAAAAGTTAACTGATGCACATTAAATTTGAATCATTTCTTTTGTTTTTTTTCCTTTTTCTAAAAAAAAAAAATATTTTCTTTACATTGTCGTGTTGGTTTTGCCATACATTGACATGAATCTGCCATGGGTATACATGTGTTCCCCTTCCAGAACCCCCCTCCCATCATCTTTAAGGATTTGAAATAGTTCAACTGGAATTCCATCACCTCCACCTGTTTTGTTTGTAGTAATGGTTCCTAAGACCCTCTTGACTTCACATTCCAGGATGTCTGGCTCTAGGTGAGTCGTCACACAATGACAATTATCTGGCTCATGAAGATCTTTTTTGTACAGTTCTTTGGTGTATTCTTGCCACCTCTTCTTAATGTCTGTTGCTGCTGTTAGGTCTATACCATTTGTGTCCTTTATTGAGCCCATCTTGGTATGAAATGTTCCCTTGGTATCTCTAATTGTCTTGAAGAGATCTCTAGTCTTTCCCATTCTATTGTTTTCCTCTATTTCTTTCTATTTCCTCTACTGATCACTGAGGAAAGCTTTCTTATCTCTCCCTGTTATTCTTTGGAACTGTGCATTCAAATGGGTATGTCTTTCCTTTTCTCCTTAGCTTTTCACTTCCCTTGTTTTTCCAGCTATTTGTAAGACTTCCTCAGACAGCCATTTTGCATTTTTACTGCCCCCCCCCCCCGGGGATCATCTTGATTTCTGTCTCCTGTACAATGTCATGAATCTCTTTTCATAGTTCATCAGGCACTCTGTCTATTAGATCTAGTCCCTTAAATCTATTTCTCAGTTCCACTGTATCATCATAAGTAATTTGATTTAGGTCATACTTGAATGGTCTAGTGGTTTTCCCTACTTTGTTAAATTTCAGTCTGAATTTGGCAATAAGGAGCTCATGATCTGAGCCACAGTCAGCTCCCAGTCTTGTTTTTGCTGACTGTATAGAGCCTCTCTATCTTTGGCTGCAAATAATACAATCAATCTGATATGTGTGTTGACCATCTGGTGATGTCCATGGGTAGAGTCTTCTCTTGTGTTGCTGGAAGAGGGTGTTTGCTATGACCAATGTGTTCTCTTAGGAAAACTCTATTCACCTTTGCCCTGCTTCATTCTATACTCCAAGGCCAAATTTGCCTGTTACTCCAGGTGCTTCTTGACTTCCAACTTTTGCATTCCAGTCCCCTATAATTAAAGGAACATCATTTTGGGGTGTTAGTTCTAGAAGGTCTTGTAGGTCTTCATAGAACTGTTCAATTTCAACCTCTTCAGCATCATTTTTCAGGGCATAAACTTGGATTACCATGATATTGAATGGTTTTCTTCAATACAAACAAACAGAGATTATTCTGTCGTTTTTGAGATTTCATCCAAGTACTGCATTTCAGACTCTTTTGTTGACTATGATGGCTACTCCATTTCTTCTAAGGGATTCCTCCCCACAGTAGTAAATATAATGGTCATCTGAGTTAAATCCACCCATTCCAGTTCATCTTATTTAGCTCATTCCTAGAATGTTGATGTTCATTCTTATCATCACCTGTTTGACTACTTCCAATTTGCCTTGATTCATGGACCTAAACATTTCAGGTTCCTATGCAATATTGCTCTTTACAACATCAAATCTTACTTCTATCACCAGTCCCATCCACAACTGGGTGTTTTTTTTTTTTTTTTTTTTTCATTGGCTCCATCCTTTAATTCTTTCTGGAGTTGTTTCTCCACTGATCTCCAGTAGTATATTGGGAATGTACCGACCTGGGGAGTTCATCTTTCAATGTCCTATCTTTTGCCTTTTCATACTGTTCATGGGGTTCTCAAGAATACTGAAGTGGTTTGCCATTCCCTTCTCCAATGGACCACATTCTGTCAGAGCTCTCCATCTTCTTGGGTGGCCCTATATGGCATGGCTTAGTTTCATTGAGTTAGACAAGGCTGTGGTCCATGTGATCAGATTGACTAGTTGTCTGTGATTGTAGTTTCAGTCTGTCTGCCCCCTGATTCCCTCTCTCAGTGCCTACTGTCTTACTTGGGTTTCTCTTACCTTGGATGTGGGGTAATTCCTCTCAGCCGTGCTTCTGCACCATCAATTAGCAGAAAGTTTTCCCTAAACAGTCATAGAAAAATAATGAATGCACTATATATATATATATATATATATATAAAT
>ML661906.1:5944126-6123365 GCA_007570785.1 Antilocapra americana | reverse complement strand
GTCTCTACCCATTTATGAAATATTCTCAACGAATATGAGATTCTGACAAAACAGATTAGGAGAAGACTAGAAAAATGTCAAGAATATAAATTCTACATAAAAGCAATGGAATTAAATTATGAGTGGAGGGAAGTAGTGTTACATCAAAAGGAGGGACAACAATGGTATCTTATCTCTGTAAGTGAAAGTGTTGATCACTCAGTAATGTCTGACTCTTTGTGATTGCATGGTCTGCCCATGGAATTTCCCAAGTAAGGATACTGGAATGGGTTGCCATTCCCTTCTCCAGGGTATCTTCTCAACCCAGAGATTGGATCCAGGTCTTCTGCATTGCAGGGAGATTAAAATTTAAAACTAAAGTAAAACTGAATACAACTTATTAATAGTTTCATCAGTACTGTGTGCTGGGACTTGTAAGTAATGTCTCTTTAGGTGATCCACTGAACGAAAAAAAAAAAAATCTGCACCATTCCCCACATTTTCAGTGTTTTTTTAACCTAGTACTGAGCTAACCAATCTATAGCCAATCTGGGAGTGTATGGCCCTCAGAGACAAAAACTAATGAATCATTCTTGAACTGCTAAGCCTGTGGTATTTTTATCAGGTAGAATGAAAGCTAGCTCAGTATCCTTAGAAACATTTCAAACATCACAAAGTTCATGTATTTTACTTTTCCAAAATGTCTAAGAAAAAAAAAAAAAGCAACTTAAGAATACTGCTCATTTATCTCATTTCTGCAAAACCATTGAATTAAAAACAATTTCAACAGCTGTTATAGCCATCTTGCTTCTTAGCAAAATTTGATGTCAATCAAGAGGAAAGATGATAGACTAGAAAGTGAACAAAACAGGAAATATCCATTTATTTTTATTTTATCAGTAATGTAATCAGTGTAGGGTTTGTCAACCATTTACCAAATTTAAGTATTTGGGAGGATTCACCTAGGAATTTGTGGCATTGAACTGTAAATTTCCTGGGGGAAATTCTACCTACTTATATCATACTATCTCTCAGAGGTTAAAATATGAAGTGCTCTTTGTATTTTTCAAATTTAGAAGTGTCCTCTAGCAGGTGATACTTCCAAAAGTATGCCTTTCTATCCTTATGAATTTTTCATCTTTTCAGTACTAGCAGTGAAAACAATTCTTTCTTACATATACTATAATGTGGCATTTGGACCTGACTCTATTTTTATGTATTTATTTATTTTTCTCTCTCTCTTTTGTAGAGTCTTGCTGAATCTGTAACAGTTCTGAAGTAGGTGCTATTGTTCCTCTTCTCTACTTTTTGATCATAATTTTATTTTTCTCTGGGGATTTTTTCTTCCTCATATTTCATCTCTTTTTAGAGAGTCCCAAATGTGTTTTCCTAGGATTTCACCAGAAGCGTCCACTGGTCTTTATACCTAGCTATTCCATTATTTGCTTTCCAAATCATTAATAATCTGATGCTTTAATAAATCAACCTGAGGAATTCCCTGGCTGTTCAGTGGTTAGGACTGTGCTTTCATTGCTAAGGACATGTTTTCAATCCCTGGTCAGGGAACTAAGATCTCACATGGCATGCAGCATGGCTGTAAATAAATACATAAATTTTAAAATGAAATAAAAATTAAGAAAAATAAATCAATCTATTCCCAGGCTAGAAGAGTTGAATCAGCTCAATCACATCTTTGCTATCATGTTTCTATCACTTAAAAAATAGGAAAGTTTGCATTTTTTCTCTTGTTTCAACACAGCAGAGGGAAATAATTTTAATTTGAACTAACACAAATATTTTGAAAAGTGATACAAATATATTCCAATGTATTTATATATCACAAGTGTGTAAACTACCAGCTAATCTTTTAAGTGCCTCAGAAGGACTATTTTGAAAAAGATCTTCTGACCCTCCCACTGGCATTTGTTTTCACATAATACAGTTACTATTGATGCATAGCTATCACCTATTGAAAATATATTGATGAGAGAAGATGAAAGTAATTTTTCAAAGAATAATTATGATAGCAAAACTTCTTGAACATTGGAGAATGCCACTTTCTTCAACCCCCACACCATTGCTTTTGTTTATTATATGCTTTACTTCCATAATTCCTTATTACTGGCTTTCTTCACACTTTCTTCAGCAGGCTAATCATTATTTTTTCAAACTCTGACGTTACATCCACTTTGAGAATAAGAAAAAGCAAAATCCCAAAACATCAGCTACTAAACCCACCACAAAGTGAGATTAGGTATCCCTATACTGTTCATAACAGTACACTCTGCCCATACATTGGTTGCACCAGTAAGCACAATTAAGGATTTAGATATCTTCACTTAGTGTTTCTCCCCCTAATATCATAAATACCTTGAGTACTCTCATTTCTGTCTCAATATTCCTAAAACATAACCATGTACCTCTCTTGAGGTATAAGTTCAAAGAATCTTGGTTAAATGAGTAGCTGCCCAAATGTTTTGTCTTCTGAATATTAGAAGCTACTCAAGTATCTTGAAAGAATTCTAGAAATAAGAACCATCTGACGTGGTCAATGGGTGATGAAACTATGTATAACTTCAATATTCTTATAGCTACATAAACTTAACAGTGAAAGTGAAGTCGCTCAGTTGTGTCCTACTCTTTGCGACCCCGTGGACTGTAGCCCACCAGGCTCCTCTGTCCATGGGATTCTCCAGGCAAGAACACTGGAGTGCGCTGCCATTTCCTTCTCCAGGAGGTCTTCCTGACCCAGGGATTGAACCCAGGTCTCCCACATTGCAGGCAGATGGCTTTAACCGCTGAGCCACCAGGGAAGCCAACTTGAGCATAGACTTGAATCTGCCCATTGGTGTGCCTTTCATCATAGCAAGCAAGAACAGAAAACATTAGTTGTATGTCCTGGTGTGATAAACAAGTTCATCACCATATAGCTTAGATACAGCAAGAAAAAGATTAAAAAGACACAGAGCTGTTTTATGTGTACTTTTTAAAAACATTCTGTAATTAAAAAAATAAAATAAAACAATGAAACAGTTGTCCTCGGAACAGTTGTGAAATATCTACTACAATTTTCCAGGACTTTTGTTTTAGAAATTAAGCAAAGGGTCATCATTAGATGCCTTTCATTTGTAGTCAAATTAATTTTATTTTAAAATACTAATTTTCTATTTAGCATAGTTTGTGTTACCTAACTAAATTTGGAGAAATTAAGTCATGAAGCCACAGTAGCATGAACATTAAAGAACAGCAGGAGGATGGATAAATATGGAAGTCCTACTGGATGAACATGGTTGGTGCTTACAGCTCTGCTTCTTGCAGAAGACATAACACTTTAAATGAAGGTAGCCTGAGTAGGAGAAACAGCCCTCTCTATCTCTAAAGTTTTCCATGTTCATCAAATGTACATTTTTAACTCCTTATGCATACTGTGGACTTGTGTATCTAACGTTTTCAGAATAATTTTATATTTCCCTAGTGACTGACTATACTCACTGGCTATATATTTGGACATGGTGCCACTAGCTACTCTCACAGAAACTTTTGTTTTTTATTCCAGTGTTAAATTAGAACATTTAAAAGATAATATTCCCCATACACAATTAAGTAAAAAAAATTACTAAATTAAAATAATTCTAAACAATAAGAAATGTACGTAAAGAAGCAAAATAATGGCAGAAGGTTGAGTTAATTATATTCTTAAGCTCACAGTACATTATTACCCAGAATACTTAAACAAGAGGATTATGTGTGCTTTAAGGATGAGTCTATATAACTTGTAAATTTATTAATTAATAAATATTTAATTTTAATACAAAGTACAGTTATTAAATATGTACTTAAGCTTCCATAGTGAATATACTTGTGATATACCAAACCATACCCAAGTTAAACTCTTTTGCATTTTCACTTTCACAAGTTTAACAGTTACACGCAGAGTATTTTAGCTCATTAATCACTCATCCAATGACCCGTTATTGTCTTTCTCTCTCCATGCTTTATTTTATTCGGCCTTCCTTTATAGTCTTAACTCCATACATTCCTTGACCACATTTCTTAGGGTATAAAAATGATTCCTGTGACCTCACCCACAGTAAAATTGTTACTTTGTAGTTTATCAAGCAATTTTTGAAAATAATGCTGGTGTTCCAAATCTTTTCCCCTGAAATTTCTCTAGATTGATTACACCTGTCTTAATCTTTAAATATACCCTGTTCCTTTCCCTCTGGGTTTTTCAGTTATTGCTTTAAGAGAGCCCCCCTACTTAATTTCCTGCCATCTGGTCACTTCTGAATGCATCATTTCAGTCAGCTCTCTAACTTGCCTCTTGCTTGGTCTAATTTCCTTAGGACCCATTAGCTTATGGTCTAATAACATCTAAGGTAGCCTTCTTAATAACAGTAAGATAAATTTAGTGTATTTTAATTTTTCTTTTACATATTTCTTTTGGGATCTTTCAGATGTCATTTTCTCCTTCATATCTGAGGAACTTCTCTTCTAAGGTATGATGTATTATCTCAAGGAAATCTTAATGTCTTTCTTCCAGCTTAATTCATATTCTCTTTGAAAATTTTGTCTTTGTTTCATCACTGCATATACCATCAACCTATTCGATGTTTTTATTGGATCTATAGAAAACCTGATTCCTGAAGACAGGTTATTCCAAACATAGATTTTAAAATTACCCAAAGCAGAAAATGAGCAGAATGCTCTCTGTTCTGCATATCCAGGCCTGGCACAAATAGCTTAAAGTCAAAAGTCACAATCTTATATTCCTTATCTCATATTGGAATTACATGCATTCCAAAATTTAGATATGGATAGAAAAAAATAGTGAAAATTGAAAACTGATTCTTATCCCCTTTTATGTACAAATGTACCATCTATAGAACATTTCTTTCCCCAATAGTTGAATTGTTACCAATTGCAGGGAAAAATAACACCTGAATGTTTTGAGATTCCCACAAAGCCTCATGAAGCTGGTGTATACTTTCCCACATATGCCTTGGTCCTGAGGAACCCAAATCCCTATGTTTCTAGGTGAGCTGAACACTGGCTGAAAGATGTCTTCATAAACTGCAATTTCAAGCTAAACTCAACATACTCTGGGCCTAAGCACTAAGGCCTCAGATACCCAGAAGCCAGAACTACTCAATTTTGCCTGTACTCAGGTACAGTAAATGCTATCCGGTCTCCTTCCCTGATAAAGAATCATCGAGTTCAGTTCAGTCACTCAGTCATGTCCAACTCTTCATGAACTCCATGGGCTGCAGCACACTAGGCTTCCCTGTCCATCACCAACTCCTGGAGTTACTCAAACTCATGTCTATTGAGTCAGTGAGGCCATCCAATCATCTCATCCTCTGTAGTCCCCTTCTCCTCCCACCTTCAATTTCTCCCAGCACCAGAAATTTTTCAAATGAGTCACTTCTTCACATGAAGTGGCCACAGTATTGGAGTTTCAGCTTCAACATCAGTCCTTCCAATGAATATTCAGGCCTAATTTCCTTTAGGATGAGCTAGTTGGATCTCCTTGCAATCCGAGGGACTCTCAAGAGTCTTCTCAAACACCACAGTTCGAAAGCATCAATTCTTCAGTGCTAATTTTTTTTTTTTATAGTCCAACTCTCACATCTATACTTGATTACTGGAAAAACCATAGCCTTGACTAGAAGGACCTTTGTTGGCAAAATAATGTCTCTGCTTTTTAATATGCTGTCTAGGTTGGTCATAAGTTTCCTTCCAATGAGTAAGTGTCTTTATTTTCACAGCTACAGTCACCATCTGAAGTGATTTTGGAGCCCCCCAAAATAAAGTCTGCCACTTTTCCCCTGTCCTCAGAAAGAATCATTATGCTTCTGAAATTCCATTTCTTATTTCTCTCTCTCAATATCTTCAGCCTAAATGAACAGCAACTGAGTTTTATTTTATCTGTTAAAAAATTGATCTTTTTCTCTTGGCCAATTTCTGAACAGTTGAGGTATCTAGAACATAAAATCTCAGTAGTTAAAGACCAAAACAACACCATTTTGACAAAAGCTAAGTTCAAACATGTGGCATTAAGTCTAATAGTTAAGGAGCCAGCTGATATTGTATGCTAGAATTAAGTGGATAGAGAAGCCTGGAGAGCTACAGACTATGGGGTCACAAAGACTTGGACATGACTGAGTGACTAAGCACTTCTTCAGGCCAGAATGTGAAGGGCCAAATAATTATCCCCCTCATAGGGGCCTATTTTTGCAAAATTTTTAAAATGAAATGAGCATGTGAATTTTTATGGATAGTTCTTCAAGCAAGAAAGAGGGAAGAAGTAAAGGGCTGAAAAGGGTCCCTCCCCAATGGAAATAAGCCACAGTATGCAGGACAACAGCTTACTGTGAGAGGCATGGTCTTAAGACCATGCTTTGCTTCCAAGGACGACCGAGGTTGGTACCTGTCTCACATCTACCTTGACTGGCAACACAGAATTATATTACATTATACTCAAATGTCATGCCTGTAAAAAGAAATTTCTTTCAAATTATTTGGAATGTTATAAAATGACTTGTGTTTTTTTTTTAAATTTGTTTGATTTTCAAAAAGCACTGACACACTCATCATTAATCTTGCATTTTTTAACGTATCTGCATATGTTATACATGTTCCCTACAGAGAATTTTCCTAATATGAAGATTGTAAGCTATCCCTCTGTGTTTGGAACTAGAATATGAAGTTTTATTGTCATAAGTTAAATTTTTGGAAGTCCAGAAACTGACAGTAGCAATAAGGTGAAGCAGATGTACATCAAATGTTTTTGTCATGATTTCTAAAACAAACAAAGGGATATTAACATGGAAAATAACTTTGCTTAAATATTTCAAAAGGAAAACTTCATGCTGTTAATGAGGTGGCAACTAACTTATTTTCCTGATTTTATAACCAATACATAGCTAGGGCAAGGAAAGAAAATTGAGATGATAAAAAAAGGCTAATATATTAGATACAAAAGAATACATGTAATGAATTAAATGGAAGAAAGAGTAGGGTAAACTACAAAAGAGAAGCAGAGAAAAAAAGAAGCCACTGTAAATAGATACCTTGGGGCAAAACGAGAACAAAATGGGTCTTTAATATTAATACTCTAAGAAAATAAGTATTTGACTTCGTTCCTATGACTATAGGTGTCAGAGCTAATTGCAAAGATTCAGTTGCAAAGGAGAGAGGCTGACATCTCTTTAAAATTCTATCATAATGCAGTGAAATTTATGAAGAAGTCTTGAAAAAAATTTTCAGATCTTGAATATGCAAATTGGTTCTATGACTAGTAATTGGGCTATTCATATATTGATATATTGGGCATGGACATATATATTTGCTAAATAAATTTGTAAAAAAATATTAAAAGTAAGTTCCTTAAGAAGCTTCACTATTATTAAATTTTAATAGTATTTTTGATTTGCTTCTCACTCAAATCTAGACCCTGTCCTCTTCAGAGACCTTCCTTGTTCTTCTTTTTTTTCTGTTTCTATGAAATGGAAACCAGCTTTGCTTTAATTTCTGATGTGTTCATTTTTCCTCTAGCTCCTAGATCTTCTTTTAAGGGGAAGTTAGCCCTCCTTTCAGCAGCAAGGTTTTCAAATATTTAATTTTAGTTAGTCTTAGTTATTGTAGTAAAGGGATATGCAGCAACTGTGCACCTTCTCTCTTATATAATGTTGGAATATTACATTGATCCATTCATATACACTGGTTATTGAATATTACATTTTATGCATCAGGCTGAATAGACCGTTTTCCACTTGCTACATCTGAACAAAATGATTAGGTCAAACAGGTAATTAAAATATAATGGCCTATTATTATATATAAAGGACAAACAAAAAGTTTTCTAAACTTCAATTATTGATTCACCTTGAAGATCTGATTTCTTTTTATTTATCTTCCAATTATTAAAATATTTTATTTATTTTTGATATGAATTTAGCTCAACTAAATATTCTTCAAAATCAATTTTTAACTTACACTTAGAATTATATTGTTTGGGAATACCCAAAACCTGTTCTTAAAATTATTTATGTATATCATAATGAATTAAACAAATTTTGTTAGGATAAAAAATATCAGTGATCCAAAACACTCTTGATACTGGTAACATGACAAGTTTCTCAAACTATAATTCATTATAGAATGCAACTGAAATTTTATGAATGAGAAATGAACATTCATTAGAAAACAATGCCTCTCTTATAATAAAAGGAACTTAATATACAGAGTGTCAGTCAAATTTTCCAAAAGGATTATGTTAACGTTGGTATACTTAGAAAATTTTCCATACATTTATGTACAAAAACATTCTAATTCACTTTATGTTTCAAATAGCTCTTCTTGTCTAATGTTAGATGTGAGCCTAAAATTTGAATTTTTAGTATTATCACTATAAATATTCCCATTTTAAGCTATTAAGTATTATATAAGAAATGTTTTAAACTATGAGATCTTATGAATGAGCTTAAGCAAGAGATGATTTTAAAATCAATCATAAAATTAATTTCTAAATATTTAATGGTATTTAAAGAAAAAAAACATTAATAAGCAATATTGAAAATACTAACTGAACAACTTATTAACTGAATCAATTATTTGGCATATTTGTTACTTTTTTTTCAGTTTTTACATTCTAATTTGTATTTAAAATCACGTTAGGCCATTAATAATTTTTCAGGATATTGTTAAATTTATGGGGAGACAAATGTCCTCTAGAAAATGAAATTAATGCTTCTTTATGTTAAAATGGGTATGAATAAATTATATATTTAATCTGGGGGAGGAGAAATGTAAGGAGTTTGTTAATTGTCATAAGTATACCCAGAAAGGAAAATAAAAGTGAAATTTGGAAAAGAGTAACTAGTTTTAGAAAGGTAGCATTATACATGAAAATGTTATTATAAAGCTGCATTATTTCACATCATATTACAAATTTAAGTAAAAAAAAATGTCATTTGAAGCAGTTCTACTCAGGTGGATGGAACTGGAGCCTATTATCCGGAATGAAGTAAGCCAGAAGGAGAAACAAAAATACAGTATACTAATGCATATATATGGAATTTAGAAAAATGGCAACGAGAACCCTGCATTCGAGATAGCAAAAGAAAAGCAGATGTATAGAACAGTCTCGCAGACTCTGTGGAAGAGGGCAAGGGTGGGATGATATGGGAGAATGGCATTGAAACATGTTAATTATCAATCATATGTGAAATCAATTGCCAGCCCAGGTTTGATGCTTGGGGCTGGTGCACCGAGATGACCCAGGGGGAGGGAATCGGGAGGCAGGAGGGAGGAGGATTCTGGAGGGGGAGCATATGTATACCCATGGCGGATTCATGTCATTGTATGGCAAAACCAACACAATAAAGTAAAGAAAATTTAAAAAAAAAAGTAGTGCATATTTACATTTAAAAGTAAGAATGGCTATTTAATTGAAGAGGATGATCAAATATTTATTAGTGTAAATAGATTATAGACGTTTATATTCTACAGCTCAGCTCAGTCACTCAGACATGTCCGACTCTTTGTGACCCCATGAATTGCAACATGCCAGGTCTCCCTGTCCATCACCAACTCCTGGAGTCTACCCAAACTCACATCCATCGAGTAGGGGATGCCATCCAGCCATCTCATCCTCTGTCGTCCCCTTCTCCTCCTGCCTCCAATACTTTCCAGCATTAGAGTCTTTTCCAATGAATCAACTCTTAGCATGGGGTAGACAAAGTATTGGAGTTTCAGCTTCAACATCAGTCCTTCCAATGAATACCCAGGACTGATCTCCTTTAGGATGGACTGGTTGGATCTCCTTGCAGTCCAAGGGACTCTCAAGAGTCTTCTCCAATACCACAGTTCAAAAGCATCAATTCTTTGGCGCTCAGTTTTCTTCACCATCCAACTCTCACATCCATACATGACTACTGGAAAAATCATAGCCTTGACTAGATGGAACTTTGTTGGCAAAGCAATGTCTCTGCTTTTTAATATGCTATCTAGGTTGGTCATAACTTTCCTTCCAAGGAGTAAGCGTCTTTTAATTTCATGGCTTCAATCACCATCTGCAGTGATTTTGGGGCCCCCAAAAATGAAGTCTGCCACTGTTTCCACTGTTTCCTCCATCTATTTCTCATGAAGTGATGGGATCAGATGCCACGATCTTAGTTTTCTGAATGTTGAGTTTTAAGCCAGCCTTTTCCTCCACTTTCACTTTCATCAAGAGGCTTTTTAGTTCCTCTTCACTTTCTGCCATAAAGGTGGTGTCATCTGCATATCTGAGGTTATTGATATTTCTCCCAATAATCTTGATTCCAGCTTGTGCTTCTTCTAGCCCAGCTTTTCTCATGATGTATGTACTCTGCATGTAAGTTAAATAAGCAGGGTGACAATATACAGCCTTAACGTACTCCTTTTCCTATTTGTAACCAGTCTGTGGTTCCATGTTGAGATCTAACTGTTGCTTCCTGACCTGCATACAGGTTTCTCAAGAGACAGGTCAAGTGGTCTGGTATTTCCATCTCTTTAAGAATTTTCCACAGTTTTTAGTGATCCACACAGTCAAAGGCACTGGTAGTCAATAAAGCAGAAATTAATGTTTTTGTGGAACTCTCTTACTCTGCGATGATCCAGCAGATGTTGTCCATTTGATCTCTGGTTCCTCTGCCTTTTCTTAAACCAACTAGAACATCTGGAAGTTCACAATTCACGTATTGCTGGAGCCCAGCTTGGAGAATTTTGAGCATTACTTTACTAGTGTGTGAGATGAATGCAATTGTGCAGTAGTTTGAGCATTCTTTGGCATTGCCTTTCTTTGGGATTGGAATGAAAACTGATTTTTTCCAGTCCTGTTGCCACTTCTGGCTTTTCCAAAGTACATATATTTTATTTTTTAATGTATAATATATTTTCCAAAAGTACATATATTCTACATTTATCCTCTAAAATTTATGTTTTTAAATGCTCGAACAGGGTCAAGTAGTAAATTGCATGTTATAGGTTCAAGAATGTACCAAAATATAAAAGATTAATATTTCTGAAGAAAAATAAAAACAAAATTACTCAACATCTAAATTTATATCTATTTCTAATGCATTTGAATCTCATTGTTGTTAATGTTTCTTCTATTTAACATTTTGTCTTGGCCCTGTCTTGGGATTGCATATGTCTACCTATACCTGCCAGGCTACTACTATTACAAAATCACAAGTTATATTTGTCTTGTTGATTCAATGATACATGGTCCAGTTATCCAGTATTTGATCTGTTTTATGTAGTTAGGCATGGAATCTTATGAGAATTATACAACATCTCTAAGATTTAGTTCTTACTTGTATAGTGGGCTTGTTATAGATAATCCATATAAAGTGCTCAACTTTCTGTCACATAACTTCACAAGTGAGTAACTTAGAACCAAAGATGAACAAACTGAACATTTACCTATTAATCATAAAGATACATACTATATTTTTGTTTTTGACATAAAACATAGAGATACAACATAAAATATGACAGAGTTATAGGATTTCATGGAAAAAACTAAATGCAAGTGGAAGGTCAAATTAAATTAATGGTGAAAGGAAACCTGCAAATAAAGTGATAGTTGCTTCTTTCTTATAATCTGAATTAAACGGAAGCCAAAGGATCCTATGGTCTTGTGGAATATGTAAGCAAAACAAGAGCAAAAAATGATTGCAGAATAAAAGAGAATAAAAGTTAATGTCTCATCTGTTACCTCAAGGAAACACTTTTGTCCACGTACCTGCATGCATGTGAAGTAGCTCAGACCTGTCAGATTCTTTGCGACCCCATGAACTGTAGGCCATCAGCCTCTTCTGTCCATGGGATTCTCCAAGCAAAAATACTGGAGTGGGTACCCATGCCCTCCTCCAGAGGATCTTCCCAACTCAGGGATCCAACCAGCATCCCTTATATCTCCTGAATCAGCAGGTGGGTTCTTTACCACTAGTGCCACCTGGGAGACCCTGTCCTGCACAGCCTGGGGCAAAATAGCATATGAGAAATGACAATTACCCCAATCTGTGCCTCAGTGGGAATGGAACTGTTTATAGTGGTTGATTATTTTATCATCTGTTAATATTTAATTTAATTTTCAGAAACTAAACATTTTCCCACATAGAAGGTTTAGTCATTATAACCTCAGTGATCAGGCCTCTTTCAGTATAAAAGCCAAAGACAGAGAAAACATCATCATTCAAGAAAATTGTGACTATCATCTCATAGCACAGGCTTTAAGCCAGTAAATCAAAAATCTCACAAGTTACCTATTTCTATCACTGAAGTCGAGAGCAGAGGGCAGAGCATAGGAACTTAGACTTCTTTCCAGATATATTAATAATTATCTGACAGTGTATGAAAATTGAATTAATATTGAATATTGATTCAATATTCAGTGAATAATGAATATTCAATATTCAGTGAATAATGAAATTCTTGTAGTGGAAAGTCTTGTAGCAAAGAATGCTCAAACTACCACACAATTTCACTCATCACACATGCTGGTAAACTAATGCTCAAAATTCTCCAAGCCAGGCTTCAGCAATATGTGCATGATTCATGAACTTCCAGAAGTACAAGCTGATTTTAGAAAAGGCAGAGGAGCCAGAGATCAAATTGCCAATATCAACTGAATTATTGAAAAAGCAAGAGAGTTCCAGAAAAACATCTATTTCTCCTTTATTGATTATGCCAAAGCCTTTGACTGTGTGGATCACAATAAACTGTGGAAAATTCTTAATGAGATGGGAATACCAGACCACTTGACCTACCTCTTCAGAAACCCGTATGCAGGTCAAGAAGCAATAGTTAGAACTGGACATGGAACAACGACTGGTTTCAAATAGGAACAGGAGCACATCAAGGCTGTATATTGTATTTATTTATTTAACTTATATGCAGAGTACATCATGAGAAATGCTGGGCTGGAAGAAGCACAAGCTGGAATCAAGATTAATGGGAGAAATGTAAATAACCTCAGATATGCAGATGACACCACCTTTATGGCAGAAAGTGAAGAGGAACTAAAAAGCCTCTTGATGAAAGTGAAAGAAGAGAGTGAAAAAGTTGACTTAAAGCTCAGCATCAGAAAACTAAGATCATAGCATCTAGTCCCATCACTTCACGGCAAGTAGATGGGGAAACAGTGGAAGCAGTAGCAGACTTTATTTTTTTGGGCTCCAAAATCACTGCAGATGGTGATTGCAGCCATGAAATTGAAGGATGCTTACTCCTTGGAAAGAAAGTTATGACCAACCTAGATAGAATATTAAAAAGCAGAGACATTACTTTGTCAACAAAAATCCATCTACTCATGGCTATGGTTTTTCCAGTAGTCATGTTGGATCTTAGAGCTGGACTATAAAGAAAGCTGAGCACTGAAGAATTGATGCTTTTGAACTGTGGTGTTGGAGAAGACTCTTGAGAGTCCCTTGGACTGCAAGGAGATCCAACCAGTCCATCCTAAAGGAGATCAGTCCTGGGTATTCATTGGAAGGACTGATGTTGAAGCTGAAATTCCAATATTTTGGCCACGTGATGCAAAGAGCTGACTTATTTGAAAAGACCCTGATGCTGGGAAAGTTTGAGGTCAGAGGAGAGGGGTATGATAGAGGATAAGATGATTGGATGGCATCACTGACTCGAGGGACATAGGTTTGGGTAGACTCCAGGAGCTGGTAATGGATAAGGAGGCCTGGCATGCTGTGGTTCATGGGGTTGCAAAGAGTCAGACATGACTGAGCGACTGAACTGAACTGAACTGTAGTGCAATGTTGACATTCTATAATTACATCATTTTAACTTTTTATAATAGTTTTTAATATATCTATTATTATTGAAGCAAAATAATGATACAGAATTATTTATTGGTCATACACAGGTCACTGTGAAATAGCACACATGATAGCATTTCATTTTTTATTAAAACTTTAGTCCTAGTAAGAAAATGACATAATTGTATACTTTTAATTTCAATGTCTTGACCATAAATATAGAATAGTGAAGAATATAAAAGTTATAATGTATATCCTCAGTTCTACTTGGTTTTTCATTACTTGAATTAATGAATGGTTATGTAATTAAAGGCATAAAAATCTATACATCTTTAACATACACTACAATTTGTTCTTTAAATTAAAAAAAAAACTGATCATGTGGATACAAATCTTGTATTTAAGTTACAGTTGTCTTTACCAGCAAAGAAGTTACTTCAGTATTTTTCAAGACCAAATATGTTTATTTAGTTTAAAAGTGAAATGTGTAAGCTAATAAATTTTTCAGAAGTAATATGTTTATAAACTAAATATGAAGAACATATCTATAACATTGGAAACATCTGTCATGCAACGGTTGAGTTCCCTATTGCCACTTAAATAACTTGCTCTTTCTTTTAAATTAAAATGTAATTCATTGAATTAAAGAGAAGGCACAGCCATCACATGGAAGTCACTGTGTATGTCATGAAATATTCATTGAGGTCAAACTTTATGGACCATGATTAAAATCTCTCTCAGACTTCATGTACTGGAGTCTTCAACCTATCGTAGATACACAAGATACCCTTCAAATCTTTTTTGCAAACGTGCTTCAAGTCATTAAGAAAGGGTTTCTATACTTCAACCTTCTCTGTCTTCTCATTTATATATCTTTTTCTTGTGCTGATAAAATACTTAGATAAAGAAAATTACTATCCACTTTCAAAATGGCTTGGCCTATTGTTTATATGTTTGTACATTTTGTTCATTAAAATTCCTGTAGATTAAAAAAAAAAGTGAACATACCTCAGAGAAAACCACCTAATGAATTATAATAAAGTTCAGTCAGTTCTGTTTTACAAACATGAAAACATATTCCAACACATTTTGCAGGGGGAGTACTTAAGAAAAAAAAGAAAAATATCAGATTTAAGGAAATCTACTTAATGGATTGAATTTTGGGACATAAAGTTCTTTCTCATAGGAGATAGCACTATATCCTCTATTAATATGTGTGTGTTGTTGTTGTTGCTATGTGTGTGCTCAGCCATGTTGGACTCTTTGCAACCCCATGGACTGTAGCCCTCCAGGGTCCTCTGTTCATGGGATTCACCAAGCAAGAATACTGGAGTGGGTTGACATTTCCTACTTCATAGGATTTTCTGACCCAGGGCTTGAGCTCACGTCTCTTGTGTCTCCTGCATTGGCAGGCAGATTCTTTACCACTAGCAACAACTGGGAAGCCAATATCTATATATGATAAACGGAATGGCTTGCCACTCCAGTATTCTTGTCTGGAGAATTCCGTGGACAGAGGAGCCTGACAAATACTTACACTTTTCATGATAAAGATTAACCAAAGAATGTCCCTTGATGCAAAAATGAAAGAGATAAATCTTATGAATAACTTTTGGGAAGTAGAGTCTAATGATATGACCACATCGACAAGGTAAGAATATAAATGAAATATAATTTGCTTTGAAAGTGAAAATGTAGTCACTCAGTCATGTCTGACTCTTTGCAACCCCATGGACTGTAGCTTGTCGAGCTCCTCTGTCCATTGAATTCTTCAGGTAAGAATACTGGAGTGAACTGTCATTTGCTTCTCCAGGATATCTTCCTGACACAGAGACTGAACCCAGTTTTCCCACATTGCAGGCTGATTCTTTAATGTCTGAGCCACCAAGGAATTTGACAAATCTATGTTTATTAAGAAAGGTTTAATATTCAATATTATTAGGGATTTTAATCTTTCTCTCATCATGCTATTACCCCGGATAAATTGCTTTTATTATGATTGCAAAATGGTGAACATGTTCTCAGGAGCTTAGGTTAGATGGAATACCATTTCTGCTTCCATTTTCAAGCCCGGAAGCCCAATCTGATTCTTCTACTGTTGTCTTTGCTGTTATTAGCAGAAATTTTTCATAGTATCTACTCACGCCATCTCTCCTAGCTGTTGCTAAGATGGCTTTAATCTTCCCCTCAGCTTGACCAGAATTTCTCAATATAAGTACCTATTTTTAGAGAACATATTCAGAAAATTTGAAATTATAACTGTTTTTCTGCCAGGTGATATGTAAATTTCTCCCAGTCTCTTGCCAGTTTTGCAACCCAGGAATGCCTTTTTCAAAGAACTGTGATGTATCTCTATCTCATTGAAAAGTAATCTCACATGGAGGGTAGGACACTTATTTTGGTAAGTACCAATTAGCCAGTTAGCAAAAACAGATGATATAATCACTATAGTCAAAGTTTCTCCTAATGTTCTCAGTGCTTTTCAGAGAAGTTGAATTCATTCTTTATGGAAGTTTCTTTCCCCTATTGCAGTAGTTGGAATAAAATGTGCCTTTGTCCTTTATTTCTTTATAAGTATTAAGAAATTTTGAAATCTTTCTTTGGCATAATTTGATTTTATATTATACCCACCCATAGATTATTTTTTATAACCATTTGACAGCTCAGGGTAGTTAGGATACAATTTGTATACATACATGTGAAACCTAGATAAAACTTCATGAAGAAAAGATTGGTGAATTGCTTTATGTCTTTATTTGGGTTCAATGGGTTTTTAAAATATTTTATTTTATTTTCAAAGTACATTTTATGTTCACTGGTTTATAATCACAGAGGAAGAGGAGAAAAATTCTGACAATGAGATTTGTCTTAGTCATAAGTTGGATGGAAGGAATGCTATTTGTCAGGGAAAATAATCTCAGTAAAGTATATTGGAAAGGCCACTATACCTGCATTTCTCTTTTAAATCCAAAGCCATTTAAAAGAAATGAAATATGTATATATTAAGTCAGACAGCCCAGAAAAGAGAGTTAAACATTATCTTTCAGGTTGTAGAAAGTAAGACTTCCAAGAAGAAATAATCTGCCAGCTTGGTTGTGTTCATGTAATTAATACAGAAGAGTAAATTGGGCATAGAATATTTCTTATTCTGGAAGTAATTTCATTAACTGACTATGTAAAAGAAATTATGAAACAAAATACATGGAAATCTTTGATCAAATAAAATGATAAGAAATATGATAATTACCATAATAGTAATCATGTATCAATGATGATTTTGATAATAGTAAAGATGTCCTTTGAAGAAAAGCTATAACAAACCTAGAGAGCATATTAAAATCAGAAACATCACTTTGCTGAAAAAGATTCATATAATCAAAGTTACAGTTTTCCAGTAGTCACGTACAAATGTAAGAGTTGGACCATAAAGAAGGCTGAGCCCCAAATAACTGATTCTTTTGAATTGAGGTGCTGGAGAAAACCCTTGAGAGCCCCTTGAACTGCAAGGAGACCAAATAGCCAATTGTAAAGAAAATCAACCCTGAATATCATTGAAAAGTCTGATGATGAAACTGAAGTTTCAATACTTTGGCAAAGAGGCGATTCATTGGAAAAGACCCTGATGCTGGGAAAGGGGATAACAGAGGATGAGATGGTTGGATGACATTATAGTGACTCAATGGACATCAGTTTGAGCAAACTCTGGGAGACAGTGAAGGATAGGGAAGACTGACATGCTGTAGTTCATGGGTTTGCAAAGAGTCAGACATGAATTAGAGACTGAACAGCAACGTTGTTCATTGTCTTTTAATTGCAGAAATATGAAAATGTAGGTAGATACTGTCTCATTAACACTTCATATCCGAAAACTATTTTGTTAATCTAGCTTTAGATTTAAAGGAACACAGTGTGCAGACTACTTTGAGTGAAAATCTCTGCCTTCTGGTCTCCAGAATGAAATACTGTCATATAATAACTGGAAGTTTGTAGATACAATATGACTATTGACATGTTTTTCTCCACAAGTAAAAGCCTGTTCTTCACTTGGTGTGTGTAAGTATTTTAATATATTGACAAGTGAATGCTATTTTGGTCCACATAAACTCTCTTCTGATTTGTGAAAGAAGAAGGTAAATTATAACAATAATAAGTAAAAAACTTTAAAACAACATTATATTGAAACTTTTTTAGACCTGTGACATGTTTTAATTTATATTTTAATAATAATCTGTAATTTATTATGTTTGTTATTGTGTAGTATTTTTCTTGATGGTGAAATATGGATAATTTTTTGCTACTCATGTTTTAATAATGCTACAGATATTCAAAACATTTATTTGCATTTCTGATACTTAATAATAGAGTATATTTTTATGTTATTAGTATTATATCTTCTTTGGAAAAGCTTCTATTCAGATTTTTGTTTAATTTTTATTATTTTTGCTATTGAATTCTTTGTATATTTTGGGCATTAATCCCTAGTCTAATTTTTGATTTGCAAATATTTCCTCCCATCTCATAGATTACCTTTTCATTTTGTTGATATGTGCAGAAATACTTTAGTTTGATGTACTATAGTTTTATTATTTTTGCTTCATCACTTTTGCTTTTGATGTTAAGTCCAAAAGATCCTTTCCAAGACTGAGGTCAAACAGCTTAGTTCTTATGTTTTCTTCTAGAATGTTTATGTTTTCAAGTGTTTCATTCAGGTCTTTAATCCATTTTTGAGTTTATTTTTATGTATGTATAAGATAGTGGTTCAGGTTCATTCTCTTGCATGTGACTGTACAGTTTTTTCATCATCATTTCTTGAAAATTTGGTCCTTTCTCCATTGCACATTCTTGTTTTTTGTCATCCACTAATTGGGCATATCTGAATAATTAACCATATTATGCACGGTTTTCTATCATGTTCCATTAATCTATGTGTCTGTATTTATGCCAATATTGTACTGTTTTAATATAGCTTTGATATATCATTTCACAACTGTTAAGCTGTTTATCACTAGAAGAGATAGGTAACAAATGCCTATGTGGATATGGAGAAAAGGAAACTTATACATTATTGGCAGGAATGTAAACTTGTAAAGTCACATTGGAAAACAATATGGAATTTCCTCAAGAAACTAAAAAACAGAACTATCATATCATCCTGCGACTGGACTTCTGAATTTAAATTCAAAGGAAATGAAAATATTACAGTAAGTCCCCTACACACGAACCTTCACGCTTCAAATTATCAAAGATGTGAACATGTGTTCTCTTGTCCAATCACATAAATTAGCTCACGTGTCTGGCCTCCACTTTCACATGTGTGCACCCTCTGCAAGTGGTTGTGCTTTTGTGTACTTTACTGTCTAGAACTGTATAGAGGACAGTAGTGGAGGATCTTTATTTCAAGCTTAGAATGTCTAGAAGCAAGTGTAAAAGCAGCAGTGATACAGCTGGTGGTGCTAGGAAGTGCCAAGTGATAACAATAGAAACAAAAGTAAAAATAAATGAGGGTGGAGCAAGGTGGAACGATGATAGACCACACTCAATCAATAACTGAAGAACCAGAGAGATTCACAATGCAGAAAATGATAGGGGGGTGTTCTTTATCTGAGGAAGCACTCTTAGTTTTGAGTCACAAGACCGGAATATAGAACAGTACACAAATGTTGAGTAGCCATTCAGAATACAATCTAGTGCTATTGTGTCACTTATGATGAGACAAAAAAGAGATACTACCCAGATATCACTGGGTCATATTTTCAAGATAGAATTGAATCCAGCAAGCAACCAGAATCTGTGCCATCAACATCAGGCTTGAGTGAAACTGCAACTATCCCTCTGTCTCCTATTGCTAATGATTCAGCTCTATCATGTCCACATCCTCCTTCAGTCAGTAACACTTCTTTTCTTTTTGCCTCTTTGTTTTCCAGTCGTTCAGTCCTGAATGAGTCTTTGTGACCCCGTGAAATGCAGCACAACAGGCTTCCCTATCCTTCGCCCTCTTCAGGAACTTGCTCAAACTCATGTCTATTGAGTCGGTGATGCCATCCAATCATCTCATCCTCTGTCTTCCCCTTCTTCTCCTGCTTTCATTCTTTTCCAGCATCAGGGTCTTTCCTAATGAGTCAGCTATTCGCATCAGATGGCCAAAACATTGGAGCTTCAGTTTCACCATCAGTCCTTCCAATGAGCATTCAGGGTTGATTTCCTTTAGGATTGACTAGTTTGTTCTTGCTGTCCATGGAACTCTCAAGGGTCTTATGAAACACCACAGTTTGAAAGCATGAATTCTTCAGCAATCAGCTTTCTTTATGGTCCAACTCTCACATCCACACATGATTACTGGATAAACCATAGCTTTGACTATACAGAACTTTGTCAGCAAAGTAATGTACCTACTTTTTAAATATCTCATCTATGTTGCTCTTCCAAGGAGCGAGCGTCTTTTAATTTCATGACTGGAGTAACTATCTGCAGTGATTTTCTATCTCAAGGAAATAAAGGCTGTCACTGTATCCATTGTTTCCCCATCTATCTGCCATGAAGTGATGTGACTGGATGCCATGACCTTGGTTTTTTGAATGTTGAATTTAAGCTAGCTTTTTCACTCTCCTCTTTCACTTTCATCAAGAGGCTCTTTAGTTCTTCACTTTGTGCCATAAGGGTGGTGTCATCTCCATATCTGAGGTTATTGATGTTTCTCCTGGCAATCTTTATTCTAGCTTGTGCTTCATCCAGCCTGGCATTTCTCATGATGTATTCTGCATACAAATTAAATAAGTAGCGTGGCAAAATACAGCCTTGATGTGTTCCTTTCCTTTCTAGCTTGTCTCCTATTGCTAATGATCCTTCAGTTCTACCACCACCACATCCTCCTCCAGTCAGTAACTCTTCTTGCCCATTCACTTGACTCTAGTCCCTGTATGCCAGCTGTTGTACTGTACTACCTTGCTTTTCAAAGTAATACATTATAAGATTAAAACATTTTCCTTTTTATGTTTGTTTTATATGTACTATTTCATGAAAATTATTATAAACAATACCGTATAGTACTATATAACTGATTGTGTTAGTTTGGTACCTAACTTTGTTGGATTTATGAACAAATTGGACTTAGGAATGCTTTCTTGGAATGGTACTCATTTGTATGTGGGTGACTTTATTATGTATCAAGAGTTATCTGTACTCTCATTTTTATTGCAACATTATTCACATAATCCAAGATATGGAAACAAATAATCTAAGTTTCTGTGAATGGTTGAAAGAACAGAGAAACTGTGGTAAATAGATATACAATGAACTATTATTCACCCTTACAAAAGAAGAAAACTTTGTCCTTTGTGACAACAAGAATGAACTTGAAAGGCCATATCCTAAGTGAAATAAGACAGACAGTAAAACAAATACCACATAGTATCACTTACATGTGGAATCAAAAAAAAAAAAAAAAGGAAGAGAACAAGATGGCAGCGGAGTAGGTGGACATGGAGTACATCTCTCTCCACGGATACATCTGGAATACACCTTCAGAAACAGAGTGCATGCAGAACATCATCTGAGAGCAGACAGGAAAAAGGAACTAAGGGGAAAACAAAACAAAACAAAACAGGAGTGTTAGTAGGACTGGACCTGCCCTTGGCAGGTGGGGGAACTGAAGCAGAGGTCCAGTCCCCACATTGGGGGCAATTGTCTGAGTCAGAGGAGAAATATTTAAGGCTGAGTGAAACAGCGGATATGTGACAACCTAAATGGGATGAGAATCAGACAGTCATTGCTGCAGCTATATGTGCCCAGACAGGGATACATGTCCCCTGGAAGGTGCAGAAGCTGAGAGCTGGAATTTAAGTACCGTGGAGCAATTCCAGGGCGAGGGCTGCTGTTGACTGTGGAGAGATGGATCAAGGGGATGTAAGGTGGAGATCTGTGGTGGGAAATGCCTGTTGAGGAAAGACAGGCAGCCAGGGAAGCAAGGGATACTGCTGAGTCATGCATGGGGGCGGAGCCTTCACCATGGCCTGTGTCTCCCCACATGCCAGCATTGGCAGCTGAACAATAAAGAGGCTGGCCCATAAAATGACTGATGCACTGAATTACAGAATTGGACCCCGGCCAGGAGGGCCCCCTCTATGTGCCTGATGTGCTGAACAACAAAGAAGGACCCCAGGCAAGGGAACTGTCTCAGTACCTGAATGGGCGGAGTTATGGAGAAAGACTCACCAAAAAGGCTTTCTGATCAACAGCTACTAAAGGCTCGACAAAAGACTCTGTGTGGTGGAGGCAGTCTGTGTCCCTGCAAAATTGGTGCCACCAGGATCCCCGCAAGCCAAGCAGCTGCACCGTCTTCACACTCAACTCTCACTGGAGCAGAGCTGCCACAGGCAAAAAAGAGTCTTGCATCTATGCACACAGGGTCATTTCAGTCATGTCCAACTATTTGCAACCCTGTAGTCTGTGGCCTGTCAGGCCTCTCTATCTGGGGATTCTCCAGGCAAGAATACTGGAGCATTTGGTCAATACTGGTAGCCATATCCTTCTAGAGCACCATATTTCCTGCTGCCCTTTCTGCCAACTCCCCTGAGTACTTGGTGTTCCCAGAACCCCAGCGACCCAAGCAGCTGCACCACCTCCACACCTGGCCCTCACAGGGGTGAACCCAAGGCCTCCAGGGCAGCCTCAGAAGCAAACCCCAGTGGATGCCACACATGCAGAGGTGGAAATAAAACCACAATTGAAGCCCAGGTGTAGTGTGGCTAAAGAAGAAGACCCAAAAGCTTTCCTCCAGCTGTACAAGCTGAAGATTAAATCCATACAATCAGCTAGACAGACTGTGTCTATGGAATATATAAAAAGGCATTGAGAGCTTCCATAACAGAAAACACACTAGTTCTGATAGCTTTGGACATTGGAGGCAAGAAGACAGAGGAGAAGGACCAGATTAGAATCTGAGCTGCCCCCACAGCAGGTCCAGAGACCAGCACAGTGCTGGAGAACATCCTAGGGAGGTGAGGTGGACTGTGATTCCCAGCGAGGGAAACAGCTCTGACAGCAGTGACTCAAGAAAAACATTTATTATTCTTGTGTTTTAACATGTTCTGTAGTTTCTTTTGGATTATTTTTCTCCTTCCCTCCCCCCCACTCTGTTGTAGTTGTCAATTTTATTGGCACTCGGAAATCTACCTAATCTTTTGAGAATTTTTCTTTTTTGTTTCTCAGTCACATTTATTAATGTTGTTATAAATCTGCCTCTAAGATGGGCTCTTGCAGTTCTGTGGAGTTTGCCTTTTCTCTCTCTCTCTCTCTCTTTCTTTAATTTTAATTTTTGATTTTTAAACCTATTATTATTTTTTATACATGTATTCCTTTGTTTGTTTTTCCTACAGCTCTTTTCCCCTTGCAGTTAATCTTAAATGTATATACATCATCTTCATCTTCCTCTATTTAACATTGCATACCTGTTCTTTCTTTCTTTTCATCTCAACATATTTTGTAATATTGTTTTCCAGTTTGTGCTTTAGTTAGTCTTGTTCTTTACTGGTAGATATAATTATAAAATAACTTGATTTCCTTTGTTCGCTGGGTCAATCTATTGTAATTTATTTTTCTTGGACAGTTTTGATTTTGTTTATGGGTGTATACATATATGTGAATATTCAGTCACACTTTTTATTGTTTCTATAAACCTCTGCATCTATGTTGGGCTTTTGCAGTTCTGTGGAGTTTGCCTTCTCTCTCTCTCTCTCTCTCTCTCTCTCTCTGTTTTTTCTTTCTTCTTCCTTTTTTTGTGTCTTTTTATAATTTTAATTTTTAACATACTATATTTTGCTATATTTCTTCCTTTGTTTGTCTTTCCTTCTGTTCTTTGCCCCTTGTAGTTAATCTTTAATGTATATACATCTTTTTCATCTACTTCTATCTAACTTTGCATATCTATTCTTTCTTTCTTTTCTTTCTTTCCTTTTCTCTCAACATATTTGTTGATTTTGTTTTCATTGCTTTATTCCTCACTTGGCACCTTGCTTGAATTTGTTCTCCAGCTTGTGCTTTAGTAAGTTTTGTTCTTAATGAGTAAATATAAATTTTGACTTTTGATCACCAGGTCAATCTTATGTACTTTATTTTTGTTGGACTGCTTTAACTTTGCTGATGGGTGTATATTTATATGTGTATATTCCATTATATTAATTATTATTTGCCTGATTTTGTAACTGCCATTTGGTTGGGGTTGATCTTTGGTGTCTTGGTTTTGTGTATTTGTTTGAATCTCACTTAATGACATAACAAACCATTTGTGGAATCTTCATTCCTGACCAGAGATCAAGCCTTGAGTTTTGGAGTGGTAGCACTGACTCCAAGACCATATACTGCCAGAGAATTAACCCTGTGTAGTATCAAATACAGAGAATGCACATACAGAAAACCTATTGAATACAAGACGTGGCATCACCCAACCACCAGTAGCACCCTGTGCAGGACGCCTCATCTAAAAAACAAACAAAACAAAAATACAAACCCTATCATCAGCAGATATAAATACCACTGCACTCAGTCTTCCCCATCATGGGAAGAACAAATAAAAAAAGAAAAAATAAAATAAACTCAACACAAATCTCACCGTATATGAAGCTAACTTATATCAACCTTAAGAAGGCAGAAACCAAAAGGAAGAAAATCCAATCCTGAAGCCTGGGAAAATGATATCTCAAACACAATAAATTAAAAAAAAAAAAAAAAATATATATATATATATATATATATATATAATGAAAAGGCAGAGAAATACTACACAAAATGAGGGGAAAACTAGAAATACAAAAGTCCAAATAAATGAGACAAAATAGGCAAGCTACCTGAAAAAGAATTCAGAATAATGACAGTAAAGATGATCAAAAACCTTGAAAAAAATGGAGAAAATGCAAGAATCAATTAACAAATGCCTAGAAGAACTAAAGAATAAACATACAGAGACAAACAACACAATTACTAAATTTAAAAATACTCTAGAAGAAATGAGTAGCAGAATATCTGAAGCAGGAGAACAAATGAGTGAGCTGGAAGATAAAATGGTGGAAATAGCTTCTGAAGAGCAGAATAAAGTAAAAAGAATGAAAAGAACTGAGTGTAGTCTCAGAAAACTCTGGGAAAATATAAAATGTATTAACATTCAAATTATAGGAGTCTAAGAAAAAGAGTATAATAAACAGTATGAAAAAAAAAATTGAAGATATTATAGTCGAAAATTTCCCCACTATGGAAAAAGAAACAGTCATCAAGTCCAAGAGTAATAGAGTCACATACAGGATAAACTCAATGAGAAACATGCCAAGACACATAGTAATCAAACTAAAAAAGACTAAACACAAAGAAATGATAATAAAAGCAGACAGAGAAAAGCAACAAGTAACACACAAGGGAAACCCCATATGCTTTACAGCTGATCTTTCAGCAGAAATTCTGCAGGCCAGAAGGGAATGGCAGGAGATATTTAAAGTACTGAAAGGGAAAAATCTACAACCAAGATTACTATATCCAATAAGGATCTCATTCAAAATTGATGGTGAAATAAAAAGCTTTCAGACAAGCAAAAGTTAAGAGAATTCAGTACTACCAAACCAGGTTACAACAAATATTAAAGGTACTTATATAATCAAGAAATATAAGAGAAGAAGAAAAATCTACAAAATCAACCCCAAACAATTAAGAAAATGGCAACAAGAAAATATATATCAATAATTACTTTAAATGTAAATGGATTAAATGTTTCACCCAAAAGACACAGACTGGCTGAATGGATACAAAAACAAGACCCACGTTTATACTATCTACAAGAAATCCACTTCAGACCTAAACAGACATATAGAGGGAAAGTGATGGGATGGAAAAATATATTCCATCTAAATGGGAAGTAAAATAAAGATGGAGAAGCAATCCTCATATCAGAAGAAATAGGCCTTAAAATAAAGATTATTACAAGATAGAAGGAAGGGCACTACAAAATGATCAAGGGATCAATGCAAGAAGAAGATGTAACAATTGTAAATATCTATGCATCCAACATAGGAACACCTCAATACATAAAACAAACACCAACAGACATAAAAGGAGAACTTGACAGTAACATAACAATAGTAGAAAATAATAATACTCCACTGACACCAATGAACAAATCATCAAAACAAAAAAATTAATAAGGAAACACAAGTCTTAAATAATACATTAGATGAGATGGATCTCATTAATATCTTCAGTATATTTCATCCAAATGCCAAAGAATACACCTTCTTCTCAAGTGCACATGGAATCTTTTCCAGGATAGAACACATCTTGGGTCAGAAATCAAACCTCAGTAAATTTAGGAAAATTGAAATCATACCAAGCATCTTCCTTGGCCACAACTCTATGAGACCAGTTATCAAGCACAAAGGAAAAATCTGTAAGAAACACAGACACATGGAGACTACACAACACGTTTCTAAATAGGCAACAGATTACTGAAGATATCAAAAGGGAAGCAAAATATTTCTAGAAACAAATGACAATGAAAACATGATAACTCAAAACCAATGTGATGCAGCAAAAGCAGATTTAAGAGGAAAGTTTATAGCAATACAATCCTACCTCAAGAAACAAGAAAAACATTCAATAGACAACTTAACTTTACACCTAAAACAACTGGGAAAAGAACAAATTAAAAAAAAAATTGAAATTATGGATGGTAGGAAATCATAAAGTTCAGAGTAGAAATAAATGAAAAAGAAATGAAAGAAACAATAGTAAAGATTAATAAAAATAAATGCTGTTTATTTGAGAAGAAATGAAACTGACAAGTCTTCAGCCAGACTCATCAAGAGAAAAAGAGCAAATAATCAAATAAACAAAATCAGAAATGAAAAAGGAGAGGTTACAACAGACAATGCAGAAATACAAAAGACTATAAGAGAATGTTATGAACAATTATATGTCAATAAAATGGGAAACCTGGAAGAAATGGACAGTTTCTTAGAAAAGTTCAATTTTCCAAGACTGAACTTAGAAGACAGAGAAATTATGAACAACCCAATTGCAAGCACTGAAATTAAAGCTGTGATCAAAACTCTTCCAAAAAAAAAAAAAACCAAAGCCCAGGATCATATGGCTTCACAGGAGAATTCTATCAGACATTTAGAGAAAAGCTAATGCTTATCTTTGCAAAACTCTTTCAAAAAACTGCAGAGGAAGAAAAACATCCAAATTCATCTTATGAGGCAACCATTACCATGATACCAAAACCAGACCAAGAGGATACACACACACACACACACAAAAGAAAATTACAGGCCAGTATCACTGATGAACATAGAAGCAAAAATCCTCAACAAAATTTTAGCTAACAGAATTTACCAATGCATCAAAAAGCTTGTGCTCCATGATAAAGTTGGGTTTATTCCAGGGTTGCAAGTATTCTCCAATATAAACAAATCAATCAATGTGATACACCATATTACCAAATTGAAAGATAAAATCCATATCATAATTTCAATAGTTGGAGAAAAAGTCTTTGACAAAATTAAGCATTAAGCACCCATTTATGATTGAAACTCTTCAAAAAATGAGCATAGAAGGAACCTACCTCAACATAGAAAAGGCCACATATGATAAGCCTACAGCAAACATTCTCAATGTTGAAAAACTGAAAGCATTCCACCTAAGATCAGGAACAAGACAAGGGTGTCCACTTTCACCACTATTATTTAGCATAATTCTGGAAGTCCTAGCTACAGCAGTCATAGAAGAAAAAGAAATAAGGGAATCCAGATCAGAAAAGAAACAAAACTCTCACTGTTTGCAGATGACATGATACTGTACATAGATAATCCTAAAGATAGTATCAGAAAGTTGCTAGAGCTAATTAGTGAATTTATCAAAGTTACAGGATATAAAATCAGTACTCAGAAATCACTTGCATTCTATATGCTAAGAGTGAAAAATCAGAAAGTGAATTTAAAGAATCAATCCCATTCACCATTGCAACAAAAAAGAATTAAAAATCTAGGAATAAACTTACCTAGGGAGACAAAAGTACTGTACACAGAAAATAATAAGACAATAATGATAGAGATCAAAGATGACATAAACAGGAGAGATAGTCCATGATCCTGGGTAGGAAGAATCAATATTGTGAAAATGGCTATACTACCAAAAGCAATCTACAGATTCAATGAGATCACTTATCAAATTACCAATGACATTTTTTATGAAACTAGATTAAAAGATTTAATGATTCATATGGAAACACAAAAGACCCTGAATATCCAAAGCAGTCTTGAGAAAGAATGGAGATGGAGGAATCAAACTACCTGACTTCAGATTGTACTACAAAGTTACAGTCATCAAGACAGTACAGTACCGGCACAAAAACAGAAATGTAGACTAATGGAACAAGATAGAAAGCCCAAAAATAAACCTACGAACCTACAGGTACATTATTTTTAACAAAGAAGGCAACAATACACAATGGGGGAAAGGCAGCCTCTTTAATAAATGGTGCTTGGGAAAGTGGACATGTAAAAGAATGAAATCAGAACATTTCCTAACACCATACACAAAAATAAACTCAAAATGGATTAAAGACCAGAAACTATAAAACTCTTAGAGGAAAACATAAGCAGAATTCTCAATGATATAAATGAAAGCAGGATCCTCTTTGACCCACCTCCGAGAGTCATGGAAATAAAAACAAAAGTAAACAAGTGGGACCTGATTAAACTTAAGCATTTTTGCTCAGCAAAGGAAACTACAAGCAAGGTGAAAAGACAGCCTTCAGAATGGGAGAAAATAATAGCAAATGAAACAACTGACAAAGGATTAATTTCCAAAATATACAAACAGCTCATACAACTCAGTACCAGAAAAACAAACAACCTAATCAAAAAGTGGGAAAAAGAACTAAACAGACATTTCTCCAAAGAAGACCTACAGATGGCTAACAAGCATATGAAAAGGTGCTCAACATCACTCATTATTAGAGAAATGCAAACCAAAACTAAAATGAGACATCACCTCACACCAGTCAGAATGACTGTCTTCAAAAAGTCTACAAACAATAAATGCTAGAGAGGGTGTAAAGAAAAGGGAAAGCTCTTGCACTGTTGGTGGGAATGTAAATTGATATAGCCACTATCGAAGATGGTATGGAGAGTCCTTAAAAAACTAGGCCTAAAACCACCATAAGACCCAGCAATCACATTCTTAAGCATATACCCTGAGGAAACCAAAATTGATGAAGACACATTCATCCCATTGTTCATTGCAGCACTATTTACAATAACTAGAACGGAAGCAACCTAGATGTCCGTCAACAGATGAATAGATAAAGATGGTGTGGTACATAAACCAATGTACTATTAGTCAGCCATAAAAAGCAGTTCATTTGATTTAGTTCTAATGAGATGGATGAGCCTAGAATCTATTATACAGAGTGAAGTAAGTCAGAAAGAGAAAGATAAATATCATTTACCAATTCATATATATACATAGAATCTAGAAAGATGGTACTGAAGGATTTATTTGCAGAGCAGCAATGGAGAAACAGACAGAGAATAGACCTAAGGACATGGGGAGAGGATGAGATGTATGCATAGAGTAACATGGAAACTTATATTAGCATATGGAAAATAGATAGCCAAAGAGGATTTTCTGTATGATTCAGGAAACCCAAACAGTCTCTGTATCAACCTATAGAGGTGGGATGGGGAGGGAAATAGGAAAGAGTTTCATGAGGGAGGGGATATATGTATACCTATGGCTGGTTTATGTTGTGGTTTGACAGAAAACATCAGGTCTCTAAAGCAATTATCTTTCACTTTAAAAATAAATTAATTAAAAAATGAATTGTTAATATGATGAAAAACAATTTTTACTTCTCTAGTTATTAAGAAAACAAAAAAAAAGCTAGACTTAACTTTTATGTCATTCAAGAATTAAATTCAGGAGGAGGAACTAAGATGGTGGAGGAATAGGATGGGGAGACCACTCTCTCCCCAATAAATACACCAAAAGAACTTTTAAAGGCCAAGCAAACTCCATAAAACAGGATCTGAATGCTGGCAGAGGACATCGGGCATCTGGAGGGGTGGCCCATTGCCAACAAGAGGAGGTAAGACAAAAGAAAAAAAAAAGTAAAGGGAGAGACAAAGAGTTGGGGACGGGGATCCGTCCCGGAAGGGGAGTCTGGAATAAAGAGGAAAAAAAGAGGAGAAAGGTTTCCGAATACCAGGGAACATTCTCTCTGGCGGATCTGCGGTGAATCTTGGGGAGCAAGATAGCTGGGAGTAAAAGCAGAATAATAGTTAAGCCCTGCAAGGCATGTCTCTGGCTGCAAGGCACAGCGGAGCTGCGGCACGGGCGCCCCACCCCCCATTAGCCAAAGCGGACTGCTCCTGCACAGGGAGGGGCTGGCTGCACACTCAGGGAACGGAGCAGCCCGAGGGACCTAACCCTCCAGGAAAAGCCCCCCGCCCAGGCCCGCGCAGAGAAAAAAGGGTGGTGTGGAGTCAGCAGAGAGGCGGCCGGACGGGTGGAGCTGGGCGGCTGCGCGCTGCGCACCAGCCCAGCCCCTGCCCAAGAGCAGCGGGCATAACCCAGCCCTGGTGAAACTTCCGCGGCCAAATTGTGAGCAGAGCTAGGTGCTAACCAAAACTTCTGGGGATTCTGGACGGATCGGCGCTCTACACACCTAAGAAGGCGTGCCCAGCTGCCCCCCGAAAAAACCGGGGGGGTGGGGGGGGGGGGGGGGGGGGGGGAAGCCTCACTCCCCAACTGTGCCAGGTGGACGACAGAGAGCCTGAGCAGAGGCGGATGGGGAAGCGCACTCACCAGGAGCGGGGCAAACCCCAAAGAGCTGAATAGACACTTAAAAGACCAACAAACAGAAGATGCTAAAGCAAGCAGAGGAAACAGCTTTGGAACTAACAGGAGTAGCAGATTAAATCCCTGCAGGTGGCGCAGACTGCATAGAAAGGAATCTATAGACCATGAGAAGTACAAGCTAGACCAAGGAATTATCTGAAAATGAACTGACCACTCTATGTATGCATCAGCACCAGAGAAAGCCTTAGTTATAACTGTACTAGGAACATCTTTTAAAATTTTACAACTTTTTTATCCTTTTTTTTTTTTTAGAATTTTTAAGTCCCCTATAATCTTGTTATTTTTTTCTTTCTTTTCCTTTATTTTTATTTTCCGTTTTTTTTAATCTCCTCTTTCTTCTTTATTGTATTCTCCATCCTATTTCTTTTCTTACCTTTTATATCTCCACTTTTTCCTCCTTTTTATTTTTTTAATTGACTTTTTTTATTCTCTCCTTTATCTTTCTTTCTTTCTTTTTTTATAATAGTATTTTTGAGAATCCAGTCTTTACTCTAGATTTTTAATCTTTGCTTATTAGTATTCAGTATCAACTTTGTACCTTTAAGGATCCAAGCTCCAGTACCCATTGTTACCTGGGAGTGAGATCATAGGCTTGACTGCTCTCTCCCAATTCTTGTCTCTCCTTCCCCCCCCCCCTTTTTTTTTCCTTCTCCTACCAAGACACCTTCAACATCCCCTTTCTATGTATATTCTCTACCCAAATCTGGGACTCTGCTTGAGTGTTACGAGCTGTGAAGAACACTGAAATAACTGACCACTGGCTGGATCTGTCTCTGTCCATCTGACTCTCTCTTTTCTCTCTCTGGTCAATTCTGTCTCCTTCCACCCTCTTCTCATTTCGGAAAAACTCTGTGAACATTTCCAAGGGATCCAGGCTGTGGAGAGCACACAGGGGAGCAATCACTTCACTCCCTCACCATCAGATTCCTCTCTTCTCCTTCAGGTCCATGCCATTTAACTCTGTGTACCTGTGAAGAAAAGTCTCATCACTAAACTAGAGGTTCTGCCACCATCAGTGCATAGATGAAAGAGTCCTGAGGCTACTGGAAGACAGGAGGCTAAACCCAGACCTTGAGAATTCCAGAAAACTCCTAGATCCAAGAATTAATTAATCAATAGGAACTCATCAAACCCCTCCATACCAAAACTGAAACCAACCAACCCACAAAGGCCAACAAGCTCCAGAGTAAGATATACCAAGCAAATTCTCCAGCAATGCAGGAACACTGCCTGGAGCCTCCATACACAGGTTGTCCAAGGTCACACCAAGTACACCGACACCTCAAAACTCTTTACTGGACACTCCATTGCTAGTAACAGTGAGGAAACCAGATCCACCGACCAGAACACCACACAACCTTTCCCATCCAGGAAACTTCTACACGACAAACCACACATCCAACCCCTCCCATAGTGAGTAACCCCCACAATAAAGGGACAACACAGCAAGATAAACAAGATGAAAAGGCAGAGAAATACCCAGCAAGTAAAGGAACAGGATAAATATCCCTTAGACCAAACAAAAGATGAAGAGATAGGATGTCTACCTGACAAAGAATTCCGAATAATGATAGTGAAAATGATCCAAAACCTGGAAAATAAGATGGAGTTGCAGTTCAATAACCTGCAGGCAAGGATTGAGAAGATGCAGGTAAGCTTTAACAAGGACTTAGAAGAAATGAAAAAGAGTCAAAATACAATAAATAATGCAATAAATGAGATCAAAAACACCCTGGAGGGAACCAACAGTAGAATAACAGAGATAGAAGACAGGATAAGTGAGGTAGAAGACAGAATGGCAGAAATAAATGAAACAGAAAGGAAAAATGAAAAAAGAATTAAAAGAAATGAGGACAGTCTTAGAGACTTCTGGGACAATATTAAACGCACCAATATTTTAATCATAGGAGTCCCAGAAGAAGACGACAAAAAGAAAGACCATCAGAAAATTCTTGAAGAGATAATTGTTGAAAATTTCCCTAAATTGGGAAAGCAAATAGCCACTCAGGTCCAAGAAACACAGAGAGTCCCAAATAGAATGAACCCCAAACGGAACACCCCAAGACACATATTAATAAAATTAACAAATATCAAATACAAAGAGCAAATTTTAAAAGCAGCAAAGGAGAAACAAAAAATAACTCACAAGGGGAATCCCATAAGGATAACAGCTGATTTCTCAATAGAAACGCTTCAGGCCAGAAGGGAATGGCAGAGCATTCTTAAAGTCATGGAAGAAAACAAGCTACAACCCCGATTACTGTACCCAGCAAGGATCTCATTCAAATTTGAAGGAGAATTCAAAAGTTTTTCAGACAAGCAGAAACTGAGAGAATTCAGCAACACCAAACCAGCCCTCCAACGAATGCTAAAGGATCTTGCCCAGATAGGAAACACGGATGGGATAGATAATCTCGAACCCAAAACAATAAAATAAATGGCAACGGGATCATACTCATCAATAATTACCTTAAATGTATACGGGCTGAATGCCCCAACCAAAAGACAAAGATTGGCTGATTGGATACAGAAACAAGACCCCTATATATGTTGTCTACAAGAGACCCACCTCAAACCTAGGGACACGTATAGATTGAAAGTTAAAGGCTGGAAAAAGATATTCCATGCGAATAAAGACCAAAAGAAAGCAGGAGTGGCAATACTCATATCAGATAAAGTAGACTTCAAAATAAAGGCGGTGAAAAGAGATAAAGATGGACATTACACAATGATCAAAGGATCAATCCAAGAAGAAGAAATAACAATTATAAATATTTATGCACCTAACATAGGAGCTCCACAATATGTAAGGCAAATGCTAACAAGTATGAAAGGGGAAATTAATAACAACACAATAATAGTGGGAGACTTTAATGCACCACTCACACCAAAGGATAGATCAACTAGACAGAAAAGTAACAAGGAAATTCAGACTTTAAATGATACAATAGACCAAATAGACCTAATTGATATCTATAGGTCATTCCACCCCAAAACAAGGAATTTCAGCTTTTTCTCAAGCGCACACCGGACCTTCTCCAGGATACATCACATCCTGGGTCATAAATCTAACCTTGATAAATTAAAAAATATTGAAATCATCCCAAGCATCTTTTCTGACCACAATGCAGTGAGATTAGATATCAACTACAGGAGAAAACCTTTCAAAACTTCCAACATATGGAGACTCAACATCACACTGCTGAATAACCAATAAATCACAGAAGAAATCAAAAATGAAATTCAGTTATGCATGGAAACAAATAAAAATGAAAACACAACAGCGCAAAACCTATGGGACACTGTGAAAGCAGTGCTAAGGGGAAAGTTCATAGCAATACAAGCTCACCTCAGGAAACAAGAAAAAAATCAAATAAACAATCTTACTTTACACCTAAAGCAACTAGAAAGGGAAGAGATGCAGAAGCCCAGGTCTAGTAGAAGGAAAGAAATCTTAAAGATCAGGGCAGAAATAAATGCAAAGGAAACAAAAGAGACCATAGCAAAAATCAACCAAGCCAAAAGCTGGTTCTTTGAGAAGATAAATAAAATTGACAAACCATTAGCCAGACTCATCAAGAAACAAAGGGAGAAGACCCAAATCAACAGAATTAGAAATGAAAACGGAGAGATCACAACAGAAAACACAGAAATACAAAGGATCATAAGAGGCTATTATCAGCAACTATATGCAAATAAACTGGACAACCTAGATGAAATGGACAAATTCCTAGAAAAGTACAACTTTCCAAGACTAAACCAGGAAGAGATAGATAATATTAATTGACCCATCACAAGCACGGAAATTGAAACCGTAATCAGAAATCTTCCAAAAATTAAAAGGCCAGGACCAGATGGCTTCACAGCTGAATTCTACCAAAAATTTAGAGAAGAGCTAACACCTATTCTACTCAAACTCTTCCAGAAAATTGCAGAGGAAGGTAAACTTCCAAACTCATTCTATGAGGCCACCATCACCCTAATTCCAAAACCCCACAAAGATGCCACAAAAAAAGGAAACTACAGGCCAATATCACTGATGAACTTAGATGCAAAAATCCTTAACAAAATTCTAGCAAATAGAATCCAACAACACATTAAAAAAAATCATACATCATGATCAAGTAGGCTTTATCCCAGGGATGCAAGTATTCTTCAATATTCGCAAATCAATCGATGTAATACACCACATTAACAAATTGAAAAAAAAAATCACATGATTATCTCAATAGATGCAGAGAAAGCCTTTGACAAAATTCAACATCCATTTATGATAAAAACCCTCCAAAAAGTAGGAATAGAAGGAACATACCTCAACATAATAAAAGCTATATATGACAAACCCACAGCAAACATTATCCTCAATGGTGAAAAACTGGAAGCATTCCCCCTGAAATCAGGAACAAGACAAGGGTGCCCTCTCTCACCACTACTTTTCAACATAGTTTTGGAAGTCTTGGCCACAGCAATCAGAGCAGATAAAGAAGTCAAAGGAATCCAGATTGGAAAAGAAGAAGTAAAACTCTTTCTGTTTGTAGATGACATGATCCTCTCTATTGAAAACCCTAAAGACTCTACAAGAAAATTACTAGAGCTAATCAGTGAATATAGCAAAGTTTCAGGATACAAAATCAACACACAGAAATCCCTGGCCTTCCTATACACTAACAATGAGAAATCAGAAAGGGAAATTAAGGAATCAATTCCATTCACAATCGAAACAAAAAGGATAAAATACTTAGGAGTATTTCTACCTAAAGAAACAAAAGACTTGTATATAGGAAACTATAAAACACTGATGAAAGAAATCAAAGAGGACACAAACAGATGGAGAAATGTGCCGTGTTCGTGGATTGGAAGAATCAATATAGTGAAAATGAGTATACTACCCAAAGCAATCTATAGATTCAATGCAATTCCTCTCAAGCTACCAGAGGTCTTTATCAAAGAATTAGTACAAATAATTTCTCAATTTGTATGGAAATACAAAAAACCTCGTATAGCCAAAGCAGTCTTGAGAAAGAAAAATGGAACTGGCGGAATCAACCTACCTGACTTTAGGCTATCCTACAAATCCACAGTCATTAAGACAGTATGGTACTGGCACAAAGACAGAAATATAGATCAATGGAACAGAATAGAAAGCCCAGAGATAAATCCACGCATCTATGGACACCTTATCTTTGACAAAGGAGGCAAGAATATACAATGGAGAAAAGACAACCACTTTAACAAGTGGTGCTGGGAAAACTGGACAGCCACATGTAAAAGAATGAAACTAGAACACTTTCTCACACCATCCACAAAGATAAACTCAAAATGGATCAAAGATCTAAGCATAAGACCAGAAACTATAAAACTCCTAGAGGATAACATAGGCAAAACCCTCTGTGACATAAACCAAAGCGGGATACTCCATGACCCACCTCCCAGAATGTTGGAAATAAAAGCACAAATAAACAAATGGGACCTAATTAAAATTAAAAGCTTCTGCACAACAAAGGAAACTATAAGCAAGGTGAAAAGACAGCCTTCAGAATGGGAGAAAATAATAGCCAATGAAGCAACGGACAAACAATTAATCTCAAAAATATACAAGCAACTCCTGCAGCTCCATTCTAGGAAAATAAACAACCCAATCAAAAAGTGGGCCAAAGAACTTAGCAGACATTTCTCCAAAGAAGACATAAAAATGGCTAACAAACACATGAAAAGATGTTCAACATCACTCATTATCAGAGAAATGCAAATCAAAACCACAATGAGGTATCACTTTACACCAGTCATAATGGCTGTAATCCAAAAATCTACAAGCAATAAATGCTGGAGAGGATGTGGAGAAAAGGGAACTCTCTTACACTGTTGGTGGGAATGCAAACTAGTACAGCCACTATGGAAAACAGTGTGGAGGTTCCTTAAAAAGCTGCAAATAAACCTGCCATATGACCCAGCAATCCCACTGTTCGGCATATACACCGAGGAAACCAGAATTGAAAGAGCCACGTGTACCCCAATGTTCATCGCTGCATTGTTTACAATAGCCAGGACATGGAAGCAACCTAGATGCCCATCAACTGATGAATGGATAAGAAAGCCGTGGTACATATACACAATGGAATATTACTCAGCATTAAAAAAAGTTCATTTGAAGCAGTTCTTCTCAGGTGGACCAAACTGGAGCCCATTATCCAGAGTGAAGTAAGCCAGAAGCAAAAACAACAATACAGTATATTAACACATATATATGGAATTTAGAAAGACGGTAACGAGAACCCAACATGCGAGACAGCAAAAGGAAGGTAGATGTATAGAATAGACTCGTGGACTCTGTGGATGAGGGTAAGGGTGGGATGATATGGGAGAATGGCATTGAAACATGTTAATTATCATATGTGAAATCAATCGCCAGCCCAGGATTGATGCTCAGGGCTGGTGCATCGAGATTTCCTGGGGGGAGGGAGGAGGGAGGGAGGTTCTGGAGGGGGAGCATATGTAACCCCATGGTGCTATCATGGCATGTATGGTGAAAACAATAAAAGGGAAAAAAAAAAGAATTAAATTCAAATTCATATTTAAATTGCATAATAACTATAAAACTATGGTTGTTTTTGTAGTCTGTTAGGATATTGCCACTGATCTTATAGAAATCTATTTTATCCTGACAAAACTGACAATTTTGAAAAATAGAGAAACAAAAATATGCAGTTTATCAAATAGAATGAATAGAAAGTTTGGATAGTATATCTAGAAAAAAATTGAATCATTTGTTAAAACACATTTGACAAAGAAGTCCCAGGCTCACCTTGCCACTGGCTTCCTCAGAGAATTTTTCCAAATATTTAGTCTTTTCTTAATCTTAATTCAGTTTTCTATGAATCATTTAAAAAATAGACAAAAAAATTCATACCCAATTTTTTTGAGCTGGCATAAATTTGATTGCTGCTTACTATTAGACAGGGATGAATTGACAGGATTTGCTTTGGAGAAAGAGAACTAGTTTCAAACATTTGTTCCATCATGTCCTAGTCATGAAGGCTATTATCTTTTGAAAAATATGTCTCCAAATATTTAACTGATGGATATTGATTTTATATATATATATATGAATAGAGAGAGAGCATAAATCCTTCACATAGTACTTAGACTATACTGTGTTCTTACATAATAACAATTTTAGTAACAATGTATTTGCTCAGTATATTTATTTGATAATTATTATTAACTACCATTATTATTTTTCAAATATAGTTCCACCTAGATGCAAACAAAGCTATACTTTTGAATTGAAAAAGCACTTCCTTTTTCTCTATATGTGTAATAACAAGCATAGTATATATGAATGAATCTTTTTTGATAAAAGTTATGACCATCTATTTGACATCCTATGTTCTATTAATATTATATACTTAATGATATTCTCTTATTCGAATTTTAAGAATCTGTGTTTCTAAGTCAGGGATATATTATTCCACCTTCTAAACAATAAACTACCCATTTTGAAACAAAGTTTATAAAATTCTGATTATTATGTTTTGGCTTGGCATCTTTCTCTAACACTCCTGAAAGCTCTGTCACAACTTTTGATGATTTTTCTCTATGGAAAGGAAATGGTTAAGTAGTAGTTCTTTCTGGACTTTATCAATATATGGTACATGAATTCTCAGATATTGTCATGTGTGGTATTGTAACTGAATATAAACTGAAAATATGTTATGGCCAAGACAGCTCTATGTGTGTAAATTTAATGAATATTTGCACTTCTTATAGTTATTATATGTGAATCTGGGCCAGAGTGTTTCCTGTTTACATCAGGAAGGACTTACAGAGCACTTTGGAAGTCTTAAACCTCTTTCTGCTTTTTTCTTCCCTGTCTTCTTGGAAGCTATAGCAAAGTTTCCTACTGGCTAAAACCTCAAGAATTCTGTGAGTGTGATGTAACTACCTCAGCCTTGTGCTGTCTCACAGGGGCATTATCAGCAACATTTTCTTCTAGACTGTCTTAGTCCATTTTAGCTGCTCTTACACAAAAGCGAAGACTGAGTAGATTATAAAAGACAAACTTGTATTTCTCACAGATTTGAAGGCAGGAAAGTCTAAGTTCTCGGTACTGGCAAATTCACTGAAGTGGTTGGTAAGGGCACACTTTCTGATTCATACATGGAGCTGTGTCTTCTCATAGTGGAAGTGGGCAAAGGCACTCTCCTCGACCTCTTTTTTGGAATACACTAAACCCATTCATGGCAGAACAATTATGACCTAATCACCTCCAACTGCCATCACCTCCAGGAATGCTTTTTAGTTGTTTTAGTTTTGCAGCACCACGTGACTTATGGGATCTTAATTCCCATACCAGGGATGGAACTTGTGTCCTCAGCAGTGAATGTTCAGAAATCTAACCATTGGACCACCAGAGAATTCCCCATCACCTCTAATGATATGCAGCTAGGAGGAAACACATTCTACGCATTGAACAGATCCATCAATCAAAATGGCTAAGGTACCTTCTGGCAAACAAAGCAGGGGATAAAGAGAAACATGGTGAGGACTTGATTCTAGAATGACTATTTGCTCAACCTCCATATAAAGTGGCAAAGACTTGGGTGGGTTATGGCTTGTAAGTTTATGAAAGGAATTTAGGAGAATTTAGAAGAAATAGAACTAGACCTGGCAGAGCTGGCTAAGTGGAAGAAAAGAAAGGTAGGAAATAAGGCAGAGATTTCATTCACTGACGTTTCTTAAGAATGCCAGTAAAAAGTAGACTTCTAAAGGAAGCAGCTAATATTAATTCTCGGAGAAGGCAATGACACCCCACTCCAGTACTCTTTTGCCTGGACAATCGCATGGATGGAGGAGCCTGGTAGGCTGCAGTGCATGGGGTTGCTAAGAGTCGGACAGGATTGAGTGACTTCACTTTCACTTTTCACTTTCATGCATTGGAGAAAGAAATGGCAACCCACTTCGGTGTTCTTGCCTGGAGAATCCCAGGGACGGGGGAGTCTGGTGGGCTGACGTCTATGGGGTCCCACAGAACCAGACACGACAGAAGCGACTTAGCAGCAGCAGCAGCAGCAGTATCAATTCTAGGGCTTCCCAGGTGATGCAATGTCTAAGAATTCATCTGTCAGTGCAGGAGACGGAAGAGACGGATTCGGTCCCTGAATTAGGAAGGTACCCTGGAGTAGGAACTGGCAACCCATTCCAGTATTATTCCCTGGAAAATCCCATGGACAGAAGAGCCTGGTGGGCTACGATCCATGGGGTTGCAAAGAGTTGGACACTACTAAGTGACTCAGCACACAATCAGAGATACCTTTAGGGCACACTTCATTTTCTTTCTGGCTGTACCTACTAATTTTCATATCTTTTCTCCTACATTCAACTGATTCAGTTTGAGATAAGACATTATGCCTTCATAAGAGTTAATGGAAGTAATGGGAAGAGGGAAATAAGTGTACCCACAGATTTTTAAAAAATGGCCTCATATGAGCACGTTGCAAATCTAAAGCGACTCTTTCAGGCTTCTTTTTGTTCTCCTTTACATTCCAACTGTCCACTTGCTTTCTAGAACTGTTTCAAAGATGAACTATCTAATTTCTGAAATGTGAGTTGCAGTACTCTTTTAATTCTGTGTCCCTATGTTGTAGAAGAGCTGACTCATTAGAAAAGACCCTGATGATGGGAAAGATTGAATCCAGGAGGAGAAGGGGATGACAGAGGATAAGATGATTAGATAGCATCGTTGACTGGATGGACATGAGTTTGAGCAAGCTCTGGGAGTTAGTGATGGACAGGGAAGCCTGTTATGCTGCAGGCCATGTGATCGCAGAGTCGGACACAACTGAGCAACTGAACTGAACTGATGTTGTAGAAGATGGGAATGACTATGCTTACATTTCTAGCAGTTAAAAATACCATATTTATGAAGTGTTCAGTTACCTTTCCCTAGAGAAGCTCTAGAGAATTTACAATGCCAGATCTGTCAGTCAACGCCAATGAGACAGTGATCCCCTGGGGCTGAAAATTTGGCTACAAATTTGCAAGGTTGAAAAATGATTAGCAGATGGCTTGTTACTACTGATGAAAAAAGGGACTCCTGATTTCTTTAATTTTGAAAAGCCTTTGAGAATTTCTTTGGATGTAACGTTATCACAACTGGGAAACTAGGGTGAAGGAAGGATTTATTATATCATCAGTGTCACTGAGAAAGAATGCCTGGTTATTACTGCAGGACATAACTTTCCTCTATTAATATTCTAACAATTAGATTTTTTTCTGTAATAATTCACAGAAGACTTATGGATGACACATTTTATTATTAAATTAGTTGAAACGTTGCATTTAAAACAAACTAATCATGGGATTATGAAGCTTTTTATACCAATGTAAAATATTAGCATCTTATTTTGTTTTATACTTTCTTAGAGTTACTCATAGGATAAGCTACTAGCATGTCACAAATAGACATCCACATCCACACCCACATTTATGTATATTTTGTATACAGTATCATATTGTTGTGTCCATTAGCTTGTATTTCACTGACTACTTTTAATGTCAATTTATATCTGCTTTCTTTTTATGACATATCAGATTAAGCCAGAAATTGATTTTATCTGTTTGCTTTGTGAATATTGAATCAGAAAAAAAAATCTGTTAATAAATTGTTTAATGGCAAGTGACCAAAATGTGATGTTTATAAATTTACCCAATAATGGATATTATATTATCCTACTTCATGCACAGTATTTGATTGGACTTTTAATATTTTTTTCTGTTTTTATAACACTTATTTTAAAATAATTCATTGGCTAATAAATATCTAAGATACTGTTTTATTTTTTTGTTTTCATTCTTTTAGATAAACGATTTAGATAGATGAGGCTGCCTTTATATGATTATAATCAAGTTCTACTGCACAAAAATCAAATTTTAGTTTTAAATTTTCTCTGGTTGATTCACCATTTGCTAATTGTATAATTTAATTTTCAGAGGATCATCATTTATCCTTTATTATATAGTTTTTTTCACAATAAGTAATTTTATAATTTTATATTCCAAATATCATGCTCCATTTGATTTTGTCTTTTAAGATAATTCATATAAACCATTTCCCCTCCAGGCATTTAATGTCATATTCAATGAAAGCAGCAGCTTTAATTCAAATTTACATGTTCTCTCCTAAACTTTTGATAAATTCTGAAATTAAAGATCCACATGGAAGATACTTATAGTGGATATAAGAGATAATATTAAGAAAGGCCATGGAAAAAGGCAGAAGTTGTATGTGCATATACATAGAATTATATCTATGCCTGCCAAAGATGCAAATTACTTTTTCCTGTTTGCAGCTATGAAACATTTATTGACTGATTATTGCTGTATTTATGATATCTTAATGCATATTAAATATATATAAAAAGTGGGAAAGAGATCTCTAATTACAGTACATAGAATGGTTGTATTTATTTTTATAGAAAGCAACATTTGTATTTATTTTTATTACATTACAGAGTGCAAATAAAAAAAAAACAAAAATAATAAAACATCTAAATACAGAAGAAAAGTTAAACTTAGCATTGTGAATTTATATATGTAAAGAACCTTTGCATTATTCAGTGAGGAGAGATCTAATGAGTCATCCTAATGTCTGTTAAAACATTTACTTCTCATAATCCTCCTTAAAATGTATAAATTAAAAGAAAATAGATACTATGGTTTAATTGAAAAAAAAACATCTATTTTAGAGGATGAAAGTCTGGGTTAAAAAAATCCATCCTATCCATTTCTTTGACCTCCATACATAACATTTTGAGTCTCAGTTTATAATGCTTAGAAGGGTCATCATTATATTTAGCCCAAAGCTTTGCTATGATTAGATAGCATTTATATTCAAGCTAAGCCTAGATTATTCTTTTAAATGGACAAAACTCCATAACAGCAATGGAAATTGAATGAAATTTAATTTTCTACTAAGTTTGAGAAATATTTCTTAACTTGCACATTGATTTGAAATAAACCATATAAAGAGAAAATATTTTATTTAAAAAAAATCTGAGTCCTGTCTTGAATTATATTGATTAGGTTCTGACATGCCATCAGATTTGATACTGAAAAGATTTATAAGCCATAGTGCTCAACTAGGATGCTGTTCACTGAAGGAAAATAATTTATTTTTGTTTCAACAACAATGAACTCAAAGTAAACAAATCAATGAGGGATAGGCATGTAATGGCTGATTCATGTTAATGCATGGCAAAAAAAATACCACAATATTGTAAAGTATTGGCTTCCAATTCAAATAAATTAATGATAATAAAAGATCAGAAAATGAAGCCACTAAGGGGGCGGGATGTCTTTCTAGGGATTAGTTTTGCTTTAAATTTATCCTAAAAAATCTTCATAATATTCATTCTGTCTGTGGTTGCAGTAGGGGTGATATAGGGAACAACATCGCAATTCATTAAAGCCAAGTGAAGAGAATTTGTAACTGACCCTAGAAATTAGGCCATAGATTGTGGTTGATTTCCTTTCTTTCTCTTTGTTTCAGAGTGAAAGATTCCAATTGAGTCAATGTGAACACTGAGACTAGATAAGGTGCCTGCTGCTAAATGATAGACCTAGAGAGATGTCTTGACTTCTGTCAAGTTTTCTAACAGCTATGTTTTAACAGCTGTGTCTCTGATTCTCTTTCTCTCTCTCTTTTTTTGGGGGGTGGGGGTGGGGGAAGAATTTAATGTAATGTCTTCAGAATGTGCTTATGCTCAGTCGCCTCAGTCGTGTCCAACTCTTTGAGAATCCATGGACTGTAGCTCACCAGGCTCCATCATCCATGTCCATGGGATTCTCTAGGCAAGAATACTGAAGTGGGCTGCCGCACCCTACTCCAACGATCTTCCATATCCAGAGATTAAACCTGCATGGCTTAAGTCTCCTGCATTGGCACGTAAGTTCTTTGTCACTAGTGCCACCTGGGAAGCCCAAATTCTTCAGAATAGTGTCATACATAAAATGTAATTTTTTTTTTAGTCTATCACTCTTCTTTTTATAATAAAAAGATTGTTTTCTATAGATGATCCACACTGTGCCTTATAAGCCAAATAGAGCATGCAGATGGATTTAGCATAGTCTTACACTGTTAGCCACATACAAGGCTTTCAGATGGTATTTAATATCATTATTAAAATTGGGATTTTCACTCACAAAAAAAATAACATACATTCTGTTTAAATACTGGATTACATTTTAATTACATGTTCATATTCTTGTTTGCTAATAAAATAGGCCAGATTTAAGTAAAAATCACTCCCACCAGACAAGAGATTCATAACCTCCAGGCCTATATAGATCTAACCATTCACTGTTATTCTACTTAGAGGCTGCTTGTCTATAATGTCTCCTGCAACCCACTTGGATAGTGCTATGTGTATTTTTTCTGTTATTATGTTACTATTTCTGCTTCCTAGTGGCAGGCAAAATTGAGGACTGCTGTAAACACTTCACTTACAAGGCCCATTTTTAAACACTTATGCTTTGTCTAGGATATCCCCTCCCACATTTTTAACCTCCTGTTCTCTATTGTTTACAATTTTACATGTTGGGAACTAGTTTGTTTATACCACAGAAGGGCTTAGTAAGGAATGAGTTAAGAATTCTGGCTCTGACGGGCTCAAAATATGTTTTTTATAATATTTTAGAGGGAAATCCACCTGTTGTTTTTCTTTCTTATGCATTTCTTGAGAGGGAAGAAGTTTTGTTTTCATTTTCATCTTTGCAGCCTCTGAACTCTGGATTTATGCATAGATAATTGGTGGAGTCAGTTACATTAGTCTCCTTTTAGTTCTGTCTGTTCTGGTTAAGCATATGGCATACAATGAGTAATCAAGACTGTATTCTAAATTCAATCTTTTCTATCATTCATTTAGTTAGTGGAAAATTTCTCCAAAGCAAGAGCAAACATTTGATGTTGATGCCAGACTTTGATTTTCTGTATTCTCAAGGATATTTTAAAGGAAAATGGAAAAAGTTTTGTATTTAGAACAGGAAAAAAATGGCCATAAATTATCTGTTTACCTGTCTGTCTGTACTACTCTTTCCTAAAATCTTTGAAGTTTGGTTTTTGAATACCTAAAGCTTAGAACAGTTACTCACATACAATAGCCACTCAGTAAATATTTACTGAATGAAATTTACCTCTGAGAATTGCATCTGCTCTGAATTGACTTAATGTCTGTCTCCATGATGCACATGTTAGTCTATGAAAGCACTGAATATCTTAGATCTTCTAGATCAGTATCCCCAGGGTGATGCTTGATTTAGCTTAATATACATAAATAAAACTTAAAAGATGTACAAGAAAACAGAGAGAGGGAGAAATAATCAATGACTCCTTTCAGATAGAGGAGCTTGTATTTCCCTTGTCAAAGTGTTGCATTGGAGAGTCAAACTCAAGTTCCTTTCCTAGAACATTGCATTGGTGCAATTGTCAATACTTCTATAAAACAATGTATTCCCTAAACTACTGGTAAAATACTATCTTTTAACAATTCTTGGGGAGCTGGAAATAAAATTACTTCTAAAAGAAATTGAACTAACGTAGCTCCCTTGTTGGAGAAGGTGATGGCATCCCACTCCAGTACTGTTGCCTGGAAAATCCCATGAACAGAAGATCCTGGGAGGCTGAAGTCCATGGGGTCGCTACCAGTCAGACACGACTGAGCAACTTCATTTTCACTTTTCACTTTCATACATTGGAGAAGGAAATGGCAATTCACTCCAATCTTCTTGCCTGGAGAATCCCAGAGACAGGGGAGCCTGGTGGGCTGCCATCTATGGGGTCGCACAGAGTCAGACACGACTGAAGTGACTTAGCAGCAACAGCAGCAGCTCCCTTGTTACTTTGCAAGACTAAAGATGTACATTTGAAATTTGTAAATGAACAAATACATCAAATTCTTCCAGGAAAACTGAGAGTAAATTGTATATTTATATTATATTTAGTGAGAAGATAAAACTGGTAAATTAAAAATCCAGAAATGTTGCTATATATATCAAATATATTCCATTTATAAAGTAATTAAGACTGCTTCTTTGAAACACATGAAACATTAATTCCACACTTTTAAAGAAATGTTTGTGGAAACATTACAGAAAAAACTATTACTTTGGTAATGCTGTTATGAAAATCCCTTGCAAGTTACACTTAATTTGGGGGGAAACTTTCCTGGGTTAAAAAAAAAAAAGTCAAATTAAATTAAATCATGATTTTGATCTAAACCTTGTTATTGTACAGCTTATTTAATCAAAACATTTTCTTCTTTTAATGTCATTTAATATCAATATATTTGAGAGAAAATAAGCCTACATCCCAGTGGTCAGAAGTGTTCTTTAAGTTATCCCTCACTAGTAATAAATGTTGGCCTGAAATTTTTTAAAAAATAAATAAATAAAGAATACCATACTCAACATGATTAATCCAAGTCTAAGCCCCAACTACTGATGCCAAAGAAGCTGAGGTTGACCGGTTCTATGAAGACCTACAATACCTTCTAGAACTAAGACCAACATGCATGTCATTTTCATCATAGGAGATTGGAGTGCAAATGTGGGATATCAAGAAATACCTGGAGTAACAAGCAAGTTTGACTTTGGAGTACAAAATGAAGCAGGGCAAAGGATAACAGAATTATGCCAAGAGAACACACTGGTCATAGCAAACACCCTCTCCAACAACACAATAGACAACTTTACACATGGACATCACCAAATGGTCAATGTAAAAATCATATTGATTACATATTTTGCAGCCAAAAATAGATAAACAGTATAGTTAGCATAAACAAGACTGGTAGCTTACTCTGGCTCAGATCATCAGCAATTTAGAGAAAAATTCAGGCTTAAACTAAAGAAAATGGGGGAAACCACTAGGCCACTCAGGCATGACCTAAATCAAATACCCTATGATTATACAATAGAGGTGACAAATACATTCAAGGAATTAGATCTAGTAAACAAAGTGCCTGAAGAACTATGTAAAGAGGTTTATAACACTGTACAGGAGGCAGTGACCAAAACCATCTCAAAAGAAAATAAATACAAGAAGGAAAAGTGGTTGTTTGAGGAGGTTTTATAAATCGCTGAGGGAAGAAGAGAAGCAAAAAAGCAAGGGAGAAAGGGAAATGTATACCCAACTGAATGCTGCATTCCAGATAATTGCAAGGTGAGACAAGAAGGCCTTCTTCAATGAACAATGCAAAGAAATAGAGGAAAACAACAGAAGGGGAAAGACTAGAGATTTTTCAAGAAAATTGGAGATTCAAAAAATATTTCATGCAAATATGGGCACAATAAAGGACAGAAATGGTAAAGACCTAATAGAAGCAGAATAGGTCAAGAAGAAGTGACAAGAATACACAGAACTACAAAAAATGTCTTATGGATAAACACGATGGTGTGGACACTCACCTAGAGCCAGACATCCTGGAATTTAAGTCAACAGAGCCTTAGGAAGCATTGATGCCAATAAAGTTAGTGAAGGTGATGGAATTCTAACTGAACATTTTAAAATTCTAAAAGATAATGTTGTTAAAGTGCCGTGCTCAATATGTCAGCAAATTTGGAAAACCCAGCAGTGGACACAGGACTGGAAAATATCAATCTTCCTTCTCATTCCCAAGAAGGGCAGTACTAAAGAATGTTCAAACTACCAGAAAAGGTTATGCACAAATCCTTCAAACTAGGCTTTAGCAGTACCAGAATAGAGAACTTCCAGGTGTACAAGCTGTACTTAGAAAAGGCAGAGGAACCAGAGATTATATTGCCAACCTTTGCTGGATCATAAAGCAAGGGAATTCCAGAAAAAAAAAAAAAAACATCTAATTATGTTTCATTGACTATGCTAAAGACTTTGACTGTGGATTACAACAAACAGGAAAATTCTTAAAGAGATGGGAATACCGGGCCACCTTACCTGTCTCCTGAGAACCCTGCATGTGGGTCAAGAAGCAACAGATAGAACCTCATTCAACTTGTGTGCCGAGTATGTAGTGTAAAATGCTGGGCTGTGTGAAGCACAAGCTGGGATCAAGATTGCCAGAAGAACTATTGCCAATATTGCCACTCTAGTGGCACAAAGCAAAGATGAACTAAAGTGTCTGCTGATGAAGGTGAAAGAGGAAAGTGAAAAAAAATTGGTTTAAAACTCAACATTCAAAAAACTGAGATCATGGCATCCAGTACCATCACTTCATGGCAAATAGAAGGGGGAAAGGTGGAAGCAGTGACAGATTTCATTTTCTTGGGCTCACACTGAAGAATTGATGCTTTTTAACTGTGGTGTTGGAGAAGACTCTTGAGAGTCCCTTGGACTGCAACGAGATCCAACCAGTTAATCATAAAGGAAGTCAGTCCTGAATATACACTGAAAGGACTGATGCTGAAGCTGAAACTCCAATACTTTGGCTATCTGATGTGAAGAACTGACTCACTTGAAAAGACCCTGATGCTGGGAAAGATTGAGGGCAGGAGAAAGAAACGACAGAGGATGAGATGGTTGGATGGCATCACCGACTCAATGGATATGAATTTGAGTAACCTCTGAGAGGCCTGGAGTGCTGCAATCCATGGGGTTCCAAAGAGTCAGACACCACTGAGGGGCTGAACTGACTGACTGACTGAAAATCACTGCGGATGGTAACTGCAGCCATGAAATTAGAAGATGCTTGCTTCTTAGAAGAAACCAGATAGCAAACCTAGTGAAAGTGAAATTCACTCAGTTGTGTCTGACTCTTTGTGACCCCACAGACTATACAGTCCATGAAATTCCCAAGGCCAGAATACCAGAGTGGGTAACCTTTCCCTTCTCCAGGGGATCTTTCCAACCCAGGGATTGAACCCAGGTCTCCTGCATTGCAGGTGGATTCCTTACCAGCTGAGCTATCAAAGTGTATTAAAAGGCAGAGACATCACTTTGCTGACAAAAGTACATCTCGTCAAAGCTATGGTCTTTCCAGTAGTCACATATGGATGTGAGAGCTGGACCATAGAACAGAGTGAGCACCAAAGAATTGATGCTTTCAAATTGTGACACAGGAGAAAACTCTTGAGAGTTCTTTGGGCAATAAGGAGATCAAACCAGTCAATCTTAAAGGAAATCAACCCTGAATAATCATTGGAAGGACTTTCCTGACTTTGAAGCTCTAATACTTTGGCCACCTGATGCAAACAGCCAACTCAATGGAAAAATCCTGATGCTGTGAAAGACTATGGGCAAGAGAAGAAAGGGGCAACAGAGAATGAGATGATTAGACACTTGGACAAACTCTGGGAGATATTGAGGGGCAGGGAGGTGAGGCATGCTGCTGTCATGGGGTTGCAAAAAGTTGAATGCAACTTAGGACTGAATGCAAAAACAATAGAGAGCTGCAAAGTCTTCAGATATTCTAAATTTTTAATTTTACTAAGAAAAACTGATCAGATCTCTGCTTTTCCTTACATATTCATAAAGACATATAGTTCTCTAAAAATAACACACATAACTGCTTTATAAAATAAGCTAAATTTTATGACAACTCAAAGTATGTTAGTTTTCAGAATCTAAAATTTTTATTCTCACTCTTTTCCCTCTTTTAATGAGGACTTTTATAGTGATCTCTCACCAGTAGTATAACACCTAGTATATTTGTATATTTGGGAGAGAAACATACACTGTTCTTCAGGTCCCATTATTCTTTTACTCTCCTTTCCATGTGTTTCCACTTGTGCTGAGATTATTACTCTGCAATTAATTTTGCATAGTTTGGAAGTTATCTGTTTATCTTACATACACAAATATATAACCCCTCTCTACTAACAGAGAAGTATTAATTAATGTAGTAAGAATAACTTAGTTTTAAAAGACAAATTAAATTTTACCTTAATGAGTCAAAGTGAAATGGCTTATGTGTTATGGTTGATTTACATCATTGTATGGTAACACAATATGACACCAACACAACACTGTAAAAACTTTAAGAAATTAAAGCAAATGCAATTGACAAGAAAAAATAAAAAAAAAGTAAGAAAGATATCTATATCTTAGATATATCTTAAATAGCAGAAAGATAGAGGTATTTTCTCTGTTTTGCATTTTGCTTTGTTGCATCATTGGCTATTTCTTCTGCTATATGTCCTGTATCAACATGTTTTCCATATCTGCTTTCTAAATTTTTTTTCTCAATTTCATTTATATGTCAGAAATATTTCAAGAACTGTATGTTCTTAATCTATTAATCATGATCCCTGTTTTAAAATGAAATTTTACCTTATTTATACATTTAACACAAATCTATGTATATTTACTATGTTCCAGACTTGAGATGCTTTTCCAGTAATAACTGAATCAAACTTAATGACAACATATAAGTGGATACTTTTAGCTAAGTTGCCTCCGTTGTGTCTGACTGTGTGATCCTATGGACTGTAGCATGCCAGGCTCCTCTGTCCATATCATGCTCCAGGCAAGAATATGGAGTGGGTTGCCATTTCCTACTCCAGGGGATCTTCCCAACCCTGGGATCAAACCCACTTTTTTTATGCTTCTTACATTAAGAGGAGGGTCCATATAATCAAGGCTATTGTTTTCCAATGGTCACATACAGCTGTGAGAGCTGGACCATAAAGAAGGCAGAGCACCAAAGAATTTATGCTTTCCAACTAGTGGTGTTGGAGAATACTCTAGAGAGTCCTTTGAACAGAAAGAGATCAAACCGTCAATCATAAAGAAAATCAACCCTGGGTAAATTATTGGAAGGACTGATGCTGAAGCTGAAGCTGAAGGTCCAATCAGGTCACCTGATGAAAAGTAATGCTCAAATTTCTCCAAGCCAGCTTCACCAACATGTGAAATGTGAACTCCCAGATGTTCAAGCTGGTTTTAGAAAAGGCAGAAGAACCAGAGATCAAATTGCGAACATCTGCTGGATCATCAAAAAACCAAGAGAGCTCCAGAAAAACATATATTTCTGCTTTATTGAATATGCCAAAGCCTTTGACTATGTGGATCCCAATAAACTGTGGAAAATTCTTAGAGATGGGAATACCAGACCACCTGACCTGCCTCTTGAGAAATCTGGATGCAGGTCAAGAAGCAACAGTCAGACCTGGACATGGAACAACAGACTTGTTCCAAACAGGAAAAGGAGTACATCAAGGCTGTATATTGTCACTCTGCTTATTTAACTTATATGCAGAGTACATCATGAGAAACACTGGGCTGGGAGAAACACAAGCAGGAGTCAAGATTGCCGGCAGAAATATGAATAACCTAAGATATGCAAATGACACCACCCTATGGTAGAAAGTGAAGAGCTAAAGAGCCTCTTGATGAAAGTGAAAGAGGAGAGTGAAAAAGTTGGCTTAAAGCTCAACATTCAGAAAACTAAGATCATGGCATCTGGTCCCATCACTTCATGGGAAATAGATGGGGAAACAATGAAAACTGTGGCTGACTTTATTTTGGGGGGCTCCAAAATCACTGCAGATGGTGATTGCAGCCATGAAATTAAAAGAGGCTTACTCCTTGGAAGGAAAGTTATGATCAACCTAGATAGCATAGAAATGTTATTTTGCATAGAGACATTATTTTGCCAAGAAAGGTCCATTTAGTCAAGGCTATGGTTTTTTCAGTAGTCATATAGGATGTGAGACTTGGACTATAAAGAAAGCTGAGCATGGAAGAATTGATGTTTTTGAACTGTGAAGAATCTTGAGAGTCCCTTGAATGACAAGGAGATCCAACCGATCCATCCTAAAAGAGATCAGTGATGGGTATTCATTGGAAGGACTGATGTTGAAGCTGAAACTCCAATACTTTGGCTACCTGTTGTGAAGAGCTGAGTCATTTGAAAACATCCTGATGCTTGAAAAGATTGAGAGCAGGAGAAGAAGGGGCCAACAGAGGATGAGATGGTTGGATGGCATCACTGACTTAATGGAAATGGGTTTGGGTAAACTTCGGCAGTTGGTGATGGACATGAAGGCCTGGCATGCTGTGGTTCATGGGGTCGCATAGAGTTGGACATGACTGAGCAACTGAACAGAACTGATGCAAGAAGCTGACTCTTTGGAAAAGACCTTGATGTTGAGAAAGACTGAGGGGCAGAAGGAGAAGAGGGGGTCAGAGGTTGAGGTGGCTGAGTGACATCACTGACGCAATGGATATGAACTTGGGCAAACTCTGGGAGATGATGAGGGACTAGGAGCCCTGGTTTGTTGCAGCCCTTGGGGTCTTGAAGAGTCGGACACCACTGGGAAACTGAACAACAACAACAAAGCTGATGTGTGTGCGTGCTAAGTTACTTCAATCATGGCCGACTCTTCAAGACCCAATGGACATATAGCCTGCTAGGCTCGTCTATCCATGGGATTCTCCAGGCAAGAATACAGAAGTGGGTTGCCTTGCCCTTCTCCGTAGAATTATCCCAAACCAGGGATGCAACTGAAGTCTCAAGTTTCCTGCATTTGCAGATAAATTCTTTACCACTATTGCCACCTGACTACATGTTTATTAATGTGATAATATTAAAAAACATTTTATATAAAATATGATAAAAGGAAACCATTGCAAGAAGTTAACCTCAAGAATTATATATTTCTAATGGTTTGCTGCAAAAACATTCTCCTAACTAAACATCTAACATTACCCACATAATTAAGAGTCGACCTAATTATTAGGTTGGTTGACACTTTCATGATGTCCCCTAGTAAGTTCTTGGCCTTGTCAATGCATGTGTCTTTTGATTTTTAATTGTGCAACTCATTTATACTTGCTATTCTTTCCTATTTTATAAGAGTTATGTAGCACATGAAGTGTGTTGAAGATGCTTAAATAAAACTTCTAACAATGATGTTATGTACTATTTTTCTGGCTTGCTGCTGTGAAATGCAATTTTTTATGACATTTTAGTTTGAGTTAGTACACAGAAATTGCTGTTTCCATCCCCTTGGAAACAATGACATCTGATACTATTACATTGTGCAATATTCCAAGACCCGACTTATTTTCTCTCTTTTATTTATTTATACCCAAAATCACATATCCATGAAGTAAAATAGTTATATTGTTATTCCTCTTTCAAGCCAAATACATTGCCTATTAATTCTAATTTCAGCAGTGTACAAGTAGCTATTGTGAAAAAGTATCTAAGTAAAAAGAATTCTTTCTCAAAATAATGAGAGTTTCAACTGTTTCTTGAACCCAAAGTGTTGAGGATTTATCAAAATCTCCAGACTAATTAAACAAGATACCTACCATAGGGATTCTGATTTTCTGTCTCATGCACACATACACACAGTTTTATGTTAAAGAAAGCTGACTTTCTTTAGCAGGAGATTCAATTTGCAAGGCAGAAGACAGCAGAGACTGCAAAGCAACAGTGGTTTTGCAGAAGATACATGATTAAAATGAGAAGCAGCTCAGTTCAAAATAAATAAAACTTACACTATATGTCATTACTTATTTACTAGAAGTAAAAAGTCCACTATATTATGCTAAGTTTTGGGGGGGTGTTTCTTCTTGTGTTTATGCTAATTTAAATAAGTAAGAAAATTTGACATATTAAAATTGACCAATATTCATCACTACCTTTCAACAGTAAATGGAGATTCTCTGTTTAAAAAAAAAAATCTGACTGTTTTATAAGAGTTTTCAGGAGAAATCAACATTGATCTTACATGAATAGTATAAAAAAAAAAACAAAAAGAATAGAATAAATGCGTAGCTAAAGCTTAAATGCTATTCTTGTAAAAATTCATGAAAGTTTGGACCTTTAAGTGTTTTATTGATTTTTGACAAATATAGCATTTATTTTTTAATGTCTACATCTTACTTTGCTAGCCAAAATATATTTTTAAAAAATCTCTTTTAAGTTATGCTTTTATTTGTGGAAGACAAGTATTTGGGGTCATTAACAGGAAAGGAGACTTTGAGAGATTTTTGTGTGTTTTAGATTATCTTATGCTTATAAGGATATTATCTTATGAATTTTAAGTATGTGAATAACATCTTGCATTAATACCAAAAAAAATTTTTTTTTTGTTAAGTGTTAGGTAGTTAGAATAGGAAACAGGAGTCCAAAATGGTGGTGGCTAGAAGAAAAGGAAGGGAAAAGCCTGCAAAAATAGAACAAAGAAGTTCAAAGGAAGGTCCGAGGACCTGAGTGAGGACTTCAGGTAGCCTGACTAGCCCAATTTGCATAGGACAGGCCCAGAGGGAGGAAAAACCATATAAAAGAGGAGCCAAAGCACTCTCTCTTTCTCTCTCCCCCACACACTGTGGCGTTCTTCTCTTTGCATCTTTGGATCGGCATGCCCTCACCGGATGGGTTCTCCTGCTATTATCTTCTAAATAAAATAGAGCTGTAACAGTGAGCTGTAGCACTGATTTATCTTAGAGCTATAACACGGTCTGTCCAAGACCCAAGAGCTGTGACCCGCCAAGGGCTTCAATGTCTGTCACTCCAAATCTTTGTTGTGATGAGACAAGAACCGGGAAGCATACACTCGCTTGACATCTACACTCGCATGACATAAGTATGCTCTTCAGATTTGCTTTCTACCTCAGGGAGAGTCCAAATAGAAAACCATTGGGTTGTAGATGGACAGACAATACTTAAAAAGCTGAATTTTAAATGTTGCTTTAATTAAACTGATAATGTAAAAAAAAAGTATTATGTCTAAATCATGTTGTATTATGTATTAAATTTATAGAAAAGGAAATACATGTGCAGAATGCAAAAGTTCTGAAATCTCTATTATAGGCAATTCCAAATTAATTTGTCCTTTTTAAAAGTGAAATTTCACAGTGTAATAACTGCATTTTTGATGAATGCCATAAAAATTATGAACCTAATTACTTCAGTAATGAATGATTTTCCCCTTATTATTCTGTGTATTTTAAATGAAAAAAAAATGCAAAACTGTGTATCAATGAACATTGGAGTGATCCCCAAATAGTATTTATTTATTTTAAGATAAGATTTGTGATTTTTCCCTGATTAATTGTGTTTGTTGTAGATCAGTATCATGTGTTCAAGGAAATTATGCTGTTGCATGGGCTTATAGTTACTAATTTCCAAAACTTCTGTATGTATAAAGTCAAATTTCAATTTTTTATGTCAAACATTGTGCCTTTATTTTAGTAACAATCTTTAGATTTCCATGAATCTTCCTGAATTATTTAAGAGATAATTCAGATGCACAGTTAAAAATATTCCATTGAAAAAATAAAACTATCATAAAAGTATAAGGCTCCTGAGAGCCTCCAGTATTTGTATGAAAAATATTGTTTTCATGCAGTCACAGATGCATTTCTGGAAGCCTTCCCTATACAATTATAAATCTCTTAACCTACCAGTAACAATTGCAATGAAAAACAAAATCCTCTCATAAAATAAACATTTAAATAAATTATCTTGGTTTTGGCTAGATAGAAATTATTAAATTTAAGGAAATATTCTCACTATTAGGTAGTTAGAGTAGAAAAAGGAGTTCAAAATGGCAGCAGCTAAAATACAGACAAAAGAAGGGAAATAGCCCATGAAGAGAAAACAAAGGAAAAATCCTAGGACCACAGTGGGAACCTGCACACAGGTCAAGAAACACCAGTTACGACTGGGTATCGAACAACAGGCTGGTACAAAATTGAGAAACAAGTATGCCAAGGCTTCGAGATTAAGAATGAATGATTTTAAACTATAGTGTTGGAGAAGACTCTTCTTGGACAGCAAGGAGATCAAACTAGTCAATCCTAAAGGAAATCAACCCTGACTATTTATTGGGAGTATTGATACTGAGCTAAAGCTCCAATACTTTGGCCACCTGATGAGAAGAGCCGACTCGCTGGAAAGGACCCTAATGCTGGCAAAGACTGAAGGAAGGAGGAGAAGAGGACGACAGAGAATGAGATGGTTGGATGGCATCAGTGACTTAATGGACATGAATTTGAACAAGCTTTGGGAGAGGGTGAAGGACAAGAAAGCCTGGTGTGCTGCAGTCCATGGGGTTGCAAAGAGCCAGACATGATTTAGTGACTGAAAAACAAAGAATGGGTACCTCAGGTGAAACAAACATACCCGTTTCCTTATTGATGATGGGTGCTAGCCCTAATTTGCTTAGGGCAGGCTGGGGGTGGAGAAAGGAGACAAAACATTTAAAATGAAGGTGCCAAGAAGGGTTGAGACCTCTTCTTTGGAGTCAGCCCACACTCATGCCTTGGGGGTGTGCTCCCCTTTATTTTCAGAATAAAACTCTGAGATATAATCAAGCTGTAACACTTGTCTGCCATTTCAAATCTTTGCTGCGATGAGACTGAGCTGAGGAAATTATGCACTCTCCCAACATATCTGGTTCTGTGACCCAGATGTAACCTGCCTGTGGCAAACTTGGCTTGACTCTAAAGAGGCAGAAGCCAAGCACAACAGAAGCCCAACTTGGGGAAAGCTCACACAGGGGAAGATATGAACAGCAGAAACCCAGCCCAGCATCATCCAAACATGGCAGAAACCCAGCACAGCAGAAATAGTGTGCCAAGAATGGGCACAGCAAAACCAAATGTGGTGAAAAGCTCATGACACTCAGTCTCAGAAGACCTCCAGTTAAGGTATGAAGGTCTTGCCTCTATGGCTGGAAGGACCATGTAGCTAGAGAAATCTTAATTCTATCACAGTTTCTCATTTCTTGTCTCCTCAAACCCTTTGTAAACAGGTGGGCAGCAGGGCTACTCCCTGGCGTGTCTTGAACTCTCCACTGTTCACTGCACCCTGGTAGCTGCTGCCCAAGAGGGTAAGGGTTCTTCTGTCCTTAATTTTCCTTGTGCCAGGGATCAGGGCACAGAAAACTGTGCAGACAAAAGTCAGGCATTTAGCCATTTTCCAGGCAGGTTATGAAGAGAATTCCTTCGAACATTCTTCCCACTTCTTTTTCCTCCCATCCTCTAGTCCCACCCTCCATCTATGCCACTGTCAGCGAAGTATTGGGAGGGTCATCAGCTTTCTAGTTCCAGAAGGTATGCTCTTTTTGTGAGCCCTGTCTGGGTCCACAGTGTTATCTCTGACAGTGTGTTGCTGGACAACCAGAAAATGGCTGGCCCTTGGGAAATATTGTATAGTATCCAATCCCTCTGGATATTCAGGCTTTCATCTCCTACGTTTCCTACAACATGTGTGACAGCAGCATCAGTCAGGGGACCTGCTAGAGTGGGCACACAATGCCTACTAGAAACCCATTTGTTGGAGGAATCCCTTCAAGGCCAATTGGGCCTGCAGTGATGATGTTTGCCATTTTGGGAGTTATCCTTGAAGACCATTTGGGCCCAAACACTTATCACTCTTCTCCTAAAGCTGTGAACATACCCCCTGGATCAAATCTCCACTCTACTTTATCGAACATCTGGTCTGTTTCCTCTTGACATTTTCTGTAAGTTTAGCTGTCCCTGGCCCTTAAGCCACTTTATTCCTCAACTCCTACAACCACAACCCTGTTTGCTCTGCAGGCAACATTGTTCCACCCAGTCCATTATTAAAATACTCTTAATGTCCCTACCTGATAACCCACTCGTTTATCATTACTTCTGTTGTTATATAAAGTAGGCCTATGACAATGAAATGTTTGCCATTGGAGACACTCTAAATTGCTCTTATGGAGGACTAGAGGAGGAAATCTGTGATATACCATTCCTCGGGGTGAAAGAGAATTAGTCTCTTTGCTATTTTTCCAAGTTCCCAGGCTCAGGACACAGGCTTGGATTGCTTCCCATTATGCTATCTATTCCCCTCTGGGGTGGATAAACCAGCAATGAATCAGACCCATTTAACGCCCATCTGCTGGAATCCCTGGGAACATCCAAATCCCAACCCAGGGGTGCCTGGCTCTCTGATTACAACCCCTCAATCCAACACAGCACTAGTCACACTAGAGACTTTAAGGACACCCAGCTCCAGTCCAGGGGTCCCAGGAGGTAGACTTGCCTCAACCTGCCCAGGGATCTGGTCCTTGGGAGATTAATACACCTCAACTTGCTTGGGGATCTGCCAATCCGGTGATACCAGGAGACCAACATGCCTTGACCTGCCTAGGAATTCAATCCCTAGGAGGTTGACCTGACTCAACCTGCCTAGAAATCTGCTCCTTGACGTGGGGTTGCCCAGGTCTCAAGTTGCAACAGTACTAGACAGGATAAGCTTCAAAAAGACTCACCCTAAGTTCATCCGTGGAAAAGGAAGGAAGACTATTGTGGTGCTGTGGCATTGTGTGCAAGTTTCAGCAATAATTCAGGAGCCCAACAAGAACTCCCTTGCCTTTCTGGAAAGACTAGAAGGGGACCATCCCACAGTTTACTAATCTGGACTTAGACCCTTATGTGGGACAGATGCATCACACATCAGGATAAAATTGCAACAGCTACAGCAACAGGATCCTGCTGCCTCTTTACACGAAATGGTCCAGACAGCCACCAATACCTTTTATAACAGAGAACAGGAGAGGGAGGCCAAGGCCCAGGAAAGGGAGATAAGGAAATAGACAAGGCATGCCAGATGCTGGCCACCCTCCAGGGAAGCCCTATGGCAAACCCTGAGTCCTTGAAGGCAAGGCACCAGACAAATGCTTTATCTGTAAACAATTGGGTCATTGGGCCAAAGAGTGTTCAAACTTTGACAAGCCTCCTAAAATAGCCTGCCACCATCAATTAGGTGGCATTCTGCCCTTGGGACCCAAGAGCCTCAAGATCAAGTGTCAAGCCTTCCCTTATGATGGTTCAGCAGGACTGAAGTGTCCCATTCCAGCCAACCCACCTGTCACAGATAACCATCACAGGGCTGGAGCCAAGGGTGCAGCTGGATAAGGCAGGTAGGCCTGAAATTTTTTTGGTTGACACATGGGCTACCCACTCTATTATGACCTAATACTCATATTCTGTCTCCCCAGACCTGTACCATTTGGTACAGGTGCTACAGGGAAAACAATTACAGATAGATTTACCGGAGCACCTCTTTGTTGCAGGGATGGACAGATATTTTCCCACCAGTTTCTGGTGGTCCCTGAGTATACTATGCCATGATTGAGAAGACCCATACTCACTAAGGGCTTCCATGATAGCTCAGATGGTAAAGAATCTGCTTTAAATATAGAGACCTGGGTTAATTTCTTGGGTTGGGAAGATACCCTGGAGAAGGGAATGGTAACCCACTCCAGTATTCTTGCCTGGAGAATTTCATGAATAGAGGAGCCTGATGGGCTACAGTCCCTGGGGTAGCAAAGATTTGGACATGACTACATGACTGAGCAATTAACACACACACACACACATTAAGCTGGGGGCCATCCTTGTGATGGGAAACTTCTCATCCCCTAGAGCCTTAGAGTTCCTGTTTACTACCAAGGAGCTCATTACAGCCTCTCCAAAAGCAAAACCTATGGGAGGCTCCAGAAGAAAAACTACAAATAACCTGGACAGTATTACTTCAGGGGTTTAGAGATAGCCCCCTTCTCTTTGGACAGCCTCTTAGTTGGGATGGATCTCTTAGATCTGGACCTAGGACCTAATGGGAAAATAATTACTATATGTAGATGACCTATTAATATGCTCTGCAGATGAGGAAAATGCCTAACAACATGTGATTTAGATTCTAAACTTTTGGCAGAGAGGGGATAAAAAGTCTCTCTTGCTAAGGCACAGATGGTTCAGTCAAAGTCAGATTACCTGGGAGTTCAGATTACTCATGCATCCAGGAAGCTATCCTTTTACCGAGTATAAGGATTCCTCCAGTTGCCTTCCCCAACTATGGCCTAATTGCCCAGCCCTAATATGAAAGGTTAATGAGATGGGGTGATTCAATCCCATTGACGTGGCGACCTCTTCAAAAGGAGGCAAAGGCTACACTAAATCAAGCCTTAACCCAAGCACCTGCCTTGAGGTTGCCAGACCCAGAAAAAGTATTCCATCTATGTGAAGTGACAGTTGTTCAGTTGTGTCCGACTCTTTGCGACTCTAAGGACTATACAGTCCATGGAATTCTCCAGACCAGAATACTGGAGTGGGTAACTGATCCCTTCTCCTGGGGTTCTTCCTGACCCAGGAATTGAACTGGGGTCTCCTGCAATGCAGAAGACTGAGCTATCAGGAAAGCCCATTTCAACTACATATCCACAAAAAGAAAGGAATAGCCTTGGGAGTGTTAACTGAAGAGTTGGGACCTGAACCCCAGCCAGTAGCTTACTATCCAAGAGGCTCAACATAAACACCATGGCTGCCCTCCTTGCCTTTGAAACCTTGCAGCTATTGCAGTCTTGATAGAAGATGCTTTAAAACTCTTTCTTGAGGTCAAACTATTTTTGCAAGCCACCAAGTGAAACAGCTCCTGAATGGGAGAGGCCATTTATGGATGTCTGGTCAAAGGATCCTCAATTACCCAGTAATGCTGATGAAAACTCCAGGACTAACTGTACACCCTTTTGAGCTTCTTAACCCAGCCACCCTGATTCCTATCTCAGAGGGCTTGCTCGCCTTTCACTCTTGCCTAGACACTTTGGACCATTGAACAAAACTCCGAGAGGGCTTGTCAGAAGATCCTCGACCAATCCTGAGGAATTCTGGTACACTGATGGAAACTACTTTGTCTTAGATGAAAACGGAAAAGCAGAATATGCAATCGTCTCCAATGTTGAGACCATAGAGGCTAAACCTTTACCACCAGATATATTGGCCCAATTGGCTGGGTTCATAGCTCTGACTCGAGACTTAGACCTGGAAAAAGGAAAAGAATAGCCATTTACATGGACTCCAAGTATTCCTTTCTGGTGTTGCATGCACACATTGCTATTTGGAAAGAAAGAGGCCAGTTGGCCACCCCAATCAAGTATGGTTATCAAATCCTTTAGCTCCTAGGCAGTCCATCTTCCCGCTCAGGTTTCAGGTTCCCCTGTAGAGGACACTGAAAAGGGACCATGAAAGTGGCATGAGGGAACCAAACCGTTGATCAGGCAGCTAAAAGAGCAGCATTAGAGAGCAATGACCTAATAAATGTTTCCAGTCTAGTTTCAAAGGCTAATTTGCCAGAAACTCCTTCATATACTGAAGGTAAGACTCTGAGCTTTAAGCTAAGAGTAAGGGCTTTCAGGAATATCATATGGGGTAGTTCCAAAACCTCTTTCAGCTTGGAACCCTCCAATGGAAATTGATTAACTCCTTACATGCCACCACTCATCTAGGGGACAAGGCCCTCTAAAGATCACTAGAAATGTCCTTCAGAGGAGCAGGCCTCCAAATGACTATGAGGCACAGAGTTTCCTGGTGTCTCACTTGCCAACTGAACAACCTCCAAAGAACTCAAAGATCCCAGCTGGCCCAGCCTGTCCAAGGGCCTGGAATAAGACAGGCAGGTGGGCTTTACCCTGATGCCAGTTTCTCAAGGATACAAATACCAATTAATCATGATAGATACTTTCACAGGTTATACTGAAGGCTTTCCCACTCAGATTGAGAAGACTGAGGAGGTAGTGAAAAAAACTGATTCATGAAATCATTCTGAGATTTGGCCTGCCTAGGTCACTACAGAATGACAATGGGATATCATTTGCTTCTAAAATCACCCAAGGGGTTTCTAAAGCATCAGTCATTGCTTATTATCTCTATTGTGCCCGGAGGCCTCAGTTTTCAGGAAAGGTAGAGAGCCAACCGATTCTTAAAATCAGTGATAAAAAAGATAACGCAGGAGACCTCCCTCAGAAGGAAGAAGGCTTTACCAGTAGCTCTCCTCCACACCCATATTGCATCTAAGAAATGAGTCACATTTAACCCATATGAGATGCTGCATGGGAGATATTTTGTTTAAGTCAGTGACCTCTTCCTGGATCCAGAGGCCCAGACCCTGTGGTCTTACACATGATTGTTAGGCAATTCCAACAAGGTATATGCTTATGGGGTGTCAAGTATGACCCAAAAGATTCTGAATGTCCACCACTATACACCCCAGGGACTCAAGTCTTTATTAAGATATGGAAAAATGAGTCTCCAAAGGCTCAACTCCAGCCCACATGGAAAGACCCTATCCTTCCTACCTTCAAGGTACCAGGACATGACTCCTGGATTCACTACTCATGTGTCAAGCCATGTAAGAAACCAGAAAAGGACACTCAGTATACCTGTGAGCCCTGCGAGATCTCCAATACCTATTTAGGACTACAAATGAGTGCCATTCTAATGATCATCCCAAAAATTAAGTTTCTGAGGTTAAGCTTTCTCAGGATAACTCTTATATTTTCTACACTGCTGTTTCTCACTTGGTTTTCTTAGCCAAGGAAATCCACTCCCCCTCAGATGGACACCACTATAAGGACTCTGAGGCTTGAGATTACCCAGAGGGGGAGTCTCAATGCCCCTTACCATCCCAGCTTAGCAGAGAGTAGCCAGAAAGACTTTGACACCCCTGTTCCCAAAGAATTGGGCCTCCCATCTCTTGATGGGAGAATGTTAGGTAGCTAGAATGAAAAAAAGAAGTCCAAAATGGCAGCAGCCAAAAGATGAAAAAAGGAAAACACCTTGAGAAAAGGGAACAGAGGAAACATTCCTGGACTGGAGTAGGAAGCTCAGGTGAAACAAACATGTTCTCTTCCAGCTTGATGATATAGGTACTAGCCCTAATTTGCATAGGGCAGGCTTGGGAGGAGGAGACAAAAAGTATAAAAAGGGAGCCAGGAAGGGTTGAGGCTTCTCCTTTGGGGTTGGCCCACCCTCAGGCCTCGGGGTATGCTATCCTTTGTTTACCAAATAAAATGCTGAGTTGTAACTGAGCTGTAACAGAGAAGGCAATGGCAACCCACTCCAGTATACTTGCCTGGAGAATCCCATGGACGCAGGAGCCTGGTGGGCTGCAGTCCATGGGGTCGCAGAGTCAGACACGACTGAACCAAGTTAGCAGGAGCAGCAGCAGCAGCACCTGAGCTGTAACACTTGTCCACCTTTTCAAATCTTTGTTGCAGTGAGACTAAACCAAGGAAATTATGCACTCTCCTGACATTACCATCTTGGATAAAACCGCACTAGTAAAATTCAACTTACTGTTCAAAATAAAAATAATTTTCTGGGTTCCTGCTGAGTAAATTACTGAGTAAATCCCTATTGATTTAATTTAGTAAATATGATTCTACAACACCCCACTAAAATGCCTTTGATCCGTTCTATTTTTACAAGTTTGGTTTCTATAAGTTGAAAGCTGCAAAAGTAAAGCTTCTTTATTAGAAATTCAGCACATAATTTGGCAACTGTGTAACTGAGCAGGATCCTACAGGCCTTTCCCTGAACAGACCGTTACCTACCAATGTCCACTGCCTGCCCTTTGTAGAAAAACTTAAGCCTCCTAGGCCTCCCCCATGTCATACAGTAAATTTAATCAGAAAAGTGAGAAAACACAGAAAGAAAGGGACACAGTCAGGCAAGACAAAATAATGATACTTTAGCCATTAAACAAAGTCAATGAATTTCAGTTCCTCCTCAAGAACTATAGATACTCTTCTGAGCCATACCCTTTAAACTGTTTTATAGATATGAACCCTCTGCCAGGTGAAAGATGTTCATTATAAGCTGCCCACAAGGACTTAAATCCAAGACCATTTGGAACCAGAAGGCTGATGATGTCAATTCCCCATTACCTCTCTACTAAAGAAGCAGAAGAATCCGCATAAGCTTATCTGACACACTACAATTCCCCTCCTCTTCCAGTTTTTAAAAGCCTTTTCCTGAAAGTCTTTGGGTGAGGTCAGACCATTTAAGTACTAGACTCATTGCTTAACACCCTGCAATAACCACTATACTTTCCTTCACCTCAACTTAGTGTACATGGGCAAGTGGACTCAAGTTTGGCTCAGCAACAGCTGTTGTAAATTTATCCCTCACTTAAAAAAGTAAAGAAAAATAGTAAAGGAAACAGAATCAGAATAATTTACATTTATCAGTAAATAACTTACATTTAATTAGTTTGAGTTAAGAAGAGTAAAGATATAGTTTGAATAAAAAATGCTTTCCTCAACTATGTGTAAAGCCTCCTCAGATAATGACTTCGCCTTCTTGCATTTCTTTTCCTTTGGAATGATTTTGGTCACTGACTGCTGTACAATGTTATCTCTGTCCATAGTTTTTCAGGCACTCTGTCTACCAGATCTAATCCCTTGAATCTATTCATCACCTCCACAGTATAATCATAAGGGATTTGATTCAGGTCATACTTGAATGGCCTAATGGTTTTTCCTACTTTCTTCAACTTGTGCCTGAATTTTGCAATAAAGAGCTCATGCTGTTGCAAAAAGGAGCCACAGTCAGCTCCTGGTCTTGTTTTTGCTGACTGTATAGAGCTTCTCTATCTTTGGCTGCAAAAAAATATTTCGATATTGAACTTATGGTGATATCCATGTGTAGAGTTGGCTTTGGTGTTGTTGGATAAAGGGGTTTGTTGTAATCAGTATGTTCTCTTGACACAGCTCTGTCAGCCTTTGCCCTGCTTCATTTTGTACTCCAAGGTAAAACTTGCCTATTACTCCAGTTTTGACTTCCTACTTTTGCATTCTGATTCCCTATGATGAAAAGGACTTTTTTTTTTTTTTTTTTGGTATTATTCCTAGAAGGTCTTGTTAGGTTTTTATAGAACCATTCAGCTTCTTCAGCATCAGTGGTTGCAGATAGACTTCGATTTCTGTGACTTTGAGTTTTTTGCCTTGGAAATGAACCAAGATCATTCTGTCATTTTTGAGATGTGTTCTAGGTATAGAATCTTCTCATTTTTCATGGTTTATATGAGTAAACAGTTATGCTGTCCTGCTTTTCCTCATTCAATTACCAAATTTTCTGATTTACACTGTGGAAAAATCTTCTGGTATTCACTTTACAGCACAAATAATTTTACTTTTTGCATGTTAAATTGCTATTTTCTATTAAATGTGTAGGTGACTTGGGGAAAATTTGACCAGTCTACCACACACTTCCAGTTTTAAAGGTTAACTATCCTCCAAAACATGTAAGATTGAAATGACTGTAATCAAGGTTTTTAAATATAAAATATAATAGTTATTATTTTCATATCTGCATAAACTATTATTTCTACCATATCCATAAAGCATGATTATTTTGATATTTGTTAATTTCCTTTAAAATCGTACTCCACAAAGAGATATTTGGAGTTCAGAGAAGTTATTTTTTCCTAAATTCATCTAAAACACTTGTAAAAATCTTTTGGTAATGGGCTAGATTAATATAAATTATATGCCAAAATAAAATCAGCTTTTTAAAACTTTTTTGATGAAAGAGCAATGGCTTTGAAGTAGAAGAAATACATATAGATAGATAAATTCCAAACATACATCTTCTATTTAAGAATGGAAATTGGGCTGTTGCCTACCTCATAGATTTCTCCAAAGTAAGACACATAGAATCATATTTGGCTTATGTTAACACTCTGAAATTATCCAGTACTGTATAATTTTTTTATGTAAAATGCTTTGAGGAAATATAAGCGATGGCAGATATACTAGAGAATTATTTAAAATTTTAGTCAAATTAAACTGCAATTGTAGCATGTTAATGTTATTGAGGCTGGAACATTTGCCATTTTACATAGTGCTGGCTTAGGTCCTATATCATGACTAAAACATCATTGATTATTCATTAGCTTGCTCAATAATTCTTGTGCCATTGATTTCTTAGTAACCCACATCAATCTATATAGGAACTGACCTTATCAAATCTAGGCATTTTACATTTGAGCTAAGACACAGCTCAAGTGGCTTGATTATTCTTGTATATATAATCAAAGAGTGTCTTTATTCAGTTGGCTTTCTTTTTTTTTTTTTAGACTCAATAAGGTCTAGCAATTTAGCTTAGCAATGCAGTCAAGATCTGCCATTATCTTTGTGTTGGCACATTAAATGAACATCACTAAAATAGCTATTTGGAGATCATTCAACTGATAAGCTCTGTTCTTTACACTAGTGAAAATGGTTCTCATCTTTTGTTGGCCAAGTTCTCTGCTGAAAAACATGATGGAAACTGAGACAGCACATCACCCAAAAAATGTACAAACATTTACTATATGTTTGTAGAGTTTTGTATAAAATGAATCCAAGTATTAAAAATTCCTGAGATGGATATTTTAGTTTTGCATAAATTCATTTTGCAATTTAGACACATTTATTACATGAAATAGTGAATTTTTGTATAACTGTTAAGATTATTTCACAGTTAATTAAAATCATCATCATCATCATCTCACCTGAATAATGAGTAAATAAAACTGAAAAAATAAAATTTGCAATTCTCCCTAACATGCCGTTAAATGTATTTTAATATTAAATTTAGATGTTTACTGATAATTATTTTTCTGATCTCCACATTCTTTAAACAGTAAGCATAGTGACTGAACATATTTGCTTTGGAGTTAGAGTTCTACCTTAACCACCACACTATATACTAGCTGTACAAACTTGGGTAACTTAATTTTTCCATAATTGACTTTTCACTCATAATTTATTGGATAACTTAAGCTATTTCATGTAAACAGAAAATAATAAAAAGAGGAGGAAGTATATCACTGGGTTATTTTAAGAAACACATGGATTAAAACCTATAAAATTCTTAGAATAACAGTGATATGAGAAAATAAATCAGTCAATGTGAGTTATTATCATTTTTCATTTCCCAGAGATAATTAAAGTCTTAATACAACAATAAAAATATATTTCCAATATCACAGTAGACACACTTTTGGCACATTTCTTTGTTTTAATAATATATCCAAGTTCTGATACTATGGTTTTAATATGGAAGTTAAGATGATGAATTTTATCAAAAACTGCCATCATAAAACAAAACCTCCCAGATATCTCCTGTGTGCATCACAGCTTACAACTAGAGAGAAATTCTATAGAAAATACTTGCGTTCTTTTAAAATACCTACATTTTAATTTGCCATTTATTGGGGAAAAATTGTCTCTATGTCCAATGCCATATTTTCTCACTTAGAAAAATTCACAGTTTAAGGATCAAGCAATTTTTGTGTTTTAATTTGTATACTTCTCAGCTTAAAACATATAGTTTTCATGTATTGATATCAATGATTTTTAGTTTTCAAGCATTTTCAATGTCTTTTGCTGATATTTCAAATAGCTATAATACAGCTACCATCTTTGCTCTTCATGAAAATTCAGATATAAATGCATTAATATTTTAAAATTAAATGAATGAACTTGTTCTGGGAATTAAAACAACTAACTAAGTTACTTCATACCTACCAAGGAAATTGGTCTAGTTCATTCATATCCTCTAAAACATGTCATCCAGAAAAACATATTAACTTATTTTTAGGAATTGCTAATCAGCATTTTACTTATAACTACTTTATTCAAGAGTTCAATGTGAAGTCATTTTAGTAGTTCATGTTCTGAGTGCTGAGGTAATTATGCCTCTCTATCCTCAGCAAAATAGTTTCGTTAGACCTTTTTAGCTCACTCATTTTTTGGAAACAACCTAGATGCCCATCAACTGACGAATGGATAAGAAAGCTGTGGTACATATACACAATGGAATATTTCTCAGCATTAAAAAAAAAAAAAATTCATCTGACTCAGTTCTACTCAGGTGGACGGAACTGGAGCCTATTATCCAGAGTGAAGTAAGCCAGAAGGGAAAACAACAATACAATATACTAACACATATATATGGAATTTAGAAAGATGGTAATGAGAACCCTGAATGTGGGACAACAAAAGAAACACAGATGTATAGAACAGTCTCGTGGACTCTGTGGATGAGGGCAAGGGTGGGATGATATGGGAGAATGGCATTGAAACATGTTAATTATCATATGTGAAATCAATCGCCAGCCCAGGTTTGATGCTTGGGGCTGGTGCACCGAGATGTCCTGGGGGGAGGGAGGAGGGGGGGTTCTGGAGGGGGAGCATATGTATACCCATGGCGGATTCATGTCATTGTATGGCAAAACCAACACAATTAAAAAAAAAAAAAAAAAGCCAACAAATAAAGCAAAAAAAAAAAAAAAGCAATTAAGAAAAAGAAAAAGAAAAGAATTTTTATTTTGAACAAAGTTGCTTTACAATGTTGTGTTAATTTCTATTGTACAGTGATGTAAATCAGCTATTCATAAACATATATGTCCTCTTTTTTGATTTCCCTTTCCATTTAGGTCATCACAGAGCTGGGCAGAGTTCCCTATGCTATACAGTAGACTCTCATAAGTTATCCACTTTATAGAACCTATCATTCGGTCGTGTCCAGCTCTTTGCAACACCGTGGACTGTAGCCTACCAGGCTCCTCCATCCATGGGATTTTCCAGGCAAGTGTACTAGAGCGGGTTGCCATTTCCTTCTCCATATCTACTTTATACATAGTATCAATAGTTTATATATGTCAGTTGTAATCCCCCAATTAATCCCATCCCACAGTCCCCTCTTGGTATCCATATGTTTGTTGCCTACATCTATGTCTGCTTTGTAAATAAGATTGTCTATATCATTTTTTTAAATGTACTTAACAAATACTTTATTTGACTAGGTTCTTTATTTTCATATTTTAATCTAATTAAATGCTATCTGTATCAATATGACATCATTGAAATCAAGAGAGGACAATGCTTCAGAGGCAATGATCAGCCACCTTTTATAGTCTCCTGAAAAGCAAAGTAAACTAAAGAACAAATTTTGTTCATCATGTTCAGAAATATGTAAATGAGTTGTGGGCTTATCTCATAGCTCAGTGGTAAAGAAGCTGCCTACCAATACTGGAGACTTGAGTTTGATCCCTGGGTCAGGAGGATCTCTTGGAGAAGGAAACGGCAACTCTCTCTAGTATTCCTGCCTGGGAAACCCAACGGATACAGGAGCTTGGCGGGCTACAGTCCATGGGGTCCCAAGAGTCAGACATGACTTAGCAACTAAACAACAACAACAAATGAGTTTTATAACAGCATGTTCATTGGAGTTGCAAGTCTTTATCATGGGCATGTTATTAATGGTAAAGAGATGAAGAAACCAAGTGTAAATAGCTACTTCTTGAAACTAGGAGAACAGGAAGTTTATCTTGATTGGTTAGTTGGCTGATTTTAATAGGAAAACTGCACTGGTATAATATTTATGTCAAAAAGTCAGTAGAGAAGGAAAAATAAAAATGGAAGACAATAAGAAGATAGCAAAGATAATTAACAATATATTATCCCTGAGAAATTTGTTAAGAATGAGATTCACAAAAAAGGTGAAGAATTCAATGATCAATATATGGCTTAACTTGGAGATGGTAGGCTCAAGGCAAGTAATTTTAAGTTAATGAAATTTTGAGAGTTTATATCATATGAGTTCACTTATTAATAATTTTGAGCTGACATAGAAAAAAGTTTACTTGGGTCAGAATGGAGAAAGCAGAAAAGGTTAAAACATCCTTTGCTGAAAATTTGAGAAGGATCTGATTCAATAAAATGGAAATATTTATTAAGATCTTTTAGCAGTCACTTCAGTTCAGTTCAGTCTCTCAGTTGTGTCCGACTCTTTGCGACTTCATGAATTGCAGCACGCCAGGCCTCCCTGTCCATCACCATCTCCCGGAGTCTACCCAAACCCATGTCCATCAAGTTGGTGATGCCATCCAGCCATCTCATCCTCTGTTGTCACCTTCTCCTGCCCCAAAACCTTCCCAGCATCAGGGTCTTTTACAAAGAGTCAACACTTCGCATCAGGTGGTCAAAGTACTGGAGTTTCAGCTTCAACATCAGTCCTTCCAATGAACACCCAGAACTGATTTCCTTTAGGATGGACTGATTAGAACTTCTTGCAGTGCAAGGGACTCTCAAGAGTCTTCTCCAACACTACAGTCAAAAGCATCAATTATTTGACCCTCAGCTTTCTTCACCATCCAACTCTCACATCCATACACGACCACTGGAAAAACCATAGCCTTGACTAGATAGACCTTTTTTGGCAAAGTAATGTCTCTGCTTTTCAATATGTTATCTAGGTTGGTCATAACTTTCCTTTCAAGGAGTAAGCATATTTTAATTTCATGGCTGCTATCACCATCTGCAGTGATTTTGGAGCCCAGAAAAATAAAGTCTGCCACTGTTTCCACTGTTTCCCCATCTATTTCCCATGAAGTGATGGGACCAGATGCCATGATCTAAATTTTCTGAATGTTGAGCTTTAAGCCAATTGTTCACTCTTCTCTTTCACTTTCATCAAGAGGCTTTTTAGTTCCCCTTCACTTTCTGCCATAAGGGTGGTGTCATCTGCATATCTGAGGTTATTGATATTTCTCCTGGCAGTCTTGATTCCAATTTGTGCTTCTTCCAGTACAGAGTTTCTCAAGATGTACTCTGCATATAAGTTAAATAAGCAGGATGACAATATACAGCCTTGACATACTCCTTTTCTTACAATCAATTTAAAATGATTATTATACTGGCAACTTGCATGCTTTTCAGTAATAGTGATGACCTATTTGTGTGTACATAATAAATGACATAGTGTATCCTGGAATCTAAGCATTTCATGATAGGAAAGGAAGAAAGAAAAGGATAGATGAACAGGAAAAAATATAAAGGAACATTTATCATTGAAGTATTTGTATAGGCATTTTGGAATTAATGCTTGATTTCAACTTAGAAGGGAGAGCCATTTATTTGCATAAATGCATTTATTTATTTTAATTGAAGGGTAATTAAAATACTGCGATGGCATCTGCATACATGACCATGCACATACATCTGAGCCCTCCCTTCTGAACCCATTTCTTATGATACATTAAAGTGTATTACTGTAGAAGCTGCTGGGAAGATTATGTAAAGAATATAGTTTGCAAAAAATCAAGGAACTGAGTGATTAAAGGTTTGGCTATGCTGTCCTTGAGAATCCTGAAATGAGTGATTTAGCAGCATTTGAACTGGTTAGAAAAATCGTAAGGAATAGGGAAAATATTCAGTGAATATGGGTGAGTTTCTTAAATGGAAATGGACTATATAAAAATTATAAGAAATGGATAGGAGAAATGGAAGAAATGAGACATAAAGCAGCAGATAACAAGTATGTAGAAGAAAAATAAAGAAATGGTAATGGAGAGTCAGTGAGCCACATAATCTCACTTTCTGATACTGGCGTAGATGGCATATGAAACTGAATGCCAGCAGTGAAAGCACTATTGTTAGTTGATATATAAATTTTAGTTCAGGACAGAAGACATAAGAAGTAGTCAAAAAGCTATTCTGGGCTGGTAGATTTGGGGAGAGGGAATATTGTTAAGGAGAGTGTTGGTCAAGTGCCAGACATTAGTGGAAAAGTTTGCAATACAGGAAAAGGGTAATAATTTGGATCAGGAGAGGGAAGACAGACACCATTCTGGGAAGGACAGAGATCATCTAAGCAGTTTGCATTTTGTTGATTGCCAAAAAAACAAAAAAGAAAAGCATGACTATAAGAGAAGACAGACTTAGATTTGAATAACAGTTGAAGAAGTCTGGCCCATCATGCTAAAGACAAGGTACAAAGATATTTTATTTTAAACATAGTTTCTAAGTAGGGATTTTATTCAGTTTGAAGAGACATGATGCTTAATGATCATAGAAGGAAGGGAAAAAATGCACATCGAAATAATTTATCTTGTATAACTTGGCTAAACGTGTTGATAGAAACTGAAAAATGTATTTAAAACTATAAAAGAGTTTCAATCATAAATATTTTTGATGCCAAATTCAAAATAAAATATCAACAAATAGATTTTAAAAATATATTTAGCTTAAAAGGTATTTTATTATGAAACAGATATGTCCTAGAACTCTGAGGGCTGATTAATATTAGGAAATGCATTGGCTAAATAAGAAAACCATCCTGTAGTCCCAGTAGATATTACAGTGGCCTAGATTATATTCAGCATGCCTTAATCATAAACTCTGGGTAAACCAGGAATGCAAAAATATTTCTCAAAGTAATTAAGAATATCAGTCATGTAATGCAAAAACATATTCAGCAAAGTATTATGTATGTTTTCATAAAAACTTTCTATTTAAGCATTTCAATTATTTCCATCATACCAAAGTATAAACTTAACAATCCATAATGCAGCCTTCAAAGCCCTTTAATTGAGTTTTAATTATCTCTTCAGTGTCATCCCAGACACTCTTCATTGCTTTCTTCACTCTGTTTAGAATCAGTAATTGTGTTAGTTTCTTTTCATATAATGCTTAGCTTTTCCTATTGATAAAATCTAACATTTTCCGTTCCCAGAGAAATGGTCTGTGGCTACCCAGATTAGTGAGATCTTCAATTATATTCTAGTGTATCACCAAAGCTATCACCTTCTGCTCATAATTTCTCTATTTCCTTTAAAACTGATATGCCTATAAGGAGATAAAAGTTGTTAGCTCTATTCTACATTGCAGGTTTTAGAGCTTAATCCTTACACCTATTTCTCTAACTGGAGATTCTCTGTAGTGTAATTATTTAAGGAAGACAGGGCCTGCTTTCCACTGCAAAAGGAGAAATGTATAAATGTTAATCTTTCCTATTAAATTTTTCTCTCCTTTATAGGCAAGCATGTGATTTAGGCTCAATCAAACAGACATTTCTACTAAGATTTTGAAACTAGAGAGAATGACAATTATAAAAGAGAGAGAGATGTGGATTCCTTTGTCTAACAGTTTTGGTGATGAACACAGGATGAAGCTTATGATGGCGGTTGTAGTGGCAGCAGGCTTCAGGGATCATTTCCGTGATATGAAATCAGCTGAGGTTGTAACTATCCAGATCTCAAGGTTTCACCTTAAGCCTGCACTATCAACTTTACCAGAGATTATGTGAGCTATTTAGTTTACTTCTTTAAATGCATTGGCGAAAACTCTTTTTTGTTGTAAACATAGCACAGATTAAGCTTAATACATATAGGTAACTTAATGGATTTTTACATGTTGAACAAGTAACCCCCACTATTATCAATAAACAGATTTCTAGGTCATTAGAGACTCTGTCCAGTTGCCCTCCTTCATTCAAAATCCCACAGCCCTGATGTGACTGCTATCTTAATTTAATGGCAGTCATGTCCTTGCTTCACTTTATAATTTTACAACTGATGCGCTGCAATCCATGGGGTCGCAAAGATTCGGACATGACTGAGAGATAGAACTGAACTGGTTAATTCACTCATGAATATTCAGATAGCAAACTTTATTGGTTAATTTTTAACTCCAGATACAATAATAGTTCATAGGCAAGTGATGTTAAGACATCCTATTTTCAAGTTCACAGTCTATTCAAAAACAGAATAATAGCGCAAAATAAGCAAATGCCACTTCAGTTTAGTACCTCAGAAAACATTAATAATTAAAATGTGTTTATCATCAAACAAGGGAAAATGAAGCCCTGATAGAATGTATTTAAAGACTCTTCTACTTGAAAATGTAAGCTTCAACTTTTACTGATATTTTTTTTTCTTATGAATACATCTGCTTTAAAGAAATAGGAGACCTTTCTAATGTTGCAAAGATCTATTTCTCAATTAATTTCCTTAACTGCCAGGTGCCATTTTAATCACAATTACAAAGGTATTGTTTTTTTTTTCCTATTTAATTTCATGTTGATTATCATCTAAAAATGTTATCTTTATAAGTAATTTCCAAATAGCTTCTTTTGAATAAAGGCATATATACAGAAATATACAGGCATATACTGAAACTAAATTTTATGTGAATAAGAAAGTATCTACATGTATTTCAAAGACAACAAAAAGAGGTCACACATCAGGGATAACATTTTAAACTGGTATTCTAATAGTATCTGCAACAAAGAATAGCTGTTTCCAGTTTACCACTTAAAAATTTAACTACATTTGATGAAATTGATAATACTAACTCACATATTTGAATTTATCTTTCATACAATATTGAGCAAATATTTTCATGTAAGCATTCATTCACTGTTTAGGAAATTCCATGAGTTATTAAATTTGTTGCTAATTTGTAAACATAGAATAGTTTCAGAGAAATACTCTTCTGTGATTGAAATACTTATATTTCAATATAGATAGCTTTTCTTCCCCCAGTTATCTGCATTTATTTAGATGATGGAGGAAAATTCACTTGTCAAATGATATAAAGCAAGACTGGGTCAAAGGAGTGCATGAGTATGTGAGCTGTTTCTGTTTCCTCTTTGGTGTTTCATATGATTTATCTTTTCCCCTGCAAACACATTAGTCTTATTAAAATTACTTAGAAGAAGATGAAATAATTCAGATTCTAAAGGTATCAATTATTAACTTTAGCACCCTTTAGTAAAGGAAGATACAAAATTAAGCATTTTATATTTTCAAGCTTATTCTGGTTTTATGTCCTCCTTTAATATAAACTGCCTCCTCTCATTGAATAAATACAGTAATAAAAAATATTAAGACATTATGTAACTAAATAAGCCTTTTCATTTCTATTAGAAGTACAATGAAAAGCATAGGAATTCTAGATTTTCCCCAGGATAAGATATATAGAGAATATTTTTAGTCAAGAATACTCTGGATTGTTTATTTTTCTAGAATGGAGCTGCAGGAGTTGCTTGTATATTTTTGAGATTAATTGTTTGTCCGTTGCTTCATTGGCTATTATTTTCTCCCATTCTGAAGGCTGTCTTTTCACCTTGCTTATAGTTTCCTTTGTTGTGCAAAAGCTTTTAATTTTAATTAGGTCCCATTTGTTTATTCGTGCTTTTATTTCCAATATTCTGGGAGGTGGGTCATGGAGTATCCCGCTTTGGGTTATGGCAGAGAGTGTTTTGCCTATGTTATCCTCTAGGAGTTTTATAGTTTCTGGTCTTATGCTTAGATCTTTGATCCATTTTGAGTTTATCTTTGTGTATGGTGTTAGAAAGTGATCTAGTTTCATTCTTTTACAAGTGGCTGTCCAGTTTTCCCAGCACCACTTGTTAAAGAGGTTGTCTTTTCTCCATTGTATATTCTTGCCTCCTTTGTCAAAGATAAGGTGTCCATAGATGTGTGTATTTATCTCTGGGCTTTCTATTCTGTTCCATTGATCTATATTTCTGTCTTTGTGCCAGTACCATATCTATGGAATTTAGAAAGACGGTAACGAGAACCCAACATGGGAGACAGCAAAAGGAACACAGATGTATAGAATAGACTCGTGGACTTTGTGGATGAGGGTAAGGGTGGGATGATATGGGAGAAGGGCATTGAAACAAGTTAATTATCATATGTCTAATCAATCGCCAGCCCAGGATTGATGCTCGGGGCTGGTGCAACGAGATTTCCTGTGGGGGGGGGGGGGAGGAGGGAGGGGGGTTCTGGAGGGGAAGCATATGTAAACCCATGGTGATATCATGACATTGTATGGCAAAAACAATAAAATAAATAAATAAATAAATAAATAAACCTTAAAAAAAAAGAATACTCTGGATTTAGGATTTAGTCACCAATAAATTCAACAAATTTCAGCACTTCAGTTATATGGTAAACAAACACACAAAAGGGATCACTGAGAAAAATGGCCACTAAAAGTATAAAAGCAACTGTGAAAAGTGTGTTAGATTGCAAATAAGCAAAATTAACAAAATTAACTGTATTCTATTCTCAGCTATTATCTTACTACAATATAAATTTCTGTTGCAAACAAAATCCATTTTATGAAATCCATTCCCTCATTATAGTGTGTTATTTGAAAGTTATTTTGATGATGTTCAAAGTGCAAAGCCAAGATTAAGAAAACAATGGTTTAAAAAGAAACAAAAAAATCATGTCAAACTTGTAAAAGGAGTCCACAAATAAGAAATCTGTAACTAATATTTTCAAGAACAAAATCTGTATTGTTTAGGATTGTTTCTCTACTATCTTTGGCTTTCATTCTCAAGGTTATTATTACTTTTTTAATATGGATTTTCCCATTCCAATCTTTACATTTGAGTTCCAGGAAGTAAGCACAGAGGAAAGAAGAAATACTTTATATCTTTTATTTAAAGAGTCTTCCTGAAATCACTCACTAATCTTCTGTTCATAGTTCATTGGTCAAAAATTTGTCACAAGGCCAAAACTAGCTGCAAATAGGACCTAAAGCATGTCTTTAAACCACAGTGGCAAGTTGCTATAGCAAAATTAGAGCTCATGTATCTAAATGAGAAGAGGAGAAAAGATAACTAAAGGAAATGAAGCATTTCTAGATAATTGGTACTCAGAAAATTGTTAGTTTTTTGACATTGATAGCAACAAGTATGTTTTACAAAATTTTGATTAAATACAATGTCTTGTCAGGTTCTTTGAGATCGCTGGGTATGTAATAATATATTTTCATCCCCTGAAGAAGAAACTGGCAACCTGCTCCAATATTCTTACCTAGAAAATTCTGTGGACAGAGGATCTGGCGGGCTACAGTCAGTCTATGAAGCTGCAAAACGTCGGACACGGCTGAGCAAGCACACCCACAATTAATAAATAACTTATATCTTCCTGGTGATTCTTCTACATTTATATTTTTTATTTATCTTAATGAATTGAGTATCTTTGCCAGTAAAATGTTAAAATAATAACTTTAAGCAACATAACTAAATTCTGAGATTTAATGCTAATACTTCAAATTGTTTGCTATCTAGCACATGGCTTAAGGATAAGAAACCATTTCTTTTAGCTTGTTAACTGTTTTAAAATCTTCATACTTTTTCTATTTAATCAATTGATAGGAAGATTTACATTAATATATTTCCTAATTGCTAAGCTATTTTAAGTTGCTGAGCCAAAATTTGTTAATGTTTGCAGTACTTGTATTTTTGCTTTTAATTTACTAATGTCTTCTCATATTTTTATATACAGTTCACACTGTGCTTATATTTACTGTTTATATATATATGTATATAATTATACACATATACATTTTTGGCTTTCTTTGAATGTTAAGTTGTGACAATGAGTTGGGTAATGATGGTGGTGTAGCATACTGTCAAGTCTGACTGTAGGACACCATGGACTGTAGTCCATCAGGTTCCTCTCTCCATTGGATTATCCAGGCAAGAATATTGAAATAAGTTTTCAGTTTATTCCCCAAGGGATCTTCCCAACCCAGGGATCAAACCCATATCTCTTGAGCCTCTTGAATTGGCAGGCAGATTCGTTACCACCTGGGAAGCCTTGAGGTGTGTATATTACCAAATATTTTTTTTTCTGTAGTTTTAGACAGTGTTTAGAAAATGCAAATGATCTGCTCTTTAAAAGTTCATTAAAACTCATCATCATGTAAGTCGTATGAGATTTTAGAAAGAATTCCTCAATGTCAGAATGTTTGTGAAATTCTATTTTAGTGTTTCAATAGAAAATAAGAGGGAAAGAATTAGAAATAACAAGCTAAAGCAAAACTTTAAAGATATGTCACTGTAAAAGCTTTCATGGCAGAGTAGTGCAGTGGGATTTTGAGTAACATATAATAAATACCTAGAATAATAATACCCAAGTCATATTATCCAAGGATTTATTTCTGAAAGAACTGACTGGCCCAAGGTCAAATTCCTGCAAGTTCTGATTTTTTAAAATTGTCTCCCTTGTTAAATATGAATAGATAGTTAAATCTCACCAGAGTCTTGTATAAAGTCTCAAACATGACAGAGTGAAACTGAAATTAATAAATGGATAAAAAAGACATGTCAAAAATTTCATACTACATGAAATATGCTGCTTAGATGTAAATGAAAATATTCTGTTCATGAATATCAAGATTTTTTTCAGATTGTCTGAGTTCCTGTGTGTTAAATACATCGTGGCATAGTGCTTGGTGGAGAGGTCAATGGAGGGACTTGAGACTAAGAAACAAAACTCAAAAGAAAAGAAAAACGATTGTATAATATGAGAAAACATAAGGATCAGTTAGTGCAGAACATCACACACAAAAAAATACTAATAGTACACTGAGAATGATAAAGAGAAGAAACTGAGGTGAGAAAACTAACAAAAAGGGATCCAAATTTACTTCATGTGAGTGAAAAACATGTTTCCTCAGTAAAAGAGCCCTTGAGTAATAAAATGACTAAAGCAAGATCCAATGAAAGCCATTCCATTGATGGCTACAGGTAAACATTTAACAACACTATACATAAATGCTAGTTTTTGTTCATTGATGGCCTTCAAAGATAGAAATAGAGGGGAAGGATGTATTAAAGATCAAATTAAAGTTTTGGTGTACACAGGACATGAGGTTTTTCAAAAGCAAGTGTCTGACGCTCAAAAGAAAATAGAATAGAATCTTTATAATTTTGGTAGTATTAGATTTTTTACCCTGGAATCCTAAATAAAACTAAATATCAATAAACAGCAATTGTTTAGAGATATTTTAAACATCCAAAGTATCAAATTATTTACATTTCCTGTAAGTTACAGGATGCTACTCAAGAATGTGACAGTTATAAAGAAGGGAAAATATAAATATACTGGAAGACATGAAATCCAGAAGGGGAAAAAAGCAGTATTCAACAAAGGAAAAAGATAGCATTTAAAAACCAGCATGAAAGTGAAAGAATTTTGCAGAACAGTTGTGCAGCATGTATATAGGGAAAAGTATTCAGCAATATTATTCAGCACTCTACTGAGGTACCTACCAAGGGAGATATGCTGCCAAAAGAGAAAATGCGATTAGGACTGAAAGATATATTCTAATTTTACAGCTGAAATTATCAAAAGTGAGTATACTTGTGTGATCACTATCCTGGTTAAGAAGTTATCAGTAACCCAAAATTGTCCCATTGCACACCACGTCAGTCAATATGACAAGCATCCCATCTTATCATTTTGTTTTTCTTTTTGTTTGTCTTTCTTGCTAAAATGCCATGTCTTTGAATTTATTGATTCTTTCATTGGCTTGACTCTGCTGCTGAAGCTCTTTATTGAATGCTCAGTTCTGTCCTTGTGTTCTTCAGAGCCAGGATTAGTGTTTGGTTCTTTTGTATGGTTTCTAGTTCCTTGATTTTCTTCTGACAGAGGATGAGATGGCTGAATGACATCACCAACTCAATGGACATGAGTCTGAGCAAACTCTGGGAGATGGTGAAGGACAGGGAAGCTTGGTATGTTGAAGTCCATAAGGTCTCAAAGAGTCAGACATGACTGAGCAACTGAACAACAAAATTTCTTTGTTTACCTTATTTTGTTCATTCATTGCTTTCCTAATTTGTTTGCTTATCTAAGTTACCTTGCATTGAATTGTTTAAGATGAAATAATCATTCTTTAAGATGATTATTTTTTAATTATTTTTCAGGTAATTCATAGATATCCATTTCTTTGATAGGGTCATATATGTCTGACTATTCGTGATACCTGTAGGTTTTTATTGGTGTCTAGGCATTTGAAGGAGCAAGTACCTCTTTTGACCTTGTAGACAGATTTTAGCAAGCAAAGACTTTCTGTCAGTTCCGAGGGCTGATGATATCATCTCCAGAGTCAGAGTTATTTTGGTTGAGAGCTGGATCACCAAATCTAAGTTACAGCAGCACTAGAGGCTATTGGTGGTTCACAGTGGGTTCTGTAGTCGGTAGGTCTCTTACCAGGGACTTGGGGATACCTGGGTCCTGTCCGGAAAGTTTAGGTGGATGCTACTGCCTCCAGAGCCTGGGTCTGTTAGCATGTGTACGGTTTCTAAAAGGTGTATGGTTTCTAGAAGTTCCCTGAGAAGGCTCCTGCTGGTTCACTAGGTGAGTCTCTGGGAGAGCAGAACCATCCCCAGGCCATGGCTGAGAGGAGCTGGGACTCAGTCTCAGGGGTGCTTCAGGGTTCACAGTTGGGGTTGAGGTCTACAGATCTGGTTCTCGAGACCCCAGTTGGGATGTCTCCTGTCAGGCTCCTGGGCAGACAAAATGGCTGCCCGGTTGTGGAGTTATAGCATCTGCTGTGGGACCCAGGTTGGTAAGCTTACCTCAGGAGACACAGATGGGAGTGTCTCTTGGTGAGTGCTGGGGCAAGCAGAACTGCTCTTACGCTGCACTTAGGAGGGGCTGGAACCAAGTCATAGGACTGTTTCAGTATCTGCCAGATGAGCTTTGGCTGGCCTGTTTCCCAGGGCATTAATGAACAAGGTTCCTGCTGGGCCCTGGGCTGGCAAGACTACTCATGAACTTTGCCAGGAGTGGTTTAAGCCAAGTATATGGGCTGTTTAGGTCCATTTTAGCTATTCTGGAGAAAAAAGTGGAAGTGAAACCTATCAGGCCTTTGGGCCCGTAGAACTGATCATGGAGTGTGGCTGGGAGGGGTAGGGATACAGTTGTAGTCACATCAAGTTCTTAAGGCCTGCATCCAAGGGCTCTGGGGCAGCTGAGAGGGGCTAGAGCCAGGTCAAGAACCTATAATATAATATAAATATATATATATATATATAGTATTATTTTTTATTATATGTGATAAGTTTGCATCATGGTTTCTGGCAGTTAATTTAAAAAATGGAAATACTATCACTATATATAAGATAGAAACACGTAGCTCCTCTTATCTGTCATTTCACCACCATGCGTCTTCTTTCTTCTGCTTAAGCAAAGCTAAAGGAAGACAATTAAATGAGATTTTTGAGGTTGTGTAAGTGTTTTTCACAAAGGTATCATCAAAATGCCGTGACAGAAACATTTGTGAGTGTAAATCACTGAAGTCAAACTATTGACTTTTATACACAAAGCAAACCTAGGAAACTGAGTGAGATAGTATCTCTTCTCCCATTTAAATATGTGATCATTAGAAGAAAATTAAAGACAGTGAGACCAGAAAATGCGGAATTAGTCATTTGTCTGGGCCCTATGACATTTTAAAGGGAAGAAATGCAATAATTTTTCTACTTTGCATCTATTCTTCATTTTCAAGCTGAATATCAGTGATAATGTATAGGAAATGTAATTTAATGATAAAGCATTAACTATGCTAAAAGAAAGCATGACTCAGAAGAGATGAGTGGCATCAAAATTCTGAGAGTTGACTTCAGTTGCTCTAAGAGCTGTTATGAGGGGTTGACCTCCAATGTTTTCCAGCTGAAAAAAATCACCAAGATAAAGAAGAGTAGGGATAAATAGTGACTGATTTGGAAGCATCCTTTAAGAAAATAAGTATTGCTAATTAACATATCATTGAATTTTCAACAGAAAAAGCGTAACTGAATTGCATCAGTTGGTGTAAGGAGTATTTAAATAACATTGCATGATAAGTTACTTCAGTTGTGGTCAACTTTTTGTGACCCTGTTGATTGTAGCCTGCCAGGCTCCTTTGTCCATGAGATTCTCCAGGTAAGAGTACTGGAGTCGACTGCCATGCCCTCCTCCAAGGTATCTTTCCTACCCAGATATCAAATCTGAGTCTTGTATGTCTCCTACATTAGCAGGTCAGCTCTTTATCACTAGTGCCCAGTTCTTTAACATTATCACCCGGGAAGCCCAAACACTGTTACTACCTATTTAATTTCTACCACCTCTGTGAAATTCATTATAGCAAATATGTTAATGTATTATGACTTCTGTGCTGAGACTAAATTGTGATAAACGTACAGAACATGGAACTTTAAAACAGAAGGTTGTCTTTTAATCATACTGATTTATCAACTTAAAAAGTTCCATTCTATTTCATGTTCTGGAAATACAGATTGTGTGCTGTGTTCTTAGTCGTTCAATTGTGTCTGACTCTGCAACCCCATGGACTGTAGCCCATCAGGCTCTTCTCTGTCCATGGGAATTCTCCAGGCCAGAATACTGGAGTGGGTTCCTATGCCCCCTTCCAGGGGATCTTCCAAACCTAGGGATGGAACCTGGTCTCCTGTATTGCAGATGATCTCTTTAACCAGCTGAGGCACCAGGGAAGCCAGATTAGGTGATCAAATAAAAATTTTATTTAAAAATGAAATTTGAACATATTAAATTTCTAATGACTAGCCCCACAAAGAAATTAGGAAAAGAATCTTGTCTATTTACTATAAAATAGTGCTCTATTAATCAACTGATGCTATTTAAGTACACTTTAGGGTACTATATTGGTAAAGAACCTACCTGCCAATGCAGGAGATGTGCAATGTAAGAGATGTGAGTTTCAATCCCTGGGTTGGGAAGATCCCCTGGAGGAGGGCATGACAATCAACTCCAGTGTTCTCACCTGGAAAATCCCATGGACAGAGGATCCTAGCAGGCTACAATCCACAGGGTCACAAAGAGTCAAGACATGACTGAAGTGACTTAGCAGCAGCAGCAGCAGCAGCAGCAGCAGCAAGTACACCTTAATATTTAGAAAAAAAAATGCATTTAGATCATAACATGTAGTTCATAGTCAGGCAATATATGATTCAATACATAAGTACATCCTTATGTCAAAATTGTGAAAGTTTCTTGAAAGGCCTCCACCTAAACGTCTACAGATGTGTCTTTGAATACTGACAGTAAAGTTATTTTGGGGCTTTCTAGCTGGCGGAGTGGTAAAGAACCTGTCTGCCAACAGAGGAGACACAAGAGACACCAGTTCGATTCATGGTTCAGGAAGATCCTCTGGAGGAGGAAATGGCAACGTGCTCCAGCGTCCTTGCTTAGAACATTCCATGGACAGAGGGGCTGGGCCATACGCACACACACTCATACACACACAGATTTACTCTGACATAGAAAACTAAGAATACGTATCAGTAAAATCTACATTAATCAAGTGGAATAGTGCTCTATTATTTATCAAATTGTTTTAATAAATTATCAAGCCTTATGCTAAACACAGAATTAAGTTAGAAAATTTGGCCCACGGAACTATGAATAGTTGTAATGATACAATTGTTGTCCATATGTTCTTTATCTTATTAGATATTTGCAGGATATCTGAGGATAAATCAGTCTTTGTCAACAACTTAGTTTATAAAATGAAATTTTTTACTAATTTAGAGATTTTTTTTTCATTTCAAGTCAATAGTTTCGTTGATTTAGTAGCTTGAGCTCAAAAAGAAATTTTCAATGGGTTTGAATTGATATTCCTTCCTTTTCAACATGAATATTTATTTATTTTTCATTTCTATAGAATATGTTTTCTTTCATTTGCTTCTAATGTGTGGTGATACTCATTTTTCATGGTTCTTAAAGATAATTTTTAGAGCAGCTTTAGTTCTACAACTCAATTGAGAGAAAAATACAGAGATATTCCATATTTATCTTATTCTAATACATGCATAGCCTCCCTCCACCATAACCAACATCACTCCCCATAATGATACATTGTTTTTTTGTTGTTGTTTTTTTTACTAACAATTAGTCTGCACAAATGCATCAAAACTACCTTTCATACTTTATAGTAGAGTTAATTTACACATTCTATGGTGTTAGTCAGTCAGACCCCACAAACTGTGGTCCACCAGGCTCCTGTGTCCATGGAATTATCCAGGAAAGAATACAGAAGTTGGTAGCCATTCATTTCTCTGGGGGATCTTTCTGACTGGGATTGAACCCAGGCCTCCTGCATTGCAGGCAGATTCTTTATCATCTGAGCCACCATGGAAGCCCTGTATGAAGATGTGTACCCATCGATTTAGTTTCACCCAGAATATTTTAAAAATACTTAAAATGTTCTACACTCTATTTATCCTCTCCCTTCCCAACTCTGGCAACTACTGATTTTTTTATTGTCTTCATAGTCTTGCCATTTCCAGAATGCCATATAGGCTGGATTATACAGTATTTAGCCTTTTCAGGCTGGTTTTGTTCACTTACTAGTATGAATTTAAGGATCCTCCATGTCTTTTAATAGTTTAAGAGCTCATTTCTTTTCAGTGCTGAATAATATTCAAATGTTTGAGTGTACCACAGTTTATCTGTTTATCACTGAAGGACATCTTAGTTATTTCCAAGTTTTGGTAATCATGCACAAAGCTGCTGTAAACATCTGTTTGAAGATTTTTTTTTTTTTTTGTGGACAACATTTCCTATTCATTTGGTAAATAACAAGGAGTGTGAAAGCAGGATCTTATGGTGAGAATACATTTAATTTTGTAACAAACCATCACAATGTCCTCCAAAAAGAGATTAACAGTTTGCATTTCCACCAGAAATATATTAAAATTCCTGTTGCTTCCCATCCCAACCAGCTTTTTTGTGTTATCAGTGTTTCAAATTTTAGTCATTCTAACAGTTGTTATAATGTATAATGGTATCTTATTTGAACTTGCAGTTTTATGATGGCATGTGATATGGAGCATCATTTCAGATGCTTACCTGCCACGGTGTATCTTTGGTAAGATGTTAGATAAGGTGTTTGGTCTATTTTTTTAACTGGGTTGCTATCTTGTTATTGTTGAGTTTTAAAAGTTCCTTTTCTATTTGGATATTAGTCTCTTCTCAAATGTGTCTTTTGCAAACATTTTCTATTCTGTGGTGTCTTGTTATTCTCTTTACATTGTACTTCACAGAGTAGAGGTTTTTTGTTTGTTTGTTTGTTTGCTTGTTTTTAATTTTAATTAAGTCTAGCTCATTTATTTATTGTTGGGATCATATCAAGAAAGTCATTGCCATAATCTAGGTCATCGAGGTTTTCCAGACTCCTTTAGTTTAATACTTTTGTACATTTAGGTCTGTCATCTATTTTGAGTCAATTTCTGTGAAGTGTGTAAATTCTTTCTAGATTGATTTTTTTTGCACATAAATGTTCACTTGTTCCAGCACTTTGTGTTGGAGAGATTCTTTTTGTTCTATTGTATTGCAGTTTCTCCTTTATCAAAACAAGTTGATTATATTTAGGGGAATCTATTTCTGGGCTCTTTATTTTGTTCCACTAATCTATATTGTCTATTTATTCACCAGTGCCTTACTCTCCTGATTACTGTAGCTTTTTGTTAAGTCTTGAAGTCAAGTAATGTCAGCCCTCCAACTTTGTTGTTTTCCCTTAGTATTTTGTTGGCTATTCTGAGTCGTTTGCCTCTCCATGTATACTTTAGAATCAGTTTACTGATATAAATTCAATAACTTTCTGGCATTTTGATTGGGATTCCCTTAATTACATAAATTTGGGAAGAACTGATATCTTGACAGAATTAAGTATTCCTATCCCTTTACATGGGATATGTCTTCATTTATTCTGTTAAAATGGTGATCATTTCATCAGTGTTTTTCTTCTTAGAGGTTTTCTACATATTTTTCTAGATTTGCATCCAAGTATTTTATTTTTGTGAGTGCTAATGCTAATGGTATTTGTTTTTAATTTTTTCACTGTTGATATCTGGTAAAACAGTTGACTTTTACATTTATTTTAATGTTATTTATGCCTTTTCAGCATTAGGTTGAGAGGGCAATATCTTAACCTTTTGCAAAGTAACCTCCATGAGCATCTTTTAAGTTTTAGTTTTTGCCATGGTATAAATACTAGGCTCCCAGGTGGCTCAGTGGGTAAAGAACCCATCTGCAATGCAGGAGATGCAGGAGACATAGGTTCAATCCCTAGACTGGGAAAATCCCCTAGAGAAGGGAATGGTATCACACTCCAGTATGCTTGCTTGGAGGATCCCATGGACCTAGGAGTCTAACAGGCTACAATCCATGGAGTCACAAAGAGTCAGACATGACTGAAACAACTGAGCAAGCAAGAAAACATGGTATAAATAATATATTACTTTGCTCCAACCACTCCAAAACTTAGTATCTTAAAACAGTAACTAGTTATGTGGCTTGTAGTTTTGAGAACTGCAGTTGGGTTTGGACTACATTAGATGGATCATCTGCAGATCCCAGCTGAGTTCACTTATACAAGCATTTATACGTTAATAGAAGTCAAGCCAACAGACAGTGGCAGGAAATTAAATTGTCTAGACATTAGATAGCCCTTGGATGGGAAGATTTGGATAACTGAGACATTGTCTTCAATCAGGACTGCCCTGATTTCTGTGTTTTTCACATTACTAGTTATAGTTTCCTAAGAACAGTATTAGAGAGGACAAATATCTTCTCAACTCACAACTATTAACATCATACTGATCAAAACAAGTCACATAACTGCTCCCAGAAAGGAAGATGGATGCCACAAGCAACAAGTATTTGAGTAGAATTTGTGGCCATATTTGCTATCACCTCTGTGTTTGATTTCTATGTATCTATGCTTCCTTGGGGCTTTCCAACTGGCACTGGTCATAAAAAAAAAAAGAAAAAAAAAAAAAAACTACTTGCCAATGCAGGAGACAAAAGAGATGCTGTTTTGGTTTCTGGGTTGTGACGATCCCCTGGAGTAGGACAGGCAACTCACTCCAGTATTCCTGCCAAGAGATTCCAATAGACAGAGAGGAACCTGGTGGGCTACAGCCCATAGGACCACAATGAGTCAGACATGACTGAAGGGACTTAGCACTCATGCACATGCTTCCGTATCCTCAAACTGAAGTATTAACAAAGCCACTGTATAAGGTTCTTATGCTATTTCAATTAATAACTATTTTAAATTACTTAGAACAAAGTCTAGCAAATGTTAAAATCTATATATTTCTTCTTATTATTAATGTTTTTACTAAATATAAACACTGGGAGAAAAATAAGTCCCATAATGATAAATACCACGATGTACAAATTTACTTAAAATCAGTGTCTCAGATCAACTCAGTTCAGTTCAGTAGCTCAGTCAGGTCTGACTATTTGCGAAACCATGGACAGCAGCATACCAGGCCTCCCTGTCCATTACCAACTCCCAGAGTTTACTCAAACTCATGTCCATTGAGCTGATGATGCCATCCAACAATATCCTCTGTCATCCCCTTCACCTCTCCCACCTTCTATCTCTCCCAGCATCAGGGTCTTTTCAAATAAGTCAGCTCTTCACATCAGGTGGACAAAGTATTTGAGTTTCAGCTTTAGCATCAGTCTTTCCAAGGAACATTCAGGACTGATTTCCTTTAGGATGGACAGGTTGAATCTCCTTGCAGTCCAAGGGATTCTCAAGAGTCTTCTCCAACACCATAGTTCAAAAGCATCGATTCTTTGGTGCCCAGCTTTCTTTATAGTCCAACTCTCACATCCATACATGACTACTGGAAAAACCATAGCCAGACTAGACAGACCTTTGTTGACAAAGCAATGCCTCTGCTTTTCAATATGCTGTCTAGGTTGCTCATAACTTTCCTTCCAAGGAGTAAGCATCTTTTAATTTCATGGTTTCAGTCAACATTTTCAGTGGTTTTAGTGTCTCAAAAAATAAAGTCAGCCACTGTTTCCACTGTTTCCCCCATTTTTTTGCCATGAAGTGATTGGACTGGATGCCATGATCTTAGTTTTCTGAATGTTTAGCTTAAAGCCAACTTTCACTCTCCTCTTTCACTTTCATTAAGAGGCTTTTTAGTTCTTCTTCACTTTCTACCATAAGGGTGGTGTCATCTGCATATCTGAGGTTATCGATATTTCTCCTGGCAATCTTGATTCCAGCTTGTGCTTCCTCCAGCCCAGAGTTTCTCATGATGTACTCTGCATATAAGTTAAATAAGCAGGGTGCCAATATATAGCCTTGACGTACTCCTTTTCCTATTTGGAACCAGTCTATTGTTTCATGTCCAGTTCTAACTGTTGCTTCCTGATCTGCATCCAGATTTCTCAAGAGGCAGGTCAAGTGGTCTGGTAATCCCATCTCTTTCAGAATTTTCCACATAGGCTTTGGCATAGTCAATGAAGCAGAAATAGATGTTTTTCTGGAACTCTCTTGCTTTTTTAATGATCCACTGGATGTTGGAAATTTGATCTCTTGTTCCTCTGCCTTTTCTAAAATCAGATTGAACATCTGGAAGTTCATGGAAGTTCCGTGTAGTTACAACTACATGGAACATAATGAGTAGTCTGTACATATGCTTTCTATGAATAAATGAATTTATTAAAGTGACATCTTTCAGCTATCTTTTTAAATGCTAACTGAAGAATCTGGCTCCTGGTTAAAAACCTGTGTGTGATATTTTAGACTTGAGTTTAGGCAGTTCTAAAGTCTTTTCCTGCCAGGCATCACAGGAAAAGCGACCCTCCCCATACCAGTCTTGGTGAACAGCCAATGAACTGCAGTTTCTGAAGAGAGTAGCCATCAAGAATTCATGCCTCTCTGGCCAGCCATGCTCTTATGCATTATTTTCATTTCTAACCTTGGGGCATTTCCTTTGAGGATTTCTTTATGAAAGCCTTAAACAGAGGACTTTCTCAAATGCCTTTGCTAACATCACCTTATTAGAGAAAGGGGGCATACCTGACACTCTTTTCCACTCTGACTCATGGCTTAGCATTTTTCCCACTCCTGGCTCTTCCCTCCTATCTACCCCTTGCTTCCAGGGTTCATAAAACTGCAACTGTAAAAGCCTCAAGGTTCCCTGGCAATGAGATAACTTCCACATCTGTGCTCAACCTCCTGATCCAGCGTGTGGGGATGTGGTGATGGAGTGGGCATAGACATTTCTCCAGTTTAGCATGTTCTGCAACCCACTCCAGTGTTCTTGCCTGGAGAATCCCAGGGACAGAGGAGCCTGGTGGCTCCCATCTATGGGGTTGCACAGAATTGACACGACTGAAGTGACTTAGCAGCAGCAGCAACAACATGTTCTTAGTCACTGTAAGTGATTAAAGACTTGACTGTTACTTTCACTTTTGGCCTGTTGCTGTTACAACTCTCCAGAGTGAGCTGAGCAGCCAGGTGTCAGAGTAGCCAATTAAAGCAATAAATTGTTGTATTATATACAATTAGACCAAGCATAAGGAAAAAAAAAAACATGATACAATAAGTGTGAATTTTGGAGACACTGTTTTTTGTCTAAGCAGGGAGGGTCAGAAACTCGTCATATATTACACACTTACTGATTTATTTGTTTACTTTCTGTCTCTCCAATTTGATTGCAAGCAACATGTGCAATGGGATTTCATCTTGTTCTTAGTTGTATCCTCAGTATCCTAGAGAAGAATGCCAGGTATTATATATGCCCTCTACAAATGTATATATTCACTATATTAATGATGAATGTCTTGTATTATCAGCAATTGAAATTTTATTTCTATCAAAATTACTATAAAGAAGGAAAAATTGCAGCTTGATATAATGAGATTGTTTCTTATGTATTCTTATGTATGTAAGCTCCATGTGGCAAAAAAGTATCCATTGTAATATAGTAATAAGTGTTAGATATTTAACACAGCATACATAGTTGATATGTATGCCTTTCTGGTATTTAATGATGATTTATTTGCAATAAGTCTCTCTTTATTCCAAACTGATTACTATGATCTATCCTTGTCCAAAATTTGTATTCTTATGATTCTCTTGCAGGGTCTTTAGATGTTTTTGGAAGGATAAATAAATCTATGAAATATTCAACTTTTCAGTATATGAAGGTAGCCATCTGGGAATATTTTCAAAAGCGAAGTATTCCATTAAGTATGCAATATTTAGGTATGATTTTAAATTTAAAATCTTTATTAGTAGTATTATTTTTCATTGGACTAATGGACAAGAAAACATATCCCCACAAGCAAATAAATGTAAGCAGTTGATTTTCTGGCTGTGTGTGTGTGTGTGTCTGGTTGGTGGAGAGTTCAGAGGATTAGGAACAAAGAAAGGATCAAAAAAAAAAATCTTACAATGTTAGCATTTTAAGACCTTTGTGAAAATCTCCCAATTTTGATATATACCCTGTGTTTCTAAGGAGTGTACTGGCCTCAAGAATTTAATAAGATCATTAAGCTTCATTACTTTTCTCCTTTTTTCTTACTTTCTTCTGAGCTTTAAGAGACTATAAGTCCTGGAAGACTCTATCTTCTGATATTTTCAAATAACATATTATATGTATATATTTATGTATAGTATGTGTATATATACAAATAATATATATATATTATATATGTATGTATGTGTGTACTATGTTCCACATTCACATGCATCCCAAGTTCATTGTTTATTCACCTATTTTTTTTCCTTTCTATTTAATTTCCATCTCCTGATACATCAACAGCAGGGAGCTTTCATTTGTTATTTGGTTAAATCACAAATCTCCTGCAACAACATGTTTAATGGCATTAATTTCAGCTTCAGTTAGCAAGTTTCTTTTCACAATGGCTTGTCTCCAACCTGTTATATTTTGTTCATTTATTTAATCTAGTTGTCAGCTAAGGATATTTGTTGATAAATTGCTAGAATATTTTCTGTCTCTATATAATTGTAATATTTTCTGATTGAATACCTTCTCTAAAAAAGCACTTTAATCTTATGCTTAAAAATTCCAATTACTAGGATTTTTAGGTATACAATTCTGATGATTGCACTTCTTGCATCTGCCAAAACAATTTAACCACTTACGTTAAAATGTCCTCAATCCTTAAAATTTTGCAATATATTATTTGTGGAGCTTCTAAGTAATTGGGTAAATAATGAATTCCATCCTTAGATTTGTTTGACACTTCTGAAAGCTACATCAACCTTCCTCATGGCTACCTTTATCACTTTATTTGAGTTATTGTTCAACAGACTTCTCTAATCACTTACCTATATAGACATGTGAGAAAATATATACAAGAAATGAAAAATTTTGGCAAGTTTATAATATTTAGAACATAAGTATATATAGCACTTAAAATGCATTAGTTTATTTTGTGACAGGTTTCTGAATAAGTTTGATATGTTTCTTATCATTAAAAATATATATCACCTTAGATATTAATTTCACATCCCTGATATAGTCATACATATTTCATTATATATATACATACATATAAGCACATATATAACATATATAAATAATTATATATATATATATATATATATATATATATAAACATGTAAACTACTGATCCATGCACCAGGAGTGGATGAGTTTCAAAACCTTTATGCTAAATGAAAGATGCCAGACACATAACAGTTAATTCTATGTGTTTCTAGTTCTATAAAGTGCAAACTACACTATACTGAGAAAAGAGGATCAGTGCATGCATGAGATAAGAGATGGAAGGAAGAATGGGTTGACAATTTTCATAGGAACTTCTTGAAAATGATCTGTAATGTGATTGTGGTAGTAAATCTCATAAATGCGTACAACTACTAAATCTCAAGTTGTACATATTAAATTATTGCTCATTATTTTCATTATAGGTAAACTATTATCTATATTCAACTTGATGGTTTTTTTTCAGGAAATGTTCATTATAAATAAACCTTAAATCTCCACTTTACTAATTCCACTAACATCCTAGTACAAGTCACAATCACATTTTCTTTGAATAATAATGTCAGCACTGTTATCAATATATTCACTTCTACTCAATATCACATTTTGTATACAGAACTAAGATAATCTTTCAAATTGATGATGCCAGTCCTGTTTTTAAAATAGAACATACATTTTCTGAGGATTCATGGTGAATTCCAAAATTCTTACCACGGCCTGATGGGCCCTGAACCTTCTTGCACAGACCTTTTCAGCCTATATCGCATCCCTCTGCCCTTAATTAATATATTGCAAGCTACACAGTTGGTATTTAATATTATTTATATATACAAAGCTCCTCTCCATCTGGGATTACTTCTAAATCCATATGCATTGCACTGTGATTCCTCCTTGGGCTTCCCTGGTGACCTAGATGGTAAAGAAAAGTGAAGTGAAAGTGAAAGTCGCTCAGTCGTGTCTTACACAGTCCGTGGAATTTTCCAATTCAGAATACTGGAGTGGGTACCCTTTCCTTTCTCCAGGGAATCTCCCCAACCCAGGTATCCAATCTGGGTTTCCCACATTGTTGGCAGTTTCTTTGCCAACTGAGCCACAAGGAAAGCCCAAGAATATTGCAGTGGGTAGCCTATCTCTTCTGCAGCGGATCTTCCTGACCAAGGAATTGAACTGGGGGCTCCTGCATTGAAGGCAGATTCTTTACCAACTGAGTTTTACCCAGGAAGCCTCAGAAATCTGCCTGCAATGCCGGAGACCTGGGTTCGATCCGAGTTTGGAAGATTCCCTGAAGGACGGCATGGCGACCCACTCATGGTGTTTCTGCTCCCTTTCTGAGTTAAGGTTTTTTTTTTTTTTTCTTTAGATTCACATAGAAATGAGATCATATAATATGTGTCTTTCTTTGTCTGACTTACTTCACATGGCAGAATGGCCTTATTGTCCACCAAAATAGTACCAAATAGGAAGATATTTTTTCTTTTTATGACTGAATAATATTCTATTATATATATATGTATATATTCTTTATCCATTGATTCGTCATGAGATGTGTTAATGTCTTTGATATTATGAATAATGCTCCAATGAACATGGGAGTGCAGATATCATTAAAGTATAGTGATTTTATTTCCTTGAGATATGCACACAAAAGTGGGGTTGCTGGACCATGTGTTAGTCCTATTATAAATTTTTTGAGGAACCAAAATCACATAAGGATTCCCTTTTCTTCACATTCCCACCAGTATTTGCAAATTCTTATCTTTAGGTAATAGCCATTCTAATAGATGTGAAATGATATCTCATTGTGACTATCTGGTATGCTGCTGATGTTTAGTTGTTAAGTCATTGTCAACTTTTTGTGACCTCATGGACTGTAGCCTAGACTGTAATCCTCTGTTCTTGGGATTTCACGGGGAAAATTACTGGGTGTGATGCCATTTTATTCTCCATTGGATCTTGCTGACCCAGAGGTTGGACCTGTGTCATTGACAGGTAGATTCTTTACCACTGAGTCATCAAGGAAGCCCATCTTGCTCAAAAGTGAAAGTGAAGTCACTCAGTCATGTCTAACTCATTAAGACCCTATGGACTGTAGCCCAACAGGCTCTTCCATACATGGAATTTTTTCCAGGCAAGAATATTGGAGTGAATTGCCATTTCTTTCTCGAGGGGTTCTTCCCAACTCAGGGATCAAACTCAGGTCTCCTGAATTGCAGGCAGACTCTTTACCATCTGAGCCACCAGGGAATCCCCATCAATTATAGAGTTTGTAAATATTCTGCTATCCTTTTAAATTTAATAATAATACCCTTTGCTGTGCAAAAGTTCTTTAGTTTGGTATAGTCCTAGTTTTCAATTTTTTCTTATGTTGCTTATGCATTTGATGTTATATTCAAAAATAATAAAAAATGTTGCCAATGTCAAGTAAATTCTTCACTATGTTTTATTCTAAGCGGTTTGGATTTTCAGGTCTATATTTAATATTTTGTCCATGTCGAGTTAACTTTTGTGAGTAGTATGATAAGAAGAGGGTCCATTTTTACTCTTTTATAGTTGAATAACCACTTGTTCCATTGTGATTTATTGAAGTAATTGCCATATTGCCAATGAATATTCTTGACTCCTTGTTAAATCAGATGATCATATATGCATAGATTTTATTCCAGCTTCCTGATTCTGTCCCACTTTTCTTTGTGTTTATTTGATTCTAATACCACATTGGTTTGACTGCCATAGACTTTTAATATGATTTAAATCTCAGTGTGATGCCTCTATTTATATTCTTTACTCATTTTGAGTTATTTTCTAATTGAAGTATAATTGTTTTACACTGTTTTGCAGTGCTAGTTTCTGAGGTACCACAAAGTGAATAACCTAAACATGTTTTACAACATATATAACTTCACCCTTGAGACTTTGCCCCATCCCATCCTTGTAGACAATCACAGAGCACTGACTTGAGTTCCCTATGCTATATGGCAGCTTTCCACTAGCTATCTGTTTTACACATGATAGTGTATGTGTGTTAATGCTACTCTCCTCATTTGCCCCACAGTCTCCACAAGTCCTTTCTCTCTCTGTGTCTCTATTCCTTCCCTGAAAATACATCCATCAATTTCATTTTTCTAGATCTCATGTATATGTGTTAATGTACATCAGTTCATTTTAGTTACTCAGTCATGTCTGGCTCTTTGTGATCCCATGGACTGCAGCATCCCAGGCTTCTCTCTCCATCACGAATTCCCAGAGCTTGCTCAGACTCATGTCCATCAAATTGGTGATGCCATCCAATCATCTCATCCTCTGTCTTCCCCTTCTCCTCCTGACTTCAATCCTTCCCAGCATCAGGATCCTTGCCAATGAGTCAGCTCTTTCCATCAGGTAGCCAAAGTATTGGAGTTTCAGCTTCATCATCAGTCCTTCCAATGAATATTCAGGACTGATAGGATTGACTGATCTGATCTAGCCAAGGGACTCTCAGTAGTCTTTGACAACACCACAGTTCAAAAGCACCAACTCTTCAGCCCTCAGCTTTCTTGGTGGCCCAACCCTCACATCCATAAGTGATGACTAGAACAACCATAGCTTTGACGATATGGACATTGTTAGCAAAGTAATGTCTCTGGGTTTTAATACACTGTCTACGTAGATCATAACTTTTCTTCCAAGGAGCAAGAATCTTTTAATTTAATGGCTGTGATCACTATCTGCAGTGATTTTCGAGCCCCCCAAAAATAAAAGTCTCTCACTGTCTCCATTGTTTTCCCATCTATTCGTCATGAAATGATGGGACCAGATGCCATGATCTTATTTTTTGAATGCTGAATTTTAAGCCAGCTTTTTCATTCTTCTCTTTAACTTTCATCAAGAAGCTCTTTAGCTCTCCTTCTCTTTCTGCCATAAGGGTGACGTCATCCGCATAGCTGAGATTATTGATATTTCCATGGCAATCTTGATTCCAACTTTTGCTTCATCCAGCCCAACATTTTTCATGATGTGCTCTGCATATAAGTTAAATAAGCAGGGTGACAATATACAGCCTTGACGTACTCCTTTCCCAATTTGGAACCAGTCTGTTGTTCCATGTCCAGTTTTAAGTGCTGCTTCTTGTCTTGTATATAGATTTCCCAGGAGGCAGGTAAGGTGTTCTGGTATTCCCAACTCTTTAAAGATTTTCAACAGTTTGTCGTGATCCACACAGTCAAAGGCTTTGGCATATTCAATAAAGCAGAAATAGATGCTTTTCTGGAACTCTCGCTTTTTCGATAATCCAGCAGATGTTGGCAATTTGATTTCTGGTTCCTCTGTCTTTTCTAAAACCAGCTTGAACATCTGGAATTTCATGGTTCATGAATTGTTAAAGTCTGGCTTGGAGAATTTTGAGCATTACTTTGCTAGCACGTGATATAAGCAACATTTTATGGTAATTTGATCATTCTTTGTGGAGAAGGAAATGGCAACCCACTCCAGTATTCTTGCCTGGAGAATCCCAGGGACAGGGGAGCCTGATGGGCTGCTGTCTATGGGTTCACACAAAGTCGGACACAACTGAAGCAACTTAGCAGCAGCAGAAGAAGAACATTCTTTGGCACTACCCTTCTTTGGGATTGGATTGAAAACTGACATTTTCCAGTCCTGTGGCCACTCCTGAGTTTTTAAATTAGATGGCATATTCAGTGCAGCATTTTCACATCATTATCTTTTAGTATTTGAAATAGCTCAACTGGAATTTCCTCACCTCCCCTAACTTTATTCATAGGCAAGCTTCCTAAGGCCTACTTGACTTCGCATTCCAGAATGTCTGGCTCTAGGTGAGTGATCAAACCATCGTGGTTATCTGGGTAATGAAGATCTTTTCTGTAAAGTCTTTTGTGTATTCTTGCCACCTCTTCTTAATAGCTTATGCTTCTGTTAGGTCCACACCATTTTTGTTCTTTATTGTGCCCATTTTGCATGAAATATTCCCTGGGTATCTCTGATTTTCTTGAAGAGATCGCTAGTCTTTCCTCTATTTCTTTGCATTGGTCCCCAAGGAAGGCTTTCTTACCTCTTTGTGCTATTCTTTGAAACTTTGTATTCACATGGGTATATCTTTCCTTTTTCCCTTTGCCTTTAGCTGTTAATCTTTTCTCAGCTATGTGTAAGTCTTCCTTAGACAAACATTTTACCTTTCTGCATTTCTTTTTCTTGAGGATGGTCTTGATCACTGCCTCCTGTAAGATGTCACAGACCTCCATCCACAGCTCTTCAGACACTCTATCAGATCTAATCCTTTGAATCTATTTGTCACTTTCACTGTATAACTGTAAGGGAATTGATTTAGGTCCTACCTGAATGGTCTAGTGGTTTTCCCTATTCTCTTCAGTTTTAGTCTGGATTTTTCAATAAGGAGGTTAATGCAATAATAGATGAATGTACATAGATTTTTATTATTTTATAAATGATATTTGTTTTTCTCTCTCTGAATTACTTCACTCCATATGACCAATTCTCGGTTCATCCACATCACTATAAATGACCAGATTTCATCTCTTTTTATGGCTGTGTAATATCCCACTGCATATATGTACTACATCTTCTTTATCAATGCATTGGCTTATGAACATTTAGGTCGCTTCAATTTCTTGGCCATTGAAAATAGTGTTGCACTGAGCTTTGAGTTGCATGTGTATTTTAAATTATGTTTTTTCTTAGAATATACACACAGCAGTGGAATTTCTGTATCATATAGTATCTCTATTTTTAGATTTTAAAGAACTTACAAACAGTTCTCCATAGTGGTTGTACAATTTACATTCCCACCAACAGTTTAAGAGAATTCCCTTTTCCCATACCCTCTCTAGCATTTATTGCTTTATTTTTTATTTTTTGATGATGGGCATTCTGACTGGTTTAAGGTGATACTTCATGTAGTTTAGATTTGATATCTCTAGTAATAAGCAATGTCAAGCACCCTTTTGATATTAAGATGCATGAATCACTTGTATATTTTGGAGATTAATTCTTTCTGAGTTTCTTCATTTGGAAATATTTTCTCCCATTCTAAGGGATGTTTTTTGGTTTGTTTATAGTTTTCCATGCTGTGTAAAGGCATTTAAGTTTAATTCTGTCTCATTTGTTTATCTCTGATTTTATTTACATTATTCTAGAGTACATCATGAGAAATGCTGGGCTGGCAGAACCCCAAGCTGGAATCAAGATTGCCAGGAGGAATATCAATAACCTCAGATATGCAGACCACACCACCCTTATGGCAGAAAGTGAAGAGGAACTAAAAAGCCTCTTGCTGAAAGTGAAAGAGGAGAGTGAAAAAGTTGGCCTAAGGCTCAACATTAAGAAAAGTAAGGTCATAGAATCTGGTCCCATTACTTCATGGGAAATAGATGGGGAAGCAGTGGAAACCGTGTCAAACTTTATTTTCTAGGGCTCCAAAATCACTGTAGATGGTGATTGCAGCCATGAAACCAAAAGACACTTACTCCTTGGAAAGAAACTTATTGCCAACCTGGATAGCATATTGAAAAGCAGAGACATTACTTTGCCAACAAAGGTTCACCTAGTCAAGGCTATGGTTTTTCCAGTAGTCATATATGGATGTGAGAGTTGGACAGTCAAAAAGGCTGAGCGCTGAAGAATTGACACTTTTGAACTGTGGTGTTGGAGACTGTTGAGAGTCCCTTGGACTGCAAGGAGATCCAACCAGTCCATCCTAAAGGAGATCAGTCCTGGGTGTTCATTGGAAAGACAGATGTTGAAGCTGAAACTCCAATACTTTGGCCACCTCATGTGAAGAGTTGACTCATTGGAGAAGACCCTGACGTTGGGAAGGATTAGGGGCAGCCACAGAAGGGGACAACAGAGGATGAGATGGCTGGATGGCATCACCGACTCGATGGACATGGGTTTGGGTAGACTCTGGGAGTTGGTGATGGACAGGGAAGCCTGGTGTGCTGCAATTCATGGGGTCGCAAAGAGTCGGACACGACTGAGTGACTGAACTGAACTGAACTGTGGTGGATCAAAAAAAGATCTTGCTGAAATTGATATTCAAGAGTATTCTGCCTATGTTTTTCACTAACAACTTTACAGTGTGTAGCTTTATACTTATGTCTTTAATTCATTTTGAGTTTATTTTTGTTATTTGCATTAGGAAGTATTCTAAATTAAATCTTTACATAAACTGCCCAGTTTTCCCAGCACCAACTATTGAAGAGACTCTCTTTTTTCCATTATGCTCTTGCCTACTTTATCAAAGATAAGTTAACAATAGGTGTGTGGGTTTATCTCGGGGCTTTTTTAATCTGTTTCTTTTAGCTCTATTTCTGGTCTGGTGCCAATAACACACTGTCTTGCTTACTATAGATTAGCAGTATTGTGTGCAGTCAGGGACCCTGATTCCTCCATCTCTATTTTTCTTTCCCAACATTGTTTTGGCCACTTGAGGTCTTCTGTGGTTTCATACAAATTGTTGTTGTTGTTCAGTTGTTAAGTCATATCCCCCTGAACTGCAGCATACCAGGCTTCCCTGTCCTTCACTCTCTCCTCCCAGAGTTTGCTCAAACTCAAGTCCATTGAGTAGGTGATGCCATCCAACCAACCCATCTTCTTTCATACCCTTCTCCACCTACCCTCAATCTTTCCCAGCATCAGGGTCTATTCTAGTGAGTCAGCTCTTTGCATCAGGTGGCCAAAGTATTGCCGCTTCAGCTCAGCATCAGTCCTTCCAGTGAAGATTCAGGGTTGATTTCCACTGAGATTTACTGATTTGATCTTGCTGTCCAAGGGACTCTCAGATCCATCTCCAGCACCACAGTTCAAAAACATCAGTTCTTCAGCACTCAGCCTTCTTTAGGGTCCAGTTCTCACATCCACACATGATTACTGGAAAAAACATAACTCTGACTAGATGGACCTTTGTTGACAAAGTATGTTTTTAGTATGTTGTCTAGGTTTTTCATAGATTTTCTTCCAAGAAACAAGGGTCTTTTAATTTCACAGCTGCAGTCACCATCCACAGTAATTTTGGAGCCCAAAAAATAAAGTCTGTCACTGTTTTCACTTTTTTCCCCATCTATTTGCCATGAAGTGATGGGGCTTGATGACGATTTTAGTTTTTGAATGTTGAATGATTTTAGTTTTTTGAATGTTGAGTTTTAAGCCAGTTTCCTCTTTCACCTTCATCAAGAGGCTCTTTAGTTTCTCTTCAATTTCATCATTAGGGCGCTGTAATCTGTATATCTGAGGTTATTGACATGCTTATTTATGTAAATGTATGTTTTCTAGGTTATGCAATTTGTTAGCTTTTAATTGTTCATAGGAACCTTTTATAGTGATTTATATTCCTATGGGTCCCAGTTATAATCTAATTTTTTCCATTTTTGTTTTATTTGACACTTCAGTTATTTTTCTTTAGGTCTAGATGACATTTCTTCAAATTTGTTTACCTTTTCAAAAAACAAGTCTTAGCTTGTTGATTTTTTTCTCTATTATTTTTAATGGTCTCTATTTTGTTTACTTTTGCTTCAATCTTTGCTATTTCCTTACTTGTCCTAATTTAGCATTCTCTTCTTCCTCTGTCTACTTCCTTCATGTGTAAATTTTACTTGTTTTTGAGAGATTTCTTTTTTTCTTAATGTAGTCATTTATTGCTACAAATGTTTCCCGTATAACTGCTTTTGCAGTAACACATGAGTTTTCATACATTGTATCCATTTTCATTTGTTCAAACAATTTTTTTTAAATTTCTTAACTCATTGCCTTTCCTGGAAGATCTTGTTTATTTCCATGTATTTCTGAATTTTTTATTTTGGTATCCTTTTATCTCTTGTCTTTATTTTTTGTGTCCCAACTGTAGGCCTTTGTTTAATGTTTATTATGAAATTTGGGGTTGACTTATTGCTTCATTATTGGTATCCAAATCTCTCCAAATTGAGTTTGATCTTATCAATCTTTATTTTTAGATGAGCTCATACACTTCTCTCCCACTCTGCTCCATCTGGGATGCCAATAATGTGCAATTTTTTTGATGGTATACTGTAGCTCATGTAGGCTTTTTCCACCTTTTTTCTGTTCTCTGATTAGGTAATTTCAAATTGAGAGGGGATGTTCAACTGTAGGGAATCCACTATGTCACACTTTTCTTCCTTTGTGTGCCATTTCTCAAAGAGTCTCTGTTCCTTATTAGCTACTATTCTGAAACGAGTAGAGCTGCACGCGGTTCTCAGGACTGAGACCATGGGAAAGGGTATCTACTTGGATTTCTTTCAGTAACTCCCTTCCTTGAGGACTGAGATCATGAGAGAGGGTATCTACTGGGATTCTTTGCAGTTACTCCCTTCTGTGCTTTCTTTCAGCATCAATGACCTTGTATATATTAGACTATCAATTTTGTTGCAATTAACAGCACTTCATCCTGTGTAATCGTTTCACCAAAAATATATAAGCCTGCATTTCTGCTAATAAAACCCCCTTGCTCTACTAGAGACCTGGGTCCCCCCACGTCCTTCTTTCTGCCTCTCTTTCTTTTCATCGACTCTGGACCCCTGGTCCCAATCTGATAAGAAGACCACACAAATGATATCTTCTACTTCACAAATTATTTCTTCTTCTTGACCTGTCTGCTATTTGTGCTCACTATTGCATTTTTAGTTCAGCTCCATAATTTGCATGTATTTTTAAAATAAATTCCAACTCTGCTAAACTCATTTTGCTTGTATTTTGTTTTCTGATTTTATTAAGCTGTCTATTTTCTTGTGGCTCACTGAGCTTTCTGAAAAGCATCATTTTGAAGTCTTTATTCAACAAAGTGCAATTCTCCATTGTTTTGGAGTCACTTACTGGAAGTTTTTGAAGTCCTTTAGTGGTATCATAATTTCTTGTTTTTTTTTTTATACTGCCTGATGTTCATTCTTGCTTCTCTTTGAAAACTAAGCTACCTTCTCATGTTTTTCCTGATGGCTTCAGCCTTGCTTGAGATTTTGAGACTTTTTAGATCCTCTCAATGAGTATACTTTCTACATACATTTTTGCCCTTTTGTGGAAGAATTCTTAATTTGTATGTCTTTTCTTAATCCTAAAAAAAAAAAAGAAAGAAAGAAATGAGACAAAATGGCCAAGGTGCTGACAACCTCTCTTTTGCTTTCCCTAGTTTGATGCTGAAAATTCACATGTGTGGTTTCTCCCAGGAATACAGGGTAGGGGCAGTTTTCTGAATAGGCTCACTAGCCAACCTGAAAAGTTTGCTCTTGTTGCTTTGAAAACATACATGGGAAAATGACCAGCGTGGCATGTGTATTAGTGAGGCAGCAGGGAAACTGAGGATGACCACGGGCCCCTTGGAGAATCTGCAGGTGAGGCTCTCCAGCAGCTCACAATAAGTCTCATGATGACTAGTAAGGTTGCCTTCCTTTTTATGCCCTCAGAGACCTATTTATTGTTCCTCTGACAACTCCTTGTCACTCGGTTTCACAAAACATCTCAGTATTCTGAATGGGCAAGAAACAAAATCTGGGTCACTTTGGGAGAATCCTGTGAAAACAGTGTACCTAGGTGCTCATTCACATGATCTCACCTTACCCCGTGGGAGAAATCACAGGTAAGAATATCTTTCTTGGCACAGTCATGGGAGAAGCTCATGAGGGTAATCCAATTTTGGATTTTTGTTGTTTTTGTTCCAGTTATACACTGGGAATTATAATCTGTATCCCTCAACTTCTACAAAATATCATTTCTGAGTGGTTTTATAAATTTGTTTTCTTTGAAGGGGAAAACCATATAAAATTGCTATTTTGCAATTATGATGATGCCACTCTCCTCTGTATGTTTCATGAATTCTCCAGCATATGGTGCAAAGGCTATTGCATGGGATATACTTACCTAATCTGTGTGGAATGATTTTATTAATATTTTCAAATTGTGTAATTTTTTAATAATTGTACACAATTATTAATTGTAATTTACAATTGTAATTTAGTAATTGTGTAAATATTGTTTCTGATGAACTATGTTAGAATAAATGAAAGTAAATATAAAAGAAATGCCTGTTTTAATAATGTTAAAATTTTGGTTTCGAAATTAGACAATAAATAAGAGGAATACAGTATTGCTTGCTTTCAATGGCAATTAAAATATATGAAGAAATGTAAATCATTGAGTACATTAAATTTTTAAATAGGGTAATCTAAAATTTCACAGTATTTTTGGAACATGAAGAAAAGATGTGAAGGAACTGATAAAGTCATGAAGATTCAGAGTTCTAGGGAAATGTCATTCCAATAAGACATTTCAAAATTTATAACATCCCTGAGGCACTTGCTATACTGAAAGAAGAACAAGGAATTAGTGTGGGTAGAGTGGAGAGAATAGAAAGAAAAATATAAAAGATAATATAAGAGAATAAGGAGAAAGTAGATGATTCATAAATATCCAGGACAATGGGGAAAAAAAAAAAACTTTTTGTTTTAATATGTGAGATTGGAGGCCAATGAAGTTTGTTAGAAAAAGGAAAGTGACAATCAGAATTATATTTTAAAAGCATCACATTTGTTCCTGTTTGCAGATTAGTCTGTAATGAAGAAACTAGAGGAAATGGAGGGAGTACAGTTAGAGTTAGAGGTTTTATTAAAAACCCAACTGAGAAATGCAAGTGTATCTGATCAAGGTAGCCCATATGGAGTCTAGATGTTGTCAAATCCTGAATATATATTTTAAAGCAGATTCAGAATGTTTTACTAATTCCTGAAGAGGGTGGAAATTTAAGAATTGTTGAATATTGCATTAATATGTATTCTACTTTATGGAATAATTAGGTGGTTGCTGCTATGTTGTGACATGAAATTATTTACACAATTAAAGTGCACAGTGATTTGGATAACCAAACACATATTTGGAGAATATTGGGAGGTCTTGCTAAAATTTATTTATAGTGGTTCTTTGAAAGAAAAAAAAAAAGTGTTCGAGACAGAATATAGAGGAAATACCTTTGAACTTTTCTTTTATTCTTTCCCTAATCTAAGATAAAATGAGGATGGGAGTAGGTAGAATAAATTAGTACAGGACACAATTGCCTTTAATGTCACAGATTTTCTTTACTGGGCACTTTTGCCCTTATAGAAAGGAATTTGGCTGTATGAAGCCTATTCATAAGGTAGATGTATGATTGCATTTATAGACTCGCACTCATTTCAATGTAATAAATCAAAAAAATATGTTTGAAAATAATACTAACTTTATGGGTGATTTCTTCTTCATAAAATTTTGCTTTACATGAGTTATAAACAGTTTATAATTTAGGTTATAAACAGTTCTGTCAGTCTGAATTTTAGCATATTAAATCACAGCTCACTATGTAATTTTATTACAAATATTTTTCTCAGTAACAAGTTTGGTTGTTTTATGACCTTCAAGTTTTATAAAATGTTCGTTGCTTGAATGATACTTGACTAATTATTATCAAAACAAATGATGCATTTTTAATTTCTCTTTCTGCCTTGTAATCTTCTACATTTTTAAAACAAAATTGATGCTTTTCAACTTATATTTGCATGTTTGTGTGAAGCAGGAATTGTGTATTTATTTTATAAGTATTTAAATGATTGTAATATGAAAAATATAAATAATGGTACAATTTAATATATTTTACATTGGATAATATATTTTTATATATAACAAGCATGCATCTCAAATTAATAGTTTTTTATAGAAATGATTAATTTGCACTTTCCTTGATTACAGCATAACATAGAATATGTCTCACCTTAATCTCTCTGGTTTGATAGATATACCAGAGCTTACAAGTACATCTTATTAATAAAGTTAAATGGTAAGCATTTCAAGGATGAAACTAGGAAATAATTATAATTATTAGATATGTATTGAGGATACAGAAGAGAAAAATAACACAAAGCAAAATAAGTCATATTTCCAAAGGAAAATGACAGTTAAGATGAGTTTTTAAATATTTATATTTTGGTGGGTAGAATAGAGTAGAGGATATTTTAGGTGAAGTGGTAGGAAAAAATAATTTAAAAAATTCAGGGTATCCTGAAACTTTACTATATTCACTGATTAGCTCTAGTAATTTTCTGGTAGAGTCTTTAGGGTTTTCTATGTAGAGGATCATGTCATCTGCAAACAGTGACAGTTTTACTTCTTCTTTTCCAATCTGGATCCCTTTTATTTCTTTATCTGCTCTGATTGCTGTGGCCAAGACTTCCAAAACTATGTTGAATAGTAGTGGTGAGAGTGGGCACCCTTGTCTTGCTCCTGACTTCAGGGGAAATGCTTTCAGTTTTTCACCATTGAGGATAATGTTTGCTGTGGGTTTGTCATATATAGCTTTTATTATGTTGAGGTATGTTCCTTCTATTCCTGTGTTTTGGAGGGTTTTTATTCATTTGAATCAGTTCTACTCAGGTGGACGGAACTGGAGCCTATTATCCAGAGTAAAGTAAGCCAGAAGGAAAAACAAAAATACAGTATACTAATGCATATATATGGAATTTAGAAAGATGGTAACGAGAACCCTGCCTGCAAGACAGCAAAAGAAACGCAGATGTATAGAACAGTCTCGTGGACTCTGTGGAAGAGGGCAAGAGCGGGATGACATGGGAGAATGGCATTGAAACATGTTAATTATCATATGTGAAATCAATTGCCAGCCAGGGTTTGATGCTCGGGGATGTACCAGGATGACCCAGGGAGAGGGAATTGGGAGGGAGGAGGGAGGGGGGGTTCTGGAAGGGGAACATATGTATACCCATGGCAGATTCATGTCAATATATGGCAAAATCAACACAATAAAGTAAAGGAAAAAAAATTAGGGTAAAGAAAACATTGCCAAGAGAAGATACAGTTTGAAGAATGATTTAATTGTCATCCTCTGTATCTGCATGTCTGTTCCTGCCTTAGAAATAGTTTCATCTGTACCATTTTTCTAGATTTCACATAAATGTGCTAACAATCAAACTGCATGTTTTAAATTAAACATTTATATAGGTATATACACATTTTGTGTTATCATTATATATACATTGTTTTGCATTAAAATTATATATTTTACACGTGAGTATTTGGCATATCTCTAGAGATATTTAATGCTTAAATCCTTTTTACAGTACTAACTTCCTTCTAAATAATGCATATGTAATCTCTCATTTTTTTGATTTTTTCTCATTTCCAAAAAAAACAGTTAAATTATCTGAAATACAGTTTTTTTCTTAACATAGCAAGAATGTAAATATAACATAGAGCTCCTAATAAGAGTAATGTTTGTCAGGATAACAAAAGGAGAATATTTGAATAATATGCAGAAAATCCATCAATCACATTGAGTAAAATTGGAGGAGGGGGCTGTCATTCTGACAGGTTACTATGTAATAGATAACAGCATTCTACCTTGCTAGGCAATGAACATCTACATGTTTAATGCTTAAACTAATGCAAACATATATACTGAAAGGGAAAAATCTTTCATGATTATTTTCATGCTGAATAAAGACTAAAAATAAATGTTTGTACACAGAAACATGCCAATGTATATGCATGTGGTCTATCCTTAAAAATCTTCTGGTAGTAATGCAACTCAAATTTTACTACTTTAGTTATATCATTTCTGTAGGCAGAGTTAACTTTTTCACTAGTCTCTTAAATATAAAGAACACTATTCATTTCAAAAATTATTATAAATTTTTTAAAAAATATGGGTTGTTGTTTTGTTAATATCTTATTTTTAAATCTTTTTAATAGAGTCAATATTTAAGTAAAATATTTACACAGTATATTCTTTCCTTGTTCAATTAAGAAAAACTAAATGGTGTCTTACTGAATATGATATTTAAACATAGTTATCTGTGATGAGGTGCATTAGTTCTCTATTGCTGATGCTGCAAAAAAAAAAAAAAAACCTTGGAACCTAAAATAATGTAAATTTATTGTAAGTCTAGAGATTAGAAGTGTAGAATCAGGCCCTCCCTGGGCAAGAAAGCTGACAGGGCTATTTTCCTTCTGGAGACTGGAGGGCAGAATATATTTCCTTATCTTTTCCAGTTTCTAATTTTTGCTCACAGTTTTTGATTCATGGCTATTTCTGTCTTCTAGACTTCTATCATTAGTCTAGTCTTTCTTAGGTTTCATCTCTATGATGCTGAATTTTTCTTTTTTATTCAGTATTTAACTTATAAAGACCATTGTGACTGCACTAAGCCCATCAGGATAACCCAGAATATTCACATATTCCACAAATTCTGAATTTAATTACATCTGCAAAATTGCCTAGCTATGACATGTAACTTAAGTTCTGAAGATAAAGGCATAGGTTTTGTTTTTTTTTTTTTGGAGTGCTATATTAGTCTATCACAGGAGTCCCTGAACAATTTTGCAAAGTTAAGTGACTTACATTTTGAAAATATAAAGTTAAGCCTAAACATGTTTAGGGAATAAGTAATTTAGAACAAGATATTATAATTATTTCCCTGTAGAACAATATAATAATATCTCTGCAGTATAAGAAAATATAATTCAGAATCTTTGTTATATCCAAATTTAATATATATATATATATATGTATATATGAGTAGGAAAATGTAATCCATTAAAAAAAAAAAAAGGACAAGGGAATAAAAGCATACTAAAAGAGACCTGAAATACGACAGTTGTTAAAGTTGTTAAAGGAGTTATTATAAATATTCTTAATAACTTAAAGGAAAACATGGTCACAATGATTTAATTGTATACAGAATTTCAGAAAAGACATGGAGACTTTAAAAAAGAAATACATGTAAATTATAAATATTAAAATTTCAATATTTATAATAAAAAGGTGATGACTAAAAAGAAATTGGAGTGACATAAAAAGTAATTATACTTGCAGTCAGATACAAATAAATCTGAAAAATAAAACTTATGGAAAAATTAAAACTAAGAAATAAAAGAACAAGACTCTTAGAAATTGTGAGGCAAACTCAAATTGTCTACTACGTGTAATTTCACAGAATATAGGCAAACAACAGGAAAGAAAAATATGTGAAAAAATGATTGCTAAAATATTTCCAGATCTGATGAAAAATTTCCAAATTTCAAGGAATTCTAAGTATGCTAATGTAGAAATATAGGGAAAGAAAATAAACTCACATAAGTATATAGAAGTTAAGATGCTAAAAACAAAAGACAGAAAATTAGAAACCTAATAGAGGAATAAAGAATCATTACATAAACATTTCATAGAGCAGAATAATGATACAGATTGGAAAGGCATATGCCACCTCATTAAAGGGTAGAAAACAATCAACTGATATTTTAAAGTGTTGTTAGAAAAAAAATAAATTATTAACTCAATTTATATATTCAGCAAAAAATCCTTCAAAAGCCATATCAACATAATGATATTATCAAATCAACAAAAACTATAAAAATAGTATTGATTCAAAGCTCAGTAGTTGGTTAGTTTCTTTCACACCATGGATGAGATCATACAGTCTCATTATTTATATTATTTAAATATTCTTTTTTTGGGGGGGTTGTTAGTACTGAAAGGTCTTGTAGGTCTTCGTAGAACCGTTCAACTTCATCTTCTTCAGCATTACTGGTTGGGGCATAGGCTTGGATTACCATGATATTGAATGATTTCCCTTGGAAACAAACAGGGATAATTCTGTCATTTTTGAGATTGCATTCAAGTACTGCATTTGGGAATCTTTTGCTGATCATGATGGCTACTCCATTTCTTCTAAGGGATTCCTGCCCACAGGGGCAGATATAATGGTCACATGAGTTAAATGTACCCATTCCAGTCCATCTCAGTTCACTGATTCCTAGAATCTCAACGTTCACTCTTGCCATCTTCTGTTTGACCACTTCCAATTTGCCTTGATTCATGGACCTAACATGTCCGGTTCCATTCATATGCAATACTGCTCTTTACAGCATTGGACCTTGCTTCTATCACCAGTCACATACACAACCGGGTATTGTTTTGGCTTTGTTTCCATCCCTTCATTCTTTCTGAAGTTATTTCTCCACTGATCTCCAGTAGCATATTGGGCACCTAAAAAAGATGTCCTTTTCATTATATGGGACTGGAATGCAAAAGTAAGAAGTCAAGAAACACCTGGAGTAACAGGAAATTTGGCCTTGGAGTACAGAATGAAGCAGGGCAAAGGCTAACATAGTTTTGCCAAGAGAATGAACTGGTCATAGTAAACACCCTCTTCCAACAACACAAGGAAAAACTCTACACATGGACATTACCAGATGGTCAACACCGAAATCAGATTGGTTATATTATTTGCAGCCAAAGATGGAGAAGCTCTATATAGTCAGCAAAAACAAGACCAGGAGCTGACTATGGCTCAGATCATGAACTCCTTATTGCCAAATTCATACTGAAATTGAAGAAAGTAGGGAAAACCACTAGACCAGTCAGGTATGACCTAAATCAAATCCCTTATGATTACACAGTAGAAGTAAGAAATAGATTTAACGGACTACATCTGACAGACAGAGAGCCTGATGAACTAAAAAGCCTCTTGATGAAATGAAAGAGGAGAGTGAAAAAAATGGCTTAAAGTTCAACATTCAGAAAACTAATATCATGGCATCCAGCCCCATCAGTTCATGGGGTAACAGTGAAAACAGTGTCAGATTTTATTTATTTATTTTTTGGCCTCCAAAAGCACTGCAGATGGTGACTGCAGCCATGAAATTAAAATACACTTACTCCTAAGAAGGAAAGTTATGGCCAACCTAGATAGCATCTTGAAAAGCAGAAACATCACTTTGCCAAGAAAGTTCCATCTAGTCAAGACTTTGGTTTTTCCAGTAGTCATGTATGGATTGAGAGTTGGATGGTGAAGAAAGCTGAGCACCAAAGTACTGATGTTTTTGAACTGTGATGATGGAGAAGACTCTTGAGAGTCCCTTGGACTGCAAGGAGATCCAACCAGTCCATCCTAAAGGAGATCAGTCCTGGGTGTTCATTGGAAGGACTGATGTTGAAGCTGAAACTCCAATACTTTGACCACGTCATGTGAAAAGTTGACTCATTGGAAAAGACTCTGATGCTGGGAAGGTTTGGGGGAAGCCGGAGAAGGGGACAACAAAGGATGAGATGGCTGGATGGCATCACCGACTCAATGGATATGGGTTTGGGTGGACTCTGGGAGTTGGTGATGGACAGGGAGGCCTGGCGTGCTGCGATTAATGAGGTCACAAGGAGGTGGACAAGACTGAGTGACTGAACTGAGCTGAACTGAAATACTCATTATTGCAAAATGGATACATTTAACTCAGACAACTTTCCTGTTCTACAATCTTGTTTGTCCAAATGCCACTTTGGAAATTCTATTGTCGTTCAAGGTTCAGTGTTTACTACTCCAGGCTTTATTGAAGGGGCAAAGGTTCAATCCCTCATCCAGGAACTAAGATGTCTTAAGCCGTGCATTGCAGACAGAAATACACAAGTAAATAAATAAAATAAATGGCACTTTAGCAACTATGTTTAAATAAATCAAAATTTATTACATCTGAATGTGATTCCTGATCTCTCCTTTGAAACTAGGTCTTCTAAAATTCTTTCCCTTTTCACTTTATGGCAGCGTTGTTCTTTTAGGTGCTCATGTCACAATAAAAACTAAGATAAAATAGTAAAAAAAAATGAATTAGCTTTACTTGTCTATATATATATATATATATATATATATATATATATAGTTGAAATCTTAAATTTCAACAATCAGGAAATTCTATTATATTCAAAAATCTAACCACTTCTTAGTTTTTTGTTTGTTTGTTTACCACGTCGGATCGTAGTTCTATGAACAGGGATCAAACTAATTCCCTGTGCATTGGAAATGCAGAGTCTCAACGACTGGACTGCCAGGGAAGTCCTTGCCTGTGTTCTTATTATACTCTGATTTATTTTCTAGCTTTTAAAGTAGTTTCATCTAGTCTGTTTGTCAGAACAGAAAACCAAGTCACTCTTTAAAAAAATTAAGCTTAATCATTTGAGTTCTTTGCTCAATATCCATTAGTCCAACTCTCTGAAGATCTAAGTAAAAGAAAATAACCTTACAGTGATTTCTTATACTCTACCTTACTTGTACTCTCTTTAATTTTCAGATATTATTGTCTACTACCCCATATCTCATCTATTTTTCTTCTTGATTTACTCAAAATTCCCCAGTCAAATTCCAGCTGATTGATTTTTTAGAGGGATTGATCCCTCAGTCTGACTTACTTCAGTTAGTATGAAATGACAAAAATGAACTTACTTACAAAGCAGAAACAGACTCTCAGACTTAGAAAATGAACTTATGATAGTCAGAGACTTTGGAAGGTTATGTACTCTCTGTTATATTTAAAATGGATACCAACAAGACCTATTGTACAGCACATGGAACTCTGCTCAATGTTATGTACCAGCCTGAATGGGAGGGAGTTTGAAGGACAATGGATACATGTATATGTATGGTCGACTCCTTTTGCCATTCACCTGACACTGTCATGATATTGTTAATTGTCTATACCCCAATAATTTTTTTTTTAAAGTTTAAATTTTGGCGGAAAAAATTCCAGAAGAAACTATGACTCAATGAATATTTTCAGTACAGCTATATAATTACCATAGCACATCATTTGTATATTTAGTAATAATCACTTTCTTAGTGAGACTCATCTATTACTACCTTACTTATCAATATAGCCTTATTATTTGAAAAAATTTTATTGCTCATATTTTGTTGTGTCTTCCCACTCCATCCTTAGTTCTGGTGAAGCACTAAAACTAGAATGATAGGAATAGTTGTCTCCTTGATCACTGATGTATCCACTGAACCTAGAACAATGTTTGACACATCACCTTTATCTAATATAAATGTGTTGAGTTAGTGAATATTGAATATCAGTGTATAACTATCAGTAGTGTTCCTCTCTACATACAACCAATTTCAAAAATTTAAAAAAAATAAGAGTATTCATAAATACAAAAATAAATGAAGAATAATTAAAATGAACATAGAAAGTATAAGATTTCTGAAGGTAAAAGTAAATACACCATTTTTATGGCTGAGTAATATTTCATTACATACACACATCATATCTTCTTTATCCATGCATCTGTTGATGGACACTTAAGTTACTTCTATATTTTGACCATTGTAAATCATGCCACTATGAATATTTAGGTGAATGTATATTTATGAATATTAATTCAAAAGTGGAATTATCCAGAAGTGAAATTGATGAATTATATCGTAGTTCTATTATTAGATTTTGAGAAACCCCCACACTGTTTCCCACAGCAGCTGCACTGCTTTACATTCACACCAATAGTGTATGAATGAGTGTCCCATTTCTCCACATCTTCATCAACATTTGTCACTTGTGGTCTTTTTGATGATAGTCATTCTGATAGGTGTGAGATGATATGTCATTGTAGTGTCAATTTGTGTTTCCCTGATGATTGGTGATGTTAGTCATCTTTTCATGTGCCTGGTGGCCATCTGCATAACCTCTTTGAAAAAATACCTATTCAGGTCTTCTGCTCAATTTTTAATAAAGTTGTTTTTGTCTTTTGAATTTTTCTGATGTTGAGTTGTTTGAATTGTCTATGTATTTTTGGATCCCTTATCAGTTATATTATTTGCAAATATTTTCTCTCACTCATCAGGTTGTCTTTTCGTTTTGTCAATGGATTCCTTTATTGTGCAAAAAATATTTGAGATTAATTAGGGCATTTGTAACAACATGGATGGACTTGGAAGGTATTATGTTTAGGTGAAATAAGTCAGATGGAGAAAGTCAAATATTATATGATATAACTAAAATGGGGAATCTAAAACATAAAACAAACTAGGAAATATAACAACAGTAATAAAATGATGCATGGTTATAGAGAATAAAGCACTGGTTACCAGTGAGGAGAAGAAAGGAGATGCAGGCAATACAGAAGTAAGGGGTTAAGAGGTAAAAAGTACTATGTATAAGATAAAATAAGCTGTGAAGATATATCATATAAGGTATATGTTAGGGGCATAACTACATACATAAGCATATCATATATAGTGCATGCTATAAGTATATAATATACAATACATATATACTATACATGATATATAGTCACTTAGTCACTCAGTCGTGTCTAACTCTATGCAACCCATGGACTGTAGGCAGTCAGGCTCCTTTGTCCATGGGGATTCTGTAGGCAAAATTACTGGAGTGGATTGTCTCCAGGGAATCTTCCCAATCCAGGGACTGAACCAAGGTCTCCCTCATTGAAGACAGATTATTTACCATCTGAGTCACCAGGGAAGCCTATGAATACTAGAGTGGGTGGCCAATCCCTTCTTCAGGAGATCTTCCTGGCCCAGGAATCAAACCAGGGTCTTCTGCATTGCAGGCAGATTCTTTATCAGCTAAGCTACCAGAGAAGCCCATGATTATAATGCCACACCTAATAAAAATATATGATATATATTATAACTTTATATTAGGTGTGGCAAAAAGACGTCTACTCCTTGGAAGGAAAGTTATGCCCAACCTGGATAACATATTGAAAAGCAGAGACATTACTTTGCCAACAAAGGCTCGTCTAGTCAAGGCTATGGTTTTTCCAGTAGTCATATATGGATGTGAGAGTTGGACAGTGAAAAAGGCTGAGCACCAAAGAATTGATGCTTTTGAACTGTGGTGTTGGAGAAGACTCTTGAGAGTCCCTTGGACTACAAGGAGATCCAACAAGTCCATCCTAAAGGAGATCAGTCCTGGGTGTTCATTGGAAGGACTGATGTTGAAGCTGAAACTCCAATACTTTGGCCACCTCATGTGAAAAGTTGACTCATTGGAAAAGACCCTGATGCTGGGAAGGATTGGGGGCAGGAGGAGAAGGGGAAGACAGGATGAGATGGCTGGATGGCAACACTGACTCGATGGACATGGGTTTGTTTGGACTCCAGGATTTGGTGATGGACAGGGAGACCTGGCGTGCTGTGGTTCATGGGGTTGCAAAGAGTCAGACACAACTGAGCGACTGAACTGATACTGATTATTCCTTTTAATCTAGATGTATTATACAATCTCAATCAAAATTCCAGCTGGAGTCTTTGAGTGTCAGACAAAACTCTGTAATTAATGCATAAAATATAATAGGTAAATCAACACTGAAAAAAGTGTATGGTTTATCTTATATTAATATATTAATAAATAATTTATTAATATCCAGCAAGCTGCATAAAGTGTTATACAAAAATAAATTGTACTAGTTATTCAAGAAAATAATATGTGACATTTACCATATTTAATTATACACATGGTTTTTGAGGCACCCATTATTGGTTGTGCTTCATAGAAAAATGTATGCATCAATAATCAATTAATGAATAAAGGGTGTTAACTTTTAAAATTTCTGATGGAATGGGCAGTTGAAGGCAGCCCCAGAAGATCATTAATGAGGGACTTCAATAAAAGTGGGTACAATCAGAACAAAATTTGATGTTAAAATTAAGACATATTCTCAAAAAAAGAATAAATCTTGACTAAGAAAAGTATTAAATAATGTTAGAATTACAAATGAATAAAGACACTCTTTTGTACAAAACTGATACCTATTTTTCAGAAATACATATATATGTATGTATGCATTAATGCAATATCTATATATGTAAATGTAATATATAAGTAATGTTATGTAATTTTAAGTGCTGGAAAATAAAATTATTCCAATTTATTAGTTTTAGACTGGTGTATGATGGGTAATATTACCAAATCGGTGATCTGGTGTATGATGGGTAATATTACCAAATCGGTGATCTCTATATTGGTAGAATGGGAAATATTAACTGCAAAATTAGCAGAAATGAAAAAAGTCATAAAAGTTAGATACTGTGAATATATTAATTTATAAAAAGCCATCAGGTATTTATAGGATCAAAGAGACTTTGTTGAATTGTTTAAGCCTGAAATTCTAGAGGCTATGGATTTTCTTCTTTTTATATTTCTGTTAATATAGAATATTTACCACCTCCCAATAGTGAAAAAAGTTTTTGCAACCTTATATGTGATACCATAAGATTTTTTTTTTTTTTGGTAGTGTAAAGTCAATAAGAACATCTTAAATTGGGTAGCATTTTATTATGGTAAATCAAGCATTTGAGAATTAGGTACATTGATTTAATTTTATCAACAGTTAGCAGATTTACCATGGAAATGTTATATAACATTTCTCTTCATAATTTGCAATAGAAACTGATAAACATCATAAATGTACAACAAATGAAAGATCTTGTTTTCATATGTTTATAATCAATGCTGTGTGAATAACTTTGGCCTTCATCTTGAAGTTTATGTCTAAATTTTAAAATTTAATGAAATTATTTCAATTGAAAGCTGAATATTTTCTTCATTCTTATTTATACATTCATTGTTCATTCCCTACTTAACTGTAGTAGCTTTTTTTGAGTAATCCTCAGTACTATTTCTGTAAAAACTTAATCATTAAAAATAGCACCTTTTTTTATGAATTATAATGACCATTTCAACATTTAAATAAAATTGCAAATAGCTAGCTAGATTCATTTATAAAACAAGTGAAAATTAGAACTGCTTGTGAAGCTATATTATAATTGGAATAGGCTTCAAATTAATTTAAGTATAAATGTTTGATATGAACATTGAATTTAGATTTTATTGTATAATTATATATTTTATTTCATATTTATTTTATTTCAAATCAATATGAGGTAAATAAGTGACTCACCTTGCACACCCCTCATTTTCTGTAAAGCCATGATCTCATGAGTTAGACAGTCAGTTTGGCAGAGTTTCTGTGATTTGAAACTTCATTAATAAGACATCACTTACTTTTAAGCAAAAGGAAATTTCCTAGAATATAGGCATTATCTCTTATAAACCTAATAGACAGGAATACTCCAAATCAATACGATGAACTAGCAGAAGCTGACCCGTTCAAACCACATAAATTCAAAGTCGCTCAGTCGTGTTCAATTCTTTGCCATCCCATGGACTATACAGTCCATGGAATTCTCCAGGCCAGAATATTGGAGTGGGTAGCTTTTCCTTTCTCCAGGAGATCTTTTGAACCCAGGGATTGAATCCAGGTCTCCCACATTGCAGGCAGTTTCTTTACCAGATGAACCACAAGGGAAGCCCAAACCACATAAGGTGCTTTTAAAAGGGTTCAGGTTAAATGCTTAACTTTCTTTTCTTTTTTATTAGCATAGTGATGTGAATTAAAAATAAATCAGAGAGGTATACTTTTGGTTTGAATGTGTAGAAAGCTGAAAAGATTGAGAAAATTTGAGAAACTATATTAAAAAGTAAATAAACAACTATAAAAAGAATTCCATCAAAAAACTAAGATCCCTGGGCAACCAAATTCAAATCATGAGACATAAAGCTACAGAAAGACATAACCTCATAACTTGCCTACCTTTAACCCATGACCCTAGATGCCATATAAGCAGGTAGAACAGTTAATCCAGAATGTTTTAACAAGTCACTATAGGTCATGGGTGAGTTAAAGAAACAGAAAGAAAGTCTGAGGCTTGAAGGCATCGAAAACCAAGCATTTTCTTTCAAGGTTTTCTTCCAAAAATCTTGCAATTTGAAAATAGGAAATATTAGGGAGAAAAATAGCAGCCATGGCCAAAGATGCCACCAATCCAATCCATGTTTCTCTCCCCTGCAGAAAAAAGTCATTGATATCCTGGGCATTCTTTGAACTCCCTGTTCACTTGGAAAGAGGATAGCAGCCACAACCAAAATTATACATCACCAAAATATACTCTTACACCCCCTAAGGTATAAAAACCTTATGCTTCAGGAGGACATCAATACTTGGGAAAGGGCTGGAAAACGTGTTAGTTCCAGAATAGTGTGATGGACACTCTTCTCCAGTCTCCTTCAGCTAAGCACATAGGCCTTCCTTTTCCCCAAATCCCTGACAGCTTTCCTCCCAGGAGGAGTAGGATTTCTGCATTTCTCATATTTCCTCCAGTTCTCTATTTGATGAGAGCATGCTTCTAGTAAATGAGGTCAAGAAGTGAGACTCATTCTTCCAGTGATCTCTGCAGTGTGAAATGGAAGATCAACCTTGGGCATGGCATGCTGAGAATGCTGAGGACTTGGTAGCCCTTCCCCAGGTTTGAGGGAGTGGCTCCATACCCAGGAAGGTTAGCCAAAACCATACTTGTTGTTGTTGTAGTTGTTTAGTCACTCAGTTGTGTCCAGCTCTTTGTGACCCTGTGGACTCCAGACCATCAGGTTTCTCTGGCCATAGGGTTTCCCAGACAAGAATACTGGACTGGTTTGCCATTTCCTTTCTGAGGGTATCTTCCTGACCCAGGGATTAAGTCTAAGTCTCCTGCAATAGCTGATGGATTCTTAAAAATCCCCATCAAGCACTCAGTTGTTAGTGGGAGATGTCATGAATAGAGAACCATACTGTTGTCCACACTTTCAGCTCCAGAGCCCTAGCTCAGTTACTTTATCTAAATGGAAAAACAAGCCATAAAATAGATAGCTCCATCTTTCTCAAAATAAATTACTTCATTTACAACAGAGGGTGGAAGTATTTAAGGCATCAGAAAACTCCTAAGAACAGTAGAGATTATTGTGAGGGCAATTCTGAGAAAATGTAAAGATCTAATAAAAACAGAGTTTTAGATTATAAGTAAAGATAGATTTTAGACTTAGGATTTCTATCTAAAAAAAAAAAGAAAGAGAGAGAGAGAAAATACATGCCATTCCACAAAGGATCAGTCAGTTCAGTCGCTCAGTTGTGTCCTACTCTTTGTGACCCCATGAATTGCAGCACACCAGGCCTCCCTGTCCATCACCAACTCACTGAGTCCACCCAAATCCATATTCATCGAGTCAGTGATGCCATCCAGCCATCTCATCTTCCATTGTCCCCTTCTCCTGCCCTCAATTTTTCCCAGTATCAGGGTCTTTTCTAATGAGTCAGCCCTTCGCATCAGGTGGCCAAAGTATTGGAGTTTCAGCCTCAACATCAGTCCTTCCAATGAATACCCAGGACTGACTTCCTTTACGATGCACAAAGGATAGATAAATGACATTATGTATATTCAACCAATGGAATAATATTCACCAATACATAAATGATACATTTTCCTGGATTTATCTTTAATACAATACTTATTATAAACTATCACATATATAATCATGAAAACTTTGGCAAAGGAAAAATAAAGATAAATATTAATAGAAAGTAATGCACATATAAATATATGTAAGAAATAATAAGCACACAATTCTGAGCCATGTAGACCATGTGTGGAGAGGATAAGATAGAAAACAAACATTTATGCAGATATGAATTTATTTCAATTCTAATTTTGTTACTGTTTTGTGATTGTTTCATAAATGTAATTTATGAATTACATACATTTATTGGATTTATGAATTTTCCATATTTTTTCATATAACAAAATTATGAAAAGTTTAAAATGAATTATCTAATCAAAAACAAAAGAAGACCATGGGTGGCCTAATTAATATTTTGTGCCATAGCATTATAATCTATGTGTATATGGGACTAATGTAAAATCAAAGGTAAAGCATAACAAACGAAACAACCAAATGTTAAATGATACTGTTTCTTCAATTTTCACTTTAGCATAAATATTTCTATGTAAGTGAGAGTTGGACCATAAAAGCTGAGCCTCAAAGAATTGATGCTTTTAAACTGGGGTGTAGGAGAATACTCTTGAGAGTCCCTTGGGCAGGGAGATAAAAGCAATTAATCCTAAAGGAAATCAACCCTGAATATTCATTGGAAGGACTGAAGATGAAACTGAAACTCTAATACTTTGGGCACCTTATGGAAAGAGCTGACTCATTGGAAAAGACCCTGATGCTGGGGAAGACTGAAGGCAGGAGGAGCAGAGGATGACAGAGGATAAGATGGTTGAATGGTATCACCGACTCAATAGACATGAGTTTGAGCAAGCTGTGGGAGATGGTGAAGGACAGGGAGGCCTGGCATGCTGAGATTCATGGGGTCGCAAAGCGTTGGAAGTGACTGAGTGACTTAACAACAACATTTATATCATTGTTATGATTTTTCCTAGGCATCATATATTCACATCATTCAGTTATTTCTAAACTTAAATGTCCTTATGTTATATAATTTAGTATGAAGCATACAAAGAAAGATATGCATATTAACTATGAATTCCACATGTTTATAGTATGTTAAAAGTTATTCCTAGGGATTTTGTTAAATATTTGAAACAAATAGAGGAGATTATTGGAATGATAAAAAATTGTTTTATTGATTTATTCTGGAGTAGCAAATCCCATGATGTATATCTTGTACAGCCTAATGTCGTTAAGGAGTCATAGATATTTTCTTAGGGAGAATAAGTAAAATTATTAAATAGTGAATGAAAATATGGAAGAGTTCAAATGTAAATTCCCTTCTGGTCATTTGGTGAATTAAATCATTTTGTTGGAAAAAGAATTTAATATATCAAGATTGCTAACATAAGAACACTCCATTGCAATGAAACATTTTCCTTTGAAAATTTTAAAATTATTTTATCTAAAAGGATTTTTTTAATTATTAGAGAGCTTATCATTGATAATTAAACTATGGTGAACATAGGTTTCTTTAGGAAATCCTGTTTCTCTCAGATAACTGTATTATATATAATAGTTACCATGAAAACTGTTCTATTGTAATGGGAATATTCAAATGAATTAAAGAACTGGATGAAGTCTATCAGATAAACTAATTAATCAATGATGAAGTACTCTTAAGAGTTCAGTAATAGAAACTTTATTAGTAAGAGTAAAAAATAAGACATGATTAGTATTATTAGCTACAATACATCTTACATGGAAAAAATAAGAAAAACTAATCATTTGAAATCAAGTGTTTTTCATGTATTAAGTATATAAAATATTTATTATATATCTATTAAAATGTATTAATTAAAAACACTTTAAAACTATACTTACTAAAAAATATTTTCTTTTTTTATTACTAAACAGTATAATTCACTATATTTCATTATTATCTAATAATAATATGACAGCCTTTCCAGGTTGTTCTTACAAAACAATTTATATCTGAGTTATCTTTGGGAAATGTTAAAAATTTGACACCACTTGCAAAATTACTAGGATTTATAATATTCTATTTGTACTTTTCATTAACATTTCAATAAATAAAATTTTATAAGTGTGCTTTTATTCTTGAGTTTTCAGTGCTTAAGTTGAATAAGAAAAACCTGATGAAGCAGCAAAGCACAGTTTTAAAGACCCTGGGACCATTCCACTTGCACTGCATATTTAAATCTGTCTATCTCATGTAGCTCATTATAATTTCTTCAAAAATCCACAAAAAATCTTTGGTTTTTCATTTGTTTGCCTGCAACATGTTGCTTAACACTCTCTGACTATTATGAGAGCAAAGGAAGCTTCACTAAGAAACAGAACTTGGCACTGAGTCAATTTAAAATAAATCTTCCACTATGTATTATTTTCTAGCATAAATATGTTAACTGAATCAGTCTGAGATAATAAAAGTTCCTACTGAAGTGATTGATTGTGGGTTAATTAAGATACTCACAATGACTTCATCTTCAAATATGTTTCAGTCGCACATTGTCTTGTCCATATCTTAACTGACAGCAGTCAAATGAAACGTTGACATGTATAATGATAAATTATGTTGCAAACTGCACTCATTCTTGTAAGTACAAATAAAGATATACAGTCTCAGTACCTTTAAGATATCATATGCTTCAAACAAGTAAGATCCACAATTTATACTTATGGACTCCTCAATTCTGGCATGGATTGGGAATGGACATAGAATTAGAGCTTTCTTTTAATAATGGTTAAATGTAAAACACCTGCATAAAACATTTTTTCTCCTAACTCTAATTTATAAAATAAGAAAGAAAGAAAATGATTGATAAACCAACTGAAGCTAAATTAGCAGAATTATTGAGTATGTAGAGTTATACAATGGAAGTGAAAAACAGGTTTAAGGGATTAGATATGATAGACAGAGTGCCTGAAGAACTATGGACAGAGGTTCAGGACATTGTACAGGTGACAGGGATCAACACCATCCCCAAGGAAAAGAAATGAAAAAGGCAAAATGGTTCTTTGAGGAGGCCTTACAAATAGCTGTGAAAAGAAGAGAAGTGAAAGGCAAAGGAGAAAAGGAAAGATATATCCATTTGAATGCAGAGTTCCAAAGAATAGCAAAGAGAGATAAGAAAGTCTTCCTCAGTGATCAATGCAAAGAAATAGAGGAAAACAACAGAATGGGAAAGACTAGAGATCACTTCAAGAAAATTAGAGCTACCAAGGGAACATTTCATGCAAAGATGGGCACAATGAAGGACAGAAATGGTATGGACCTAATAGAAGCAGAGGATATTTAGAAGAGGTAGCAAGAAAACACAGAAGAACTATACAAAAAAGATCTTCATGAACCAGATAAGTCATGATGGTGTGATCACTCATCTAAAGCCAGACATCCTGGAATGCAAAGTCAAGTGGGCCTTAGGAAGCATCACTACACACAAAGCTTGTGGAGGTGGTGGAATTCCAGTTGAACTATTTCAAATCCTAAAAGATGATGCTGTGAAAGTGCTGCACTCAATATGCCAGCAAATTTGGAAAATGCAGCAGTGGCCACAGGACTGGAAAAGGTCAGTATTCATTACCATCTCAAAGGAGGATAATGCCCCCAAATGCTCAAACTACCTCACAATTGCACTCATGTCACATGCTAGCAAAGTAATGCTTAAAGTTCTCCAAGCCAGACGTCAACAGTATATGAACCATGACCTTCCAGATGTTCAAGCTTAGAAAAGGCAGTGGAACCAGAGATCAAGTTGCCAGCATCTGCTGGATCACTGAAAAAGCGGGAGAATTCCAGAAAAAAAACATCTATTTCTGCTTTGTTGACTATGCCAAAACTTTTGACTGTGTGGATCATGACAAACTGCAGAAAATTCTTAAAGAAATGGGAATACCAGACCACCTGATCTCTCTCTTGAGAAATCTATATGCAGGTCAGGAAGCAACATTTAGAGCTGGACATGGAACAACAGACTGGTTCCTAACAGGAAAAGGAGTACATCAAGGCTGTGTATTGTCACCCTGCTTATTTAACTTATATGCTTATTTAACTTATTTCTCTCTTATCATGAGAAATGCTGGGCTGGATGAAGCACAAGCTGGAATCAAGATTTCTGAGAGAAATATCAATAACCTCAGATATGCAGATGACACCACTCTTATGGAAGAACTAAAGAGCCTCTTGATGAAAGTGAAAGAGGAGAGTGAAAAAGTTGGCTTAAAGCTCAACATTCAGAAAACTAAGATCATGACATTTGGTCCCATCACTTCATGGCAAATAGATGGGGAAACAGTGGAAACAGTGGCTGACTTTATTTTTCTGGGCTCCAAAATTACTGCAGATGGTGACTACAGCCATGAAATTAAAAGACGCTTGCTCCTTTGAGGAAAAGTTATGACCAACCTTGACAGCATATTAAAAAGCAGAGACATTATTTTGCCAACAAAAGTTTGTCCAGTCAAAGCTTTGTTTTATCCAATAGTCATGTACGGATGTGAGAGATGGACTATAAAGAAAGCTGAGGGCTGAAGAATTAATGCTTTATAACTGTGGTGTTGGAGAACACTCTTGAGAGTTCCTTGAACTGAAAGGAGTTCCAACTAGTTCATCCTAAAGGAGATCAGTCCTGAATATTCCTTGGAAGAATTGATGTTGAAGCTGAAACTCCAATACTTTGGCAACCTGATATGAAGAGTTGACTCATTTGAAAAGACCCTGATGCTGGGAAAGATTGAAGATGGGAGGTGATGGGACTACAGAAGATGAGAGGATTGGATGGCATCACTGACTCAATGGACATGAGTTTGACTACACTCCTGGAGTTGGTGATGGACAGAGAGGCCTGACATGCTGCGGTCCATGGGGTTGCAAAGAGACAGACACAACTGAGCAACTGAACTGAAGTGGATTGATTGAGGATACAGACCTTTGTAAACAGTGTAGAGACAAAGGACTTCTTTCAACAGTTTTAAAATTTGAGTCATTTGCAAGCATTGCCAAACTTGTAGAGAATAAGAAGTGCACTTGATTCTTCTGAAAGGTAATAAGCTGTTAAAATAAATATATCCACATCCTGGAAACTTGAATCTATGCACTAATAAAATGTAACTCTTTCTTAATAGTTTTAAAAATACTATAACACTGTAAAAGGTGAAATCCTTAGCAATGAAATTGTTGCAAATTATTTAACTGTAGATCCTATAATAGCCAAGTCTCAGTTCCAAAATTAATCAGATATTTCTTTCTGAGCCACATAGGATTTCTTGTTTTCCATTTATTGTCCTAATTTTTATGGTACTTTAGGAGGTTAATTCTTATCAAAATTTTAGAAAGTGAATTCTTATCCAACTGCAGAATGATGACCAGTCAAATGAAAAATGTCAGCCACATTTTGGGAATAATAACACGGAACAGCAAGAAGAGTTTCCCATATGGAATAATATTATTAATGGCTTTTCATGACACTTCAGACAACAGAGAGATCACTCTGGAAGTTATGAAAACAGAATCTTTTTATTGCAGAGTAATAAACCTTCATTTACCATTTAATGTGCCAATTTTAATATTTAAATTTTGTGCATTTTTGGCTATGCTGGGTCTTTGTTGCTCTGCCCAGGCTTTCTCTAGCTGCAGAAAGTGGCAGTTACTGTCTAGTTGCAGTGTGCAGGCTTCTCATTGTGGTGGTTTCTCTTAATGTGGAGAAAAGGCTCTAGGTGCACAGGCTTCAATAGCTGCTCCACATGGGCTCAATGGGCTCAGTTGCCCTGCAGCATGTGGGATCCTCCCAGAGCAGCGATTGAACCAGACTCCCCTGCATTGCAAGGCAGATTCTCAACCACTGGACTGCCAGGGAAGCCCTAATGTGTTTGGTTAATAACATTAGTTGAAAATTATTTGTTCTGTAAATTAGTACCTGAAGAAGATTTGGGGTAAAATATTTAAAGTAATAATATTTAAAATCAAATTAGAATTTATGAAAACCTTATATGCATTTTGTATTCATGGAAGCAGTGATGGAGCTGCATAATAAGGGAACAATGCAAACATTTAAATATAGAATTATTCTGACAATAAACTCTCCATTACAACCAGGAGTGGAGCCACTAGATCATTCTTTCCTCTAAAATCAGGAATAAGAAAAGGATACCTACTCTCACCACTTTAACTTAAAGAAGTTTTGGAAATCAGTCACAGCAATCAGACAAAAAAATAAAATAAAATCATCCAGACTGGAAGAGAGTAAGTAAAGCTGTCATTAACTGTAGATGACATGATACTATTTTATAAAATTCTAAAGTCTCCAAAGAAACTCAAAAACAAACAAAAAACTATTAGAATCAATAAATACATTCGGTAAAGTTGAAAGAGAGAATAACATATGGAAGCTATTGATTTTCTATATATCAATAATGAGCTATCAGAAAGAGAAAGAAATAACTTTGTTTAAAAGCACATAAAAAATGATAAAATACCTAGTAATCAAAGAGGTGAAAAACTAACAGTCTAGAAATCATAAAACATTGATGAAAGAAATTGAAAATGACAGAAATAATGAAAAGATACCTGATGTTCTTGGACTTGAAGAATTAACATTATTAAAATATCCATAGTATCCCAAGCAATCTATAAAGTACCGCATTCCTATCAAAGCATTTATGACATTTTTGACAGAAATAGTACAAATATTGCCAAAGCAATCTTGAGAAAAAAGAACAAAGCTAGAATTATCACATTCCCTGACTTCAGCCTATGCTACAAAGCTACAGTAATCAAAAAGGCATAATACCACAAAAAAGATGCTTAGGTCAATGGTACAGAATAGAGTTTAGAAGCCAAGTCAAGTACCTATGATCAAATTAATCTATGGCAAATGGGGCAAGAATAAACATTGGAGAAAAGACAATCTCTTCAATAAGTGGTTCTGGGAAAAGTGGACAACTACATGTCAAAGAATGACATTATAACATTTCCTCAAAGGATACCCAAAGACAAACTAAAAATGAATTAGACTAAATGTGAGACCTGAAATCATAAAGCTCCTAGAAGAAAAAAAAAAAAATAGGCAGAACACCCTTTGACATACATCATAGCAATATTTTTTAATCTATCTCCTGAGGCAAAAGAAATAAAAGCAAAAATAAACAAATGAGACCTAATTAAACATAAGTACTTTTGTAAAGCAAAGGAAACCATCTCCTAAATGCTAAGACAACTTACTTAATAAAAGAAAATATTTGCAAATGATAAGGGATTAATATCCAAATATAAAATACACAATTCAATATAAAATACTAAAGCAGCTCAAATAAAAGCTTGGCAGAAGACCTAAATAAACATTTTTCCAAAGGAGACATACAGATAGCCAATAGTATGTGAAAACTTGCTAAATGTTGCCAATCATGGGAGAAATGAAAACCAAAACCACAATGAGATGTCACCTCTTACTTTTCAGAATGGATCTCATCAAAAAGACCAAAAATAACAAATGTTGGCAAGGATATAAAAAAGGGACGTCATATGCTGTTGATGGGAATGTAAATCGGTGCTGCCACTTATGAAAACAGCCTATAGGTTTCTCAAGAAACTAAAACAGAGCTATGATATGGTGCAGTAATTTCACTCTTGGGTATATATCTAAAAAAAATGAAAACAATAATCTGAAGATACATGATGCACCCCAACATTCACAGCAGCATTATTTACAATAGCCAAGATATAGAAGCAACCTATGTGCCCATCAACAGAGAAATACATCAAGAAGACTTGTCATATAATAGAATATTACTCAGCTATAAAAAGAATCAAATGTTACTATCAGATACTGATTTACAGATATAAAGAGAAAACTAGTAATTATAAATAGGAAAGGAGAAGGGGGAGGGACATGATAGGGTATGGAATTAAAATATACAAGCTACAATGTATAAAATAAATAAGCAATACAGGCATGTAGTGCAGCATAGGGGATATAGCTATTATTTTGTAATAACTTCAAATGAAATATAATTATAAATACATTGAATCACTATGTTGTATACTGAAACTAATATAATGTTGTAAATCAATGATACTTCCATAAAAGAAATTGAATTTAAAAATACTGAGATTTTGTTTAGTACTTTGGTGGGCACATGAAGTAATCAATAAGGCAGCTTAAAAGATAATGGTTTGCTTCATCAGAGAAAGCAAGTAACAAGAAACAAGTAACAGTGTTTTATAATGTCATCTCAGAAATGATAACTTCAATTTTTGCCATATCATTTACAGGTGGCAATTCATTAACTTTAATACACTCTTGAAGGAACAAATTTCACAGTGGCATGGGACTAAAAGATGGGGATGGATACACACACAAGGGATAAGGAAACTTCAGACATTCATAAGAAAGAGTAATGTTAGAACATTTAAACTCTCACATGTTGACTTATTATAAAATTTCAATAATTAAAATTTCAGACTGGATCAAGGATTGGAAAATACACTAATGGAACATAATAGATAGAAGAATATAAAGAATAACCCATGCATTAATCTACTTGATTATACATAGACGTTTCTTCTAAAAGAGTAAATTTTTACTTTCTCATCAAAATTTCACCATTGCTTTTCCTATAGGAATCTCCTTTGGAGCCCTGCTATGTCAAAGAAAACTATACCCCTAGTTCAGTGTTTTCTTGTGCTACTGTTTCATTTATTTCAATTTATTGAACAAATACTTCCAAACAGCTGTTGTTATTGTTGTTCAGTCATTAAGTTGTGTCTGACTCTTTGTGACCCTGGGGAGAGCAGTACACCAGGCTTACCTGCTTCATTATCTCCCTGAGTTTGCTCAAATTAACGTTCATTGAGTCAGTGATGTCATTTAATCATTTCGTGCTCTGTTGCCCTCTTCTCCACCTGCCCTCAAACTTTCCCAATATCAATGAGTCTGCTGGTCACATCAGGTGTCCAAAGAATTGGAGCTTCAGTTTCAGTCCTTCCAATGAATATTTAGGGTTGATTTCCTTCAGGATTGGCTGATTTGACCTCCTTGCAGTCCAAGGGACTCTCAAGAGTCTTTTCCAACACCACAGTTCAAAAGCATCTATTCTTTGGTGCTCAGCCTTCTTGATGGTCCAACTGTTACATCCGCACATTACTACTGGAAAAACTGTAGCTTTAACCAGATCTTTGTCGGCAAAGTGATGTTTCTGCTTTTTAATATGCTCTCTAGGTTTGTCATAGCTTTTGTTCCAAGGGGCAAGTACCTTTCAGTTACGTTGCTGCTGTTCCCATCGGCAGTGATTCAAGTATACCACTGTTTCCAAAGTTTACCTATCTATTTGCCATGAAGTGATGGGATCAGATGCCATGATCTTAGTTTTTTGAATGTTGAGTTTTAAGCCAGCTTTTTTCATTCTCCTCTTTCACATTCATCAAGAGATTCTTTAGTTTCCCTTTGCTTTCTGCCATTAAAGTGGTATCATTTACATATCTGAGGCTATTGATATTTTTCCCAGAAATCTTGATTTCAGCTTGTGATTCATCCAGCCTGGCATTTCTCATGATGTACTCTGCATATAAGTTAAATAAGCAAGGTGACAATATACAGCCTTGACATACTTCTTTCCCAATTTTGAGCCCAGTCCTTTGTTCCATATTTGGTTTTATTGCTTATTGACTTTCATATAGGTTTCTCAGGAGACAGGTCAGATGGTCTGGTATTCCCATTTCCTTAAGAGTTTTCTACATTTTGTTGTGATCCAAATAGTCAAAGGCTTTAGTGTAGCCAAAGAAGAAGAAGTAGATGTCTTTGTGAAATTGCCTTGCTTTTATTATGATCTAAAAATGTTGTCAGATTGATCTCTGGTTCCACTGCTTTTCTAAATAAAAAAAAAATGTGTTGTATATAGTAAAATAACTGCCCAGAACCACTTAAGGAGACCTGGGTTTTAGGAAGAACAGTTGTAGATTTTTGAACATCAGGCATCCCATCTTAACCTCAAACCAAAGGAAAATTGCACCTGCTTGTTATAATAGGATTCTAACAATTTGAAAATCTTGTAAAATACATAATATGAACTCTGCTGCCATATTTGGTCAATTGCCAGTACAATACAGCAAGCATACAAGTGCAATTTACAGTAACTGACTGTGAATAGACTGGTTTATATATTTGTGTCACAATTTTTGTGAGTGAATTTTCTTCCATGGGCAAATTCTATTTTGATGAAAGTAGACATCTTTTGTAATTTATTAATTGCTATGAAGAAACTGAGGAGGGTAGAAATTGTTTTTTATTTTTGCTGTTTAGCAAGATCAATGAAGAGAATAGTTTATAATTATCATATTTATTACTTAACTTTTTTCCCAAAATAGGCATTCTTAGATGAATTAAACTTTCTTAGATATTTTCAGCTAAACATTTACCCTAAATTGTTATGCCTAAGCTTTCATAAATTTCAAAGTGTTATTTTAGATAAGGTCACATATCAAAATGCTCTCATGTCACCAGCTTTCTTAAGTTGTAACAACAGCATGTACTAGACATCAATGTATCTATGTCAGCATAGATAATAATTTCATACTCTTACTCCCTTTTCCCATCCTATCTCCATATTAAATCTCCCTTTCCATTTGCACTATATACTGACACATCCATGCTCACTTATATTGACCTCTTGTTTGCTATAAACAGACTGTCCAATAATAAGATTAAGATATTTCATCTCTTTCTTACCTACAAGCCTCACAGAAGCAAAAAAAACAAAGACTTAAAAATATATTTTTAAAGTGTCAGTAAAAATATGAAGACATTGTGTAATTTAAGTTTGCATGGTTAGTAAATTACAGAGATTCTCAATTTAATATTTGAAAAATGATGTTATATGTGATTGCACTTTTTATTCTTAATATTTAACTAATTGATTAAACTAATTTCACTAAAGAATATTTTAATGAATTTAAAACAATTTTGCATTTTTCAGAATATTTAAACTACCATAATATTTTAATCTTCAAAATTAGCATTAAATAAAGAAAGAAATCAACATACCAGTTCTGTCGAAAAAAGGAAACTGGCATACATGAAAGTGAATAAGTTGCTCACAATTAATCTGGCTGCTGATGATCCCTGACTATCATTCTCCAATCAGAATATATTACACTAGACAGTACTGGCTTCCCTGAAGTTGCATAACTATTTTAAATAAATAGGCAGTCTTATTGCCACAGGAGAAGGTGTTGAACATGTTGGGTGGGTTTTAATGCTTTTCTAGATATCATATTTAAAAGCAGAGACATTACTTTGCCGACAAATGTCCATCTAGTCAAGGCTATGGTTTTCCCAGTAGTCATGTATGGATGTGAGAGTTGGACTGTAAAGAAAGCTGAGCACTGAAGAATTGATGCTTTTGAACTGTGGTGTTGGAGAAGACTCTTGAGAGTCCCTTGGACTGCAAGGAGATTCAACCAATCCATCCTAAAGGAGATCGGTCCTGGGTGTTCATTGGAAGGACTGATGATGTTGAAGCTGAAACTCCAATACTTTGGCCACCTCATGCGAACAGTTGACTCACTGGAAAAGATCTTAATTCTGGGAAGGACTGGGGGCAGGAGGAGAAGAGGACAACAGAGGATGAGATGGCTGGATGGCAACACCGACTCAATGGACACCGATTTGGGTGGACTCCGGGAGTTGGTGATGGACAGGGAAGCCTGGTGTGCTGCAGCTCATGAGGTCGCAAAGAGTCGGGCATGACTGAGCGACTGAACTGATATACCTAGTAAAAAACAACTGATTATTAAGTACTTTATTTTGATCTTGGAAATTACTTCATATATTATGCTGTTTTAATCATTTTATAAATTAGGAAAAGGCTCTTTAAAAATAAAAATAAAAATTTCATGGAACACAGAAAATTATGAATCTGAAATTTCTGTCTAACAATGTAATGCTGTTTTTAGTACTGCACTAAAATGCAGATAAAAAATGACTATATTGCATTGTATGGGAATAAGGATAAAATTCTCAAAACTGTGGGGAGAAAGTCAGATAAAAAGCCATATACTGGATATTTGGCAGTACTTGTGTGTGTGTGTGTGTGTGTGTCTTGTTCAATCATGTTTTGTCATTTTCATTCAGAACAAACTGCTTAGATCTGGTAGCAGTTTTCTCCTTCTCAATACCGCTATTTTAATCTATTGCTCTAGTTTGATGTTTTGCATGTTTATTTGTTTTTACTTTTTTCATGCAAAAAAGACATTTCTATTTTATTGATATATGGGTATATAACATTGTATACATTCAAGGTATACAATATGATAATTTGATATACATATATTGTGAAACTTTTGCCACAATAAATTTTAGTTTACACGTTTTTTTTTTTTTTTCTCCTTATTATTTTTTTGTTTTTACAATAAGAACTTTTAAAATCTACTCTCATGACAATTTTCAAGTGCACGTTATGGTATTGTTAACTATAGTCACCACACTCTATGATGCTGCTGCTGTTGCTAAGTCACTTCAGTTGTGCTGACTCTGTGCGACTCCATAGACGGCAGCCCACCAGGCTCCCCTGTCCCTGGGATTCTCCAGGCAAGAACACTGGAGTGGGTTGCCATTTGCCTTCTCCAATGCTTGAAAGTGAAAAGTGAAAGTGAAGTCGCTCAGTCGGGTCAGATTCCTAGTGACCACTTGGACTGCAGCCCACCAGGCTCCTCTGTCCATGGGATTTTCCAGGCAAGAGTACTGGAGCGGGGTGCCATTGCCTTCTTCGCACCACACTCTATATTACAGCTAAAAACTTATTCATCTTATAAATGGAAATTTGTCCTCCTTGACTAACATCTCCTCATTTTCCCCACTTTTTTTTTCTAGTAGCCGTCAGTATTCTGTCTGTCTGAGTTCAGTGTCCAGTATCAAAAGTATTTTAGATAGGACATCAAAAATGAGACTCACATTACTGTGCCAAAATCCTTCAGCTAAAAACCCTATTCAAAAATAAACTTCATTATAAATAGAAAAATGAATTTTCACATTTTCTTTTCTTTTTTGACATGAATACATTTTTTCATCACCTGGCTAAATGTTCTCCATACTTCTCATACTTCTTTTTTTTTTCCTTTTTTCCTTTTTTTCTCATACTTCTAAAACTTTACCTTCTTTCATTTTCGTCTGTTATCTACATTTACTTTTTTATTTTTTAACTTATTTTCATTGAATCACAATTGATTTACAATGTGCTCTTTTCTGCTGTACAACAAAGTGAATCACTTATAAAGATGCATATATCCACACTTTTTTATAGCATAATAATTGTATTTATAATCTTGGTTGTAAATATTAGAAGAAAATTAAATGAATTTAAGATAGTTACCTCTGGGGAACAAGATGGCACTAGAAAAGTCAGACAGGGGGCTTCCTCTTTTTGTTCAAAATCTTGTACTATTATTCACTTTATAGAATGTATGTACAAGTATGGTTTTAACAGTAATGATTAATGTAAAGTATAAATGCTCTTTTCATATATACATATGCAGTGGTTGTCACTGGTAATGCTCATTCAATTCAGATCAGTCGCTCAGTCATGTCTGACTCTTTGTGACCCCATGGACTGCAGCACGCCAGACTTCCCTGTTTATCACCAACTCCCAGAGCTTGCTCAAACTCATGTCTATCCAGTGGGTGATGCCATTCAACCGTCTCATCCTCTGTCTTCCCCTTCTCCTCCTGCCTTCAGTCTTGCCCAGCATCAGGGTTTTTTTCCAGTGAGTCATTTCTTCTCATCAGGTGGCCAAAGTAGTGGAGTTTCAGCCTCAGCATCAGTCCTTCCAATGAATATTCAGGACTGATCTCCTTTAGGATTGACTGGGTGGATCTCCTTGAAGCCCAAGGGACTCTAAAGAGTCTTTTCCAACACCACAGTTTAAAAGCATCACTTCTTTGGCCCTCAATTTTCTTTATAGTCCAACTCTCATATCCATGCATGACTACTAGAGAAGTTATATCTATGCTTTTCACTATGCTGTCTAGGTTTGTAATAGCTTTTCTTCCAAGGAAATTATTATTAGTTTTTTCTTTTCTTTTCTTTTTGGCCATGCATACTGCACAGCATGCAGGATTTTAGTTCCCAGACTAAGATCAAACTCATGTCCCCTATATTGACAGGAAGATTCTTAACCTGTGGATCACCAGGGAGGTCCTCTCATTCTTTTATTTTTATATTTATTTTTAATTGGGAGATAATTGCTTTACAAAATTGTGTTGACTTCTGCCATACAACAATATGAATCATCCATAAACACATATAAGTAATAGATGAATAGAGTCAGATCTTGGTGTTTAGATATAGAACTTTGGGGTACCTCACTCTGATTAATATTCCCAGGAACCTGACATTCTGTCACTCCTGTAGCCTGAGCTTCTGCCACAGGGTTCCAGGCCTGATCTCTGGGCTGAGAACTTGGATCCCACAAGCTATGGACTATGGGGGACAAAAATAGGGAAAAAAATAAATAAAAAACATAAAAATAACAAAGTATTAAAAAAATAAATTTAGAATAGTAGCAAAAACATTAGAAGAAATAAGAGTATATTTGAAACAACCCATAGAGGGTAAAACTGGACTCCAATAATAAAGAGAGAGAAGAAAACAAAAAAGAAAAAAATATATATTTATATGGGTGTGTGCTGTGCTTAGTTGCTCAGCCATATCTGACTATTTGCCACCTCATGGACTGTAGGTCTTGCCTGAAAAATCCCATGGACGGAGGAGCCTGGTGGGCTGCAGTCCATGGGGTCACTAAGAGTTGGACATGACTGAGTGACTTCACTTTAACTTTTCACTTTCATGTATTGGAGAAAGAAATGGCAACCCACTCCAGTGTTCTTGCCTGGAGAATCCCAGGGATGGGGGAGCCTGGTGGGCTGCCGTCTATGGCGTCGCACAGAGTCGTACACGACTGAAGCGACTTAGCAGCAGCAGCAGCAGCAGGACTGTAGCTCAGTCATGCTCAACTCTTTCTGACCCCATGGACTGTAGTTTTCCAGGATCTTTTGTCCATGGGGATTTCCAGGCAAGAATACTGGAGAGGGTTATCACACACTCCTCCAGGGGATCTTCCCAACCCAGGGATCAAAACCAGGTCTCCTGCATTTCAGGCAGATTCTTTACTATCTGATCCACCAGGGAATCACAAGAATAATGGAGTGGTTGGCCTATCTCTTCTCCAGGTGATCTTCCCAAACCAGGAATTGAACAGGGGTCTCCTGTATTGTAGGCAAATTCTTTACCTGCTGAGATAAGAGTGAGGCCCATCTATATTATATCTATCCATATCTATATCTATATAATTAAAAATAAGAGAGAACAGAATACTAATAAAGAATAAGAAAATTAAACAAGTTTAGACAGCTAATAGATATAGTGGAAAATTTAAGAATAGTAGAAAAAAATAAAATAGTGGGGAAAAAATAAGAATAAAAACTGGAGGGTAAAACTAAATTCCAGTGACAAATAGTAAAATAAAATGAAAGAAAACAACAATAACAAAAAAATAAAATAAAACAAAACAATGCCTCTCAAAACAACAATAGAACAACAGCTAAAGGCAGAAGAAAACCTTGGCTGTGAAGGGTGTGGCCTAGCTGAGGAAGGGCTTGGCAGTGGCAGTGTTCAGATGGAGGTGAGATTTAGGCGGGAATGGGTCCGAGTCAGGACCTACCCCTCAGAAAAGTCCAGGGTGGAGGTGGGAGGACTGCCCAGGCTCAACCCAGACATGGGGTCTTCTTTATTGCCCCACCCCGACCCAGGGCCTCTTCTAGAGGCGTGGGTTCTGTTCCCTACCTCTGTGACACACTTCCTGTTTTCAGAATGTGTTTAGTCCACAGCTTCACCAGATGGAAACTGTTGTGTGCCTTGTACTTTCATTGCTTTACACTTCAGAATTCTTTTACAAATACTCCTGAGAAGTATGAAACACACTATTTCATGAATTCAATCTGTGTCAGTCAATTTTCTTTAACCTTCCCAAAGGAAACAGTTCTAACCCAGAATGTAGTGGCAGAAGGAAAATGTGTTTCAATATTGATTTGTTAGTGGCAATTCAGCCATACGTAACAGCATATATGGTGTGTAGTAAAATCATATGATACAACCTGTAGATATTGTATTAGATAAGTTGTCCTCACTTATTTTACCTTTCATTGACTTTCTTCTGTGATTGATTTTCAAACATTTTTTTACCCGAAACAAACACCATATAAACCAGTACTGTTTGCATTTCATTGTGCACATGTGTAATAATCTCCCTAATGAACATACTTAAGGGAAGTATCACTTTAAAATAATACACATCTATATAAATAACTGATGTTTTTTCTATAAATTCATAGATATTGGAACTAACATCATACAAGAAAAAGTAGTGTATATCAGATCTGGAGCAATGAAATCCAGTCAATTTCTTCTGAGGTGCTACTTATGCTTTTAAGTAGCCCAGCGTTTGTCATTTTGCCTCTTCGTTACCTAGTGCCAATTTACAGTTGACAGCATCTCATTCACTGTTCAGTGACAGATGTTAGCTGTCAATCATGTAAGAAACTTTTATTTGATCATTGATCATCAGAGTCATACAGATAATGAAATGAAAGGGCAGGTCAATAAGTAAATTGTGACAAATAACAAGTGACAATACAGGACTTCAGCTTTATCATTTTTTTAAATTAATTTGTTTATTTTAATTGGATGCTAATTACTTTACAATATTGTGGCGGTTTTTGCCATACATTGACATGAATCAGCCATAGGTATCCATGTGTTCACCATCCTGAACGCCCCTCCCACCTCCCTCCCCACCCCATCCCTCATGGTCATCCCAGTGCACCGGCCCTGAGCATCTTTTCTCATGCATCGAACCTGGGCTGGTGATCTGTTTCACATATGGTAATATGCATGCTTCAGTGCTATTCTCTCAAATCATCCCATCCTCACCTTCTCCCACAGAGTTCAAAAGTCAATAATCTGACCATCAAAATCCTCTGTTAGATTAAATATGGTCACAAAATCTTTGGTACTATGTATACTTCCATTAAGAAGAAAAGACAGTTTTCACATCCTCTCACTTGATGTTGCAATTTGCTCAGCAGCACTAATGGTAATGCCATGAGACTTCTGAGGCTCCTTCTCAGGAGGGCTTGCAGTTTTTGTTTTCACATTCTGGAAACTGGAGACCTTCAGATTTTTAGAAGACAGGGATAAAATAATATGTGGAGAGAAGCCCAGTTACTCCACCAAATCCTGCCACCCCAGCTCAGTCACTAGATAACCTTAGGTGTGTGAGTAAGCTCAAGTAAGACCAACAAATGAATCATTTAGGCAACTGATAGAATCAGAAGAAATAATAAATCATTTCTTTAAACCCCTATGTGTTGGAGCAGTTTGCTATAGAGCCATAGATAACTGCAATTCTTCCTCTTGACATTATGGAAATCAAAGGTAATATTTATCTGGTAAATTTCCTCCATATGTGTCCAGTTTCTTCACTAAAAAATTATTCCATTTCTGGGTTTGTTCCCCTGTAACACGTTGCCCTCTTCCCATGATTACTGGACAATTTTTAAACAATTTTATTACTTGTAAATTAATAGTATGCATTAATTCCACTGTTATTAAATAAAATTTATGAAGAACAACAATTTAATTCACTTTACCGATTAATCTATATATTATGGATTTTTTTATTTTGAAAAAATATTAATTTGTATTTTTACATATATATTCAGGTTAAATCATTCAAATATGGGCTTATAATTTTTATTATTTTATCAGAATTTAGTTCCATTTTAGAACTATTAAACCACATGCAGATGACACATTGGAACATTATCACTGCACACAGTTCCAGTTTTTATCCTGATGGCCTGAGATATGATTCACACTATACTATGCTTTTTCCTAACAGGTATCAAAATCCAATGGAGAGCCATATATTTAAGTCCCTTTCATGTAGCGACTTTGTTAAACTTGATGTATTCAGCAAATGGAATCCACAGAAGCTGACATTTAAGCACTCTGCAATATGCATAAGTGAGCAAGACCCTCCTGGGTTGATGATAACAGAAGTTCCACTTGTGGCTCAGTTTTGGAAAGCAAAATTACAAAGTAATTATATCCGAGCTTAGGCATTTTCACATTGTCTCTTCAGATCATATCACAGTCTATTCAAGAGGCACTACGCCAAAGATCTATCACTTCTATGCTAATGAAATAGGAGGAATGCTCTTTTTTTGATCCAATGATTAACAATCCAATGTTCCATGGGAAAATTGTTTGTTTATTAAAAGTTTCTTGTTTTTGTCATTTATCCAAGTGGCTTTAAATCTTACAGCATTGGAATGAATCTGTGGCTTGAAACAAGATGAATCTCCACCTGGGGTTCTCAGGTTTAGCAATAGTCCTGATTTGGCAGTTATTTGAAGCTATGGGATTTAAAATGTTATCTAAAGCTGTCATTGGCAACTGCTTAGGTAAGATCTCTAAAACTGGAATGGATGATAACAATTGCAATAATAATAGCAGTTGAATTACTCTTTCCCATTTAATAAAAAACTAAAGTAAGATTTAAATACCTCCTTATCGAATGTTACATTGCTGTAAAACAGGCAGAATTATAAAATTAACTCAATTTCACTGTCTCCAAAACTACTGTTTCCTACTATATATTGATAACCTTTGACTAAACTTCTTTGAAGTCTGCATATTTATATGAGCAATTTTTTGAGAAAATATATTGTAATTTTATTTGTGAACCAAATATCCTATAAATACATATTTATGGGCATTCTTACATTAGACCTGTTGTACTGAGGAATTAAAACCTTAAAAATTCTAAATGATCTATTTTCTCATATATTTGCTCCATTCACAAAGATTCTGTATATGAGATTTTGCTACAGTATCCCATAAACATCCATTTTGAATGTAGAGATTTGTTATAAATTTTATTCTACACATACAATTAATAGCTGCACAAAGCATATCATTCTGGCAGACAGAACCCTAGGGCAAGGGGAGTGGAAAAAAATGTTCCTTACATTTAAACCTCCCTTGTAGTCCCTAGAGAAGACTGGAAAATAAAACCTGGCATTTCAAGTACTTATAATTCCTTGAATCAAAGTATGTACAGAATATTTATTATTATAATTCAATGCTCATGGGCCCTTAATAAAGCATTTAATTGAAATTATATTTTAAATTAGATGTGAAGTTTGCAAATTTGTGAAAAGCATTTAACATTTAATCATTTTAAAAATATTTCCATAAAGCTTGTGTATTATTTCTTTCTAAATTCACCACTCATCCTGTTAATAATTCAGTCACATAAAGAAGCCTGAAGTGCAAGTTTCTTTGCTAAATTCTACTTTCTATGTAGGGAGCTATTTGCAAAGAACATCATGCTATCCCAGAATAAAAGACATTTAAAGTTATTTCATCAATATTAGGTACAAATTTTAAGTATATTTTGATTCTCATAGTAGAATTTAATTTAATGGCCCTGACCCTGACATTTAATACAGAAGAAAGTACTGTGTATGTGTGTGTATGTGTGTGTGTGTTTGTGGAGCAAGTCTGAATTAGGTTTGCAAATATCATTTTTAAAATGTTTCCCAAATTTATTTTTAATTGGAGGATATTTGCTTTATAATACGTGTTGTCTTCTTCCATACAACGATGTGAATCAGTCATAAGCCTAAGTATGTCACCTCCTGCTTGAACCTCCCCACCAGCCCCCAGCCCTCCCACTCCTCTATGTTACCACCTTGAGCTCTCTGTGTTATACAGCAACTTCCCAGTAGTTATCTATTTTTAATATTGTAATGCATATATTTCAGTTCCCACCCTTTCCTTCCCCTGCTGTCCAAAGTCTGTTCTCTATGTCTGTGTCTCTATTCTTATCCTGTAAATAGGTTCATGAGGACCATTTTTCTAGATTCCATATATACACATTAATATACTATATTTGTTTTTTCACTTTCTGACTTACTTCACTCTGTATAAAAGGCCCCAGGTTCATCCACCTCACTAGAACAGACTTAAATAAGTTCCTTCTTATGGCTGAATACTAGTCCATTTTATATATGCACCATGACTTCTTTATCCATTAATCCATCATGGACATCTATCCAGATATCTTTTAACAAATTAGAAGTATAAGTAAAAAATGGTGAATTACTTGCATTTATAGTCCAGAAAGGAGAAGGCAATGGCACTCCACTCCAGTACTCCTGACTGGAAAATCCTATGGACAGAGGGGCCTGGTAGGCTGCAGTCCATGGGGTCGCTAGGAGTCAGACACCACTGAGCGACTTCACTTACACTTTTCACTTTCATGTTCTGGAGAAGGAAATGGCGACCTACTCCAGTGTCCTTGCCTGGAGAATCCCAGTGACAGTGGAGCCTGGTGGGCTGCCGTCTATGGGGTCACACAGAGTCAGACACGATTGAAGCGACTTAGCAGCAGCAGCAGATGCATAGCTCAAAAAATCCTCATGGAAGGAAATTTATTTTTGGAAAACATTCTTCTCACACAGAGTCCAATTTAGTCAACTTGCTTGATTATCTCTTCAATCTTGGCCAGAATGGTAAATGTTTTTCCCTAGAGGTAGGGTCTCAAGATCCTTACTAAAAGTTTATTCCCTCAGTAGATTCAACAGTTATTCACAGCATTGCATGTGCATGTGTGTGTGTGTGTGTGTGTGTGTGTGTGTGTGTGTATGTGTGTGTGTGTGTGTGCACTTAGTTGCTCAGTCAAGTCCAACTCTTTGCAATCCCATGGGCTGTATCCTGCCAGGTTCCTCTGTCCATAGAGTTATCCAAGCAAGAATATTGACATCTATTGGCATTTCATTCTCCAGGAGATATTCTCAACCCATGGATCAAACCCAAGTCTCTTGCATCTCCTGCATTGGCACATGAATTCTTTACCACTGTGTCACCTGGGAAACCTTTCACAGCATTAGAAGAAAATTTAAATAATTCATTATTTCCTGTTTTTCTAACCCAAGCGTCATTAATTATACTCTAATGGTACAGTGTTAGGTTAGTCTACAATAGAAATTTTTCCCTCTCTGTACTTTAGTCCATGACCTGGGCTCCTGTCTAGTATTCCATCCACTCTTGGACCATGCCTTGGCTTGGTCTGCTGATTTTTGACCAGGAATTGGAGTTCTGTTCTTGGAACACAGTATCATAGTATTGCTATCAAACTCCTATAAATACAGATTTGTCCCAATCTGTTGTTCTAAACTGCCTGGCAATTCTCATAAACTGATCATCATATAATTTATTACCCAGTACTATTGTATATTAGAGAAGGAAGTAGCAATCCACTCCAGTATTCTTGTCTGAAGAATTCCAAGGACAGAGGAGCTTGTCAGACTACAATCCATGGGGTAACAGGAGTTGAACACAACTGAGCAACTAAACCACCACCACCACCATTATCATATATATGTGTGTGTGTGTGTATATATATATATATATATGTATATATATATATATATATATATGATAAAACATATATCATGTTATTTATACACCTGAATATTTTATTACTATATATATTAAACACACATACACTACATGCATTCATATCAATATTTATGTCAATAAGTAATAATTGAACAGCTGTTTTTACTATATTGCAATATCCAAAGAAATTTTCATATGTTGCTTCAGAACACAAGTATTATTCCACATATTTTTTTATGAAGAAACAAAAGTACAAAACACATGTCACTTAAATCACTTTCTCAATTTCATGTGGCTAAAAAAATTAGAGAATTTTTTTCCAATCCAAACAAACCGGACTTTATAAAGGAAATATTTTATTCAGCTCAGTTCATTTCAGTTCAGTCGCTCAGTCGTGTCCAACTCTTTGCGACCCCATGAACTGCAGCATGCCAGGCCTCCCTGTCCATCACCAACTCCCAGAGTCTACCCAAACCCATGTACATTGAGTAAGTGATGCCATCCAACCATCTCATCCACTGTCATCCCTTTCTCCTCATGCCCTCATTCTTTCCCAGCATCAGGGTCTTTTCAAATGAGTCAACTCTTCTCATCAGGCAGCCGAAGTTTTGGAGTTTCAACTTCAGCATCAGTCCTACCAATGAACACCCAGGGATGATCTCCTTTAGAATGGACTGGTTGGATCACCTTGCAGTCCAAGGGACTCTCAAGAGTCTTCTCCAACATCACACTTCAAAATCATCAATTTTTTGGCACTCAATTTTCTTTATAGTCCAACTCTCACATCCATACATGACTATTAGAAAAACCATAGCTTTGACTAGACAGACCTTTGTTGACAAAGTAGTATCTCTACTTTTCGATGTGCTGTCTAGGTTGGTCATTACTTTCCTTCCAAGGAGTAAGCATCTTTTTATCTCATGGCTGCAATCACCATCTGCAGTGATTTTGGAGCTCCCCAAAATAAAGTCAGCCACTGTTTCCCCATCTATTTTCCATTAAGTGATGGGACTGGATGTCATGATCTTAGTTTTCTGAATGTTGAGCTTTAAGCCAACTTTCTCACTCTCCTCTTTCACTTTCATCAAGAGGCTCTTTAGTTCTTCACTTTCTGCCATAAGGGTGGTGTCATCTGCATATCTGAGGTTATTGATATTTCTCCCAGAAAACTTGATTACAGCTTGTACTTCCTCCAGCTCAGTGTTTCTCATGATACACTCTTCATATAAATTAAATAAGCAGGATGACAATATACTGCCTTGATGTACTCATTTTCCTGTTTGGAAGCAGTCTGTTGCTCCATGTCCAGTTCTAACTGTTGTTTCCTGACCTGCTTACAGGTTTCTCAAGAGGCAGGTCAGGTGGTCTGGTATCCCCATCTCCTTCAGAATTTTCCACAGTTTATTGTGATCCACACAGTCAAAGGCTTTGGCATAGTCAATAAAGCAGAAATAGATGTTTTTCTGGAACTCTTGCTTTTCTGATGATCCAGCGGATGTTATCAATTTGATTTCTGGTTCCTCTGACTTTTCTAAAACCAGCTTGAACATCTGGAAGTTCATAATTACTAAGAAAAATTCAGAACCCTTAAAACCATACATTAGAAGATTGTGTTCTATGGGCCTGTCCTAAGAAATAAGATCTTATCTTTGTCAGCAAGGTTCCCGACAGTGCCTCAAGGGAATTCAGTAGCTCTCTCATCACACCACAGTTAGATTTTAGCCAAATGAGTTGGAAGAGAAGATTGCTCTAGACAGCGCTGAAAGTTGCCTATATATATAAGGCTTCAGAAAGTGAAAGTGAGAGTTGCTCAGTCCTGTCCAACTCTTGGCGACCCCATGGACTAGAGTCCATGAAATTCTCCAGGTCTGAATAAGGGTTCTAGGAGATGGAAAAACACTACACACTTCATATGTCTTCTACTTTTCAAGGAAGGCTGAGAGCTTTGTAGTAATTCATGAAAATTTGAGGCTTAACTCCCAGCATCTACTGAGGTTGGTCAATCTCCACAATCATATAATGATGTGAGATTAAGAACAGTGAAGGAGTAATTGTGGCTTCAAAAATAATTTTCCTTAATATAATTCTGTTTAGAAAATGGCCTAACTGCATACTTTATTATAATTTTATAGATGCTACAAAGTACATATTATTTATAGCAATATAATTGCAATAGTGTGTACTTATCATAACCATATTACAATATTGTAATTTATTTTAAGTATAGGTATTTCTGATTCTGAACAAAATATATATTTTTTAAACTCATGAGATATATGAAAAAGTGACAAATATGAATCCCAACATTAACAAAATCATATATTATTGCTATTCTAGTAGGTATCACATAGACATTCACAGTAAAATTTTGAAATTGGAATTTGGGTTTCTAAATATTTAATTTATTATGTGGTTATATTTACAGTTTTAGTAACAATTTAGCATTTGAGAACTGTATTCATAATCATGAAGTATGAATTTCTTCGCCTTAACATAATGTCTCCAAGGTGTGTCTCTCTCTATGAGTATTATATATTTCTTTACATTTATGCATTTACTATTTGCATATAACTGTATAGTACACAGTGAACTAAAATGGACTGGAATGGGCTAATTTAAGTCAGATGATCATAATATCTACTACTGTGGGCAAGAATCCCTTAGAAGGAATGGAGTAGCCCTCAGAGTTAAAAAAAAAAAAAATCAAAGAGTCCGATTTTGAGATTGATGCAATCTCAAAAATGACAGAATGATCTTGGCTTGTTTCCAAGACAAACTATTCAGCATTACAGTAGTCCAAATCTATGCCCTCAACTATTAATGCTGAAGAAGATGAAGTTGAGCATTTCTACAAAGATCTACAAGAACTTCTAGAACAAGCATCCAAAAAAAAAAAAAAAAAAAGATGTCCTTTCCATGATAGAGAACTAAAATGAAAGTAGGAAGTCAAGAGATACCTGGAGTAACAAACAAGATTGGCCTTGGAGTACAAAATGAATCAAGGCAAAGGCTAACAGAGCTTTCTCTTTCTTCTGAGAGAAAGCATAGGTCATAGTAAACATTCTCTTTCCACAACACATGAGAAACCACTCTACACATAGACATCACTAGATGATCACTACAAAAATAAGATTGATGATATTATTTGCAGCCAAAGATGGAGAAGCTCTATATAGTCAGCAAAAACAAGACCAGGAACTCACTGTGATTCAGCTCAAGAACTCTTTTTGTGAAATTCAGGCTCAAAATTGAAGAAAGTTAGGAAAACCACTAGGCCATTCAGGTATGACCTAAATCAAATTCTTTATGATTAAACAGTGAAGGTGATGAATATATTCAGGGAATTAAATCTGGTGGGCAGAGTGCTTGAAGAACTATGGCCTGAGGTTTGTAACATTGTATAGGAGGTGGTGACCAAAACCATTCCCATGAAAAATTAATGCAAGAAGGCAACTGTTTATCTGAGGAGGCTTTATAAATATCTGAGAAGAGAAGTTGAAGGCAAAAGAGAAAGGGAAAGATATACCCAACTGAATGCAGAGTTACAGAGAATAGCAAGCAGAGATAAGAAAGCCTTCTTAAGTAAATAATACAAAGAAATAGAAGAAAGCAATAGAATAGGAAAGACTATGGATGTCTTTAAGAAAACTAGAGGTACCAAGATAACATTTCATACAAAGATAAAGGCATGATCAAGGACAAAAACAGCGAGGGACTAACAGAAGCAGAAGAGGTTAAGAATAGGTGGTAAAAATATAGAGAAGAACTGTACAAAAAAGCTCTTATGATGGTGTGGTCACACACCTAGAGCCAGATATCCTGGAATATGAAGTCAAACGGACCCTAAGAAGCATTTCTATGAATAAAGCTAATGAAGGTGATGGAACTTCAGCTGAGCTATTTTGAATCTTAAAAGATGATGCTGTTAATGTGTTGCAATCAATATGCCAGCAAATTTGGAAAACTCAGTAATAACCACAGGACTGGAAAAGGTCAGTTTTCCTTCCGATCTCAAAGAAAGGCAATGCCAAAGAATGTCCAAATTACCATACAATTGAACTTATTTCACATGCTAGTACGATTATGCTCAAAATCCTTCAAGCTAATCTTCATCAGTAGGTAAACTGAGAACTTTCAGATGTACAAGCTGGATTTAGAAAAGGCAGAGGAACCAGAGATCAAATTGTCAACATCCGTTGGATCATTGAAAAAGTAAGGGAATTCCAGCAAAGACATCCACTTCATTAACCACGTTAAAGACTTTGACTGTGTGGATCACAAAAAAAGTGTCATATTCTTGAAGATATGAGATTACCAGACCACTTTACTTGTCTCCTGAGAAACCTGTATGCAAGTCAGGAAGCAGCCATTAGAAACGGATACAGAACAATGGACTGGTTCAAAATTAGGAAGAGAGTACGTTAAGGCTGTCTATTGTCACCCTGCTTATTTAACTTACATGAAAAGTACATCATGTAAAATGCTGGGCTGGGTGACTCACAAACTGGAGTCCTGGAGACAAGATTTCTGGGAGAAATATCAACAGCTTCAGATATGAAGATGATACCATTTTAATGGCAAAAAGTGAAGAGCCTTTGGTGACAGTGAAAGAGGAGAATGAAAAATCTGGCTTAAAACTCGGCATTAAAAAAATGAAGATCACAGCATCCAGTTCCATCACTTCATGGAAAAACAGAAGGGAAAAAGTGGAAACGGTGTCAGATTTTATTTTATTTGGCTCCAAAATCACTGCATATGGTGACTGTAGTCACAAAATTAAAAGACATTTGCTCTTTGGAAGAAGAGCTGTGGCAATCCCAGACATTTGTAAAAAAACAAACATCACTTTGCCTTCAAAGGTCCATATAGTCAAAGCTATGGTTTTCCCACCAGTCATATATGGACTTGAGAATTGGACCCTGAAGAAGGCTGATTGCCAAAGAATTGATGCTTTTGAATTGAGATGCTAGGGAAGACTCTTGAGAGCCCCTATGAACTGCAAGGATATCAAACCAGTCAATCCTAAAGGAAATCAACCTGAATATTCACTGGAAATACTGAGGCTGAAACTCCAGTACTTTGGCTACCTTACATGAAGAGCTGGCTCTTCAGAAAAGACCCTGATGCTGGGAAAGATTGAGGGCAGGAGGACAAGGGAACTACAGAGGATGAGATGATTGGATGGCATCACCAACTTAATGGACATGAGTTTGAGCAAACTCTGAGAGATGGGTTGCAAAGAATCAGACATGACTCATGGACTGAACAACAAGAATATATTGTTTACCTACTCTCATATATTGCTGTTATTTTTATGCCATCATTCTAAAGATACTGCTAATAACTTTATTCTCAACTTTTAATTTATCATCTACTTTAAGAAAAAAAATTTCCTCTTTTTCTCATGTGTGATAAAATAATATACTCTTTATTCTGGGATCATTTTGTTATTTCTTTTAATTTTTGTGTGTCTTTTCGACAAAATGTGAAATGATACTGAATAATTATTACTTATTATTATTAATAATTATTCATTATTGTTCCACTAAAGTAAATCTCTTACTTTCTATCTTAATGTATTCCCATTGGATCTTCTCATAGCATTTAATTTTATGTTTCTCATATTTTTACAAGTTAATTTTGTAAATGTGGCTAAAATTTCTGAAGCAATTACAACTCTTGGTTTATATATGCTTATAAATTTAAATAGTGTGTATATTTGAGTGGTATGACCAAATTATATCTTATTTCTGACTTTTTCAAAATAAATGTTATTAAATATTTCCTGAAAAATTATATAACATATGGGACAGCAGATTCTGTGTATGAAAAAATGTCCAATAATGGTTTGACAGATTTTTTTTTTCTCCAAGTAATTTCAAGATTTTTTACCCTTTCCTGATGCAGTGCATAGTATTGAAAAGTTTACTTCTTGCATTGCAGATCTGGATATTTAGCATTACATAATGGAGGGCTAAACGTCGTGAGATGTACAGGAAATTATTGTTTGATTCATCAGACAGATTCCAACCTTTCAAATGCATATGTGTTTTATATATATATTTCTTTTCTCTTTTGAGCGACTCAAAGTAACCTGTGAGATATAAATACCACTGGACCAAAAGGACTGTCGTGTAAAAACAGGTGTACCTGAGGGACAATGAAAAATGTTATGAAGTATATATGAGACTTCATTTTATGGCATATAAAATTAGGTAAACAGGATGTCTTGCTAAGACGTAGGAAACAGAAAAAGGCAGTTTGTGTTTGTGGAATGTGAAGAATATCTGTTGGTGAAAGCAGAAAGAGGATGAATTCTCAGGAGATATCCTGAGACTCTATATTCTTATACTCTAGGATGATATTTGCTATTTGTTGGAAAAAAAATAATCTCTCTTGTATGTCCAAGGCTGGTTCCCATGTCAGTCCCTTAAAAGGTTCATTTAAAATAATACTTCTGAAAAATAGAAATCCCTTCAAACACTGCATGATCCATTGTATGCCTCTTGATTGTTTCTATAACTATTTGCTCTTTTTATTCATCATGCATAGCTCAAGTACAGTAATTGACTTTTTTCAAATTAGTTGTTTTTTTTTTTTTTTGGTCTTCCTCTGAGAAGCTCTGATGAGGCCAAGATGATTCCTGTGTCCTATGAGGTATTTTCTGCATCTAACATGAAACACAGTAGGCAGTCAATAAATACTTGCTGACAAATGCAAAACAAGTCATCTTCCAAGTGATTGTTCTTCAAATGCCTGGAAACTCCTATTTACTGGTTTTTATTTCTTCTCCAGGCAAATCATCTCCAAACTTCCTCATATCACTTGATTTTGTAACCTTTCCCTATTCTTATGGCTTCCTGAACTTGTTCCAAAAAGTCTAAATGCCTTTAAGTTGTGATTCCCAGAAATGAATGAAATTGATTTCATTAATGTATGTTCTTTTCCAGTCAAATGTACCAAAAAGCTAATGCTTTGACTATTGAACTAACACTTCAGGTTAATTTCAAACATTTTGAGGCTGCTGTCTATTCTCGCATGAGTCTATGTTTCTTAACTGATGGCTTTACAAACTGATACTCAAATATAGTATTCTGGAACATTCCTTCAAATTTTCTGCCCAACTTTCCAAAATAAGTGGTATTTAATTGTCTACTAAAGAACTCTAGGAATGAGATTCATGAGCACCTCACAGAATGATGGCTAAAACACATCCATGAATATTTTTGACACTCTTCCTCCAATTCAACCAGAGCATAACTTTCTAAACCATCTTTTTGATATAAGGTTTCATATGGAGAAATAAAGATAAGCTCACTCTTAACAAGTAAAGGGAACTAGTGTGTTGCCAAATTATCATACTTTTATTTTATTTGCTTTGTTACAAATGATGATAGGGGTGTGTTGGGGGAGAGATTGGACTTGATGAGTTCATTTTTGGATTTCATCTGCCTGTCCAGACATTTGAACTATGTGAGATATCTTTCTTTCTTTTGTAAGCACCTGGCAATCATCAGCATGAAATGAAAACATTTGCAATGAACTGTTTATATCAATTGTAGAAAATGTCTAGGATATAATACATGAAGGTTTGTTTGTTACTACAGTGTTTCCATGTATCCATTTTTTGTCATTTGCTGATATTATCCAAACGCTTGAACAAAAAGATGATGTGGGTGCAGTTTTAGCACTGGTGATATTTTTTTTTAAAGCTGACAGCATATTCAAACTGAATTAGATAAATTGTTCCAAAATAAGAACCTTTATTTGGCAATATTAAAGAGCTACTTCAACCCATAGCCACTCAATACTTTATTACTTTCAAAATGTTTTGCTGTAAAATCATCCAAGGGTAAATAAATAAAGACTATAGAACAATTAAGCATTTAAACCAATGTTAGTTGTTTTGAAGTATCATTTTACATATTTTTTTAACCATAATGATGTTCTTACATTTTTTCTTCTTTTTTGATTTAAAATAAAGGATAACAAAAAACTGAGGTATGACCAAAATAACAAAGACCCCCACCACATTTATATATTGGTATTTAGTAACTCATACTGATATCACTGAGTGAACTAAAAAAAATCAAAGTTCTAGTTGCTTTATAGCCTCAGTGAAAGACAAGATACATGTGTTCTTTATTGATTATGTCAGAATTGTGTTTCTAGAAGAGACTAGAATATTACAGATTCATGTCTTATAGGGAAAATAGAATAAAGATTAAAAACCCACAGATAAATTAAAATAATGACTTACTATTCATCCACAAATACTCACATTTGTTTATTGATTACTTGCTGTGAATTTCTATTTTAAATATTCCAGTGTGTGAAATGTTGCATATTTTTCTTCCTTTTGGGACTAGAAAATTTGGGCTGAACAGTATTTCTCTGAATAAACAGATTTACGTTGGTATTAATGGATCATATCAGTAAGCATCTAGTCCACCATTAATCAAGTGTATAGAAATTTGATGCTCCTCAAATTTCCACCTGTGGAATTAGTGCTGTCTTCAGTATTTGCCTCATAGAATCCAACAAACTGTACTCTCAATTTGAGTTGAGGACTACCATTTTCTTCTGCTGCTTTGGATTTCTATGCTGAGGTCTATTGTGCTTGTTCTGCCTCCTTTAATAATGCGAAGTCATCAAGGCACTAAAGCAAGCAAGCACCAAGGAAAAGCCTGCATTGTAGATTTTTCTCTTATCTACTCAATACCTTTGTCAGTTTGATGAATCAATATATTCTACAACTCTCTAGCTGAGAAATTGCCATTCACTCTTTTCTGTCTTCTAACAAATACAAAACAAGGTTTTTTTTTCTTAATTTCTTTTACAATTTTCTGAGAGATTATAGAAGCAACTTTAATTTTAACTTGATTTTTGCAACAGTTCCTCCTTTCTGATACTCTGAAATGAGCATAGTCTGTGTGGAAAATTCTTATTTTTAGATTATTTCTCCACTCTGACACTTCTAAGCCGCTCTTCGGATCAAACCTGGGCATTTCAGTTTCCTCTACACTGAATGTGACTTGTTTTTCAGGAAGTTCCTAATCTATTATAAGATACTCTCATATTGGATGTCCAGATACAATCAGATGTATTTGTATATCAAAGATGATCTTTTCTTAGATGCCTACCTTGGATCTTTAAGCCATTAGAAAGTTAGCAGTATGACTGCATTGTATACAAAATTGACCATTATTCCTACAGTCAGAAAACCATTAGATCTGTATAGAAAACTGTACATTTTCTCTATTAACAAATGCTTATCTATGCAAATTAATTCCATTCTCAAGTGAACATCCCTAAATAATCCAATAAGTTATAATATTTCTGGCAGCACATTATCATAGATTTAAACAAAACAAACAAGTTTTGTTTAAGCATCTTTTCTTGCATTAATTCAGGAGCTATGTCTACGTTACTCGTTAGCTAGATGGTGAATGGCACATAATAGGAGTTTAAACTTCTTTAAAAAATTACTTTTGAAATAAAAATAGTATTAAAAAAGCTGCAGAAATAGTATGAAAGTTCTTATATATCCTTTACCAGGTTTTCTTAAGGTTGGCATCTCACATAAGAGTGCAAAGTTTATTACCATTTAAAAAATAAGTGTCATTGGTAGAGTACTGTTAGACTATAGGTTTATTTTAAATCTCATCAGTTTTCTTAGTAATGTTTTGTTGTTGTTGTTTCAAAATCCAATTCAGGATATCAAATAGCATTTAAGAGTTATCCAATGTGACAGGTTCACAGAATTTCCTTTTTTTTAAAGACCTTGACATTTGAGGAGTACAAACCAGGCCAGGCGGACTGACTGGTCATATATATATATATGACCTTCTTTAATTTAATTTTGATATTCTTTAGTATAATTTCTTTATGTTTCTCCTGCTTGAGGCTGAGATTCTTGAACCTGTGAATTTATTATTTTATTTGAGCTTGTAAATGTAACAGTTGTTGTTTATTCACATATTTTTCTATGCCCCTCATTTTCCTTTTTGGGACTTCAGTGAAAGGCACTTGAAGTTGTTCTGTAGTTCCTTTCGCTTTCTGTTGATTTTCATTAATTTTCATTTCCCACTGTTATTTTCTGTTAGTTTTGTTTCTGTGACTTCAGTTTATCAAGTATTTTTTTCATCAATGACTGCTTGACTACTAGTCCCATTTAAGATATATCTTTCATCTCAGACATTACAATTTTATGTCAGTAAGTTTCTATTTATCTTTCTCATGTCTTCCATGTCTCTGTGTAAGTTTTGAACATTTATATATTAAATTGTAACTCTAATATCTGTCAATTCTCTATTTCTACTGATTGATTTCTATTTTCCTCCTCTTATAGTCTTATTTTCCTACTTCTATGCATGCTTGATAATTTTTGTTTGTGTTTGTATGACAAACATTGCAATTTAAATATATAGAGTAAAGTATTTTTCAATTTCTATAAAGAAATTGAGTTTGTCTGTGATGTTAATTTACTAGGAAATGGTTTAATATTTTATGATGTTAGATTTAAGATTTATTAGTCAAAACTGAAGAAATGTTTACTACAGTATAAATTATTTATCATATCTGAGACATGGCTTTTTTCCTTTTTTGAACTCAGCCCAATTCTTCATGAATGTTATTTTTCATTCTGACTGGTGACAACTGAGATCAATTCCCTTCTGTCATATATTGCTAACTCTAATCCTCTGGGACTGTTTGTCCCAGAATTGGGTAATTTCCTCAGATTCTTGTGTAGATCAATACTCAGCTGAATACTTGATGGGAATCTTCTACAAATTTCTGGTATGCTCTTTCTGTGCTAATCCCTCCTCTCAGATGCTCTGTCCTATGGACTCTCTCTGCCTTTATATCCCTTGACTCTCTTTTATCTTCTCAACTCAGCAAGTAAATCACTCCAAACGGGTTTCCTCTCCTTATGTCATAACTTGGAACCTCCTTCAAGGCAGTTCATGGGTGCCTTGAACTGCCTTGAACTTCCCATCTCTCAGAATTAATGCCATTACTTGTCTGATATTCATTGCCTTACTCATCATTTTCTCATCTATTATGTCTGATTTTTGTTGTGTCAGACTGAATATTGAATGTGGTTCTGGTTACTTTAAGTTAAATGGACAAATAAACATAAAATTGCTTTTGATTTAAAAACTCCCTAACTCTTAAATATTCATGTATGCAATAATTGATGAAATTATATGTTTATTCAGAATAATATATTAATATATGATAAACATAACATAATGTACTATTATTTTAATAGTAATTTTAATATTCAACCATATTTAGTTTATCAAATTGTCAATGTTTTTTCTAATTAACAAATTTTGAGTAATATTTATAACACATATTGCACTACACAATCAGAAATATATTCACTTGTCTTTTCTCCTAAATTTTATTTTGATTTTTGACATTTCCATCATTGATAAGATGAATTAGATAAATAACTTTATCTATATTCTCCAATATTATTTAAAATTTGTTAAATATATGTCCATTTTTCCTGATATAACTTAAGAGTCTGAATTTATTTAAAGTTAAAAAATTGAAGTATTTAGAAAACAGACATATCCAAATAATAATAAAAATGTAAAATCCTATAGACTGTGTTTAAAAAGGCAAAATGAAAATATATATATAATTTTTTTTAATTTTCTTTACATTATTGTATTGGTTTTGCCATACATTGATATGAATCCACCATAGATATACATGTGTTCCCCTTCCAGAACCCCCTCCCACCTCCCTCCCAATTCCATCTCTCTGAGTCATCTTGGTGCACCAGCCCTGAGCATCAAACCTGGGCTGGCGATTGATTTCACATAGCATAATTAACATGTTTCAATGCCGTTCTCCCATATCATCCCACCCTTGCCCTCTCCCATAGAGTCCAAAAGACTGTTCTATACATCTGCGTTTCTTTTGCTGTCTCGTATACAGGGTTCTCATTACCATCTTTCTAAATTCCATATATATGCATTAGTATTCTGTATTTTTGTTTTTCCTTCTGGCTTACTTAACTCTGTATAATAGGCTCCAGTTTTGTCCACCTGAGTAGAACTGATTCAAATGAATTCTTTTTAATGGCTGAGTAATATTCCATTGTGTATATGTACCACAGCTTTCTTATCCATTCATCTGCTGATGGACAACTAAGTTGCTTCCATGATTAAGAGATGTAGAAATAAAAAGTCAAATATTAATATCAAAATAATAAAAAAATGTAAAATCCTTAGAATGTGTTTAAAAAGGCAAAATGAAAAAAAAATTATCATAGAAATAGTCTACTATAAAATTTAATAAATAAAGAGGGGAAAAGATAATACGGATAATATCTCTATATCCAACCCTTCTTTTGGGTTGAATGATTTATATCACAGTAAAAAATTTATCAAAATACTGAAATCTCACATTATTTGATTATAATACCTTCAAGAATATACAATTAAATTTTAAAATAAAATGTCTGATTTCAAAATACTTAATGTTATATCAGGCTTATACAAAATTAAATTTTCTGGTAAAAATACATTTTTTTAATGAATGTTATGCTAAATGATTTATGATAATTTTTGTCCATCAGTTTATATAGTTTATCTCAACAAATTGATAAAAATGAGATTTATTTTTACTGTTAAAAAAATTGTGAAAATCACCTTTTAAATTTTGTTAAACAATGATTTCTGTACTATTATAAATTAACTAAAATGTAGTTCCGAATTTAAAATTGTGGGTAAATTTAAATTCCCTGAGCTGGTTTCTCAGAATATAAGGCTGATGAGACTTAATAAGATACCATACCTATAGAAAGTTTCTCAGTGCTAAAAACACATTAATTCTCTGTAAATAATATTTATGCATTTTTTTCAACATGTGTGTATTGAATAAAAATACAAAGCTAGAGGAGGTAATGGAATATCAGCTCAACTATGTAAAATCCTAAAAGTCAATGCTGTTAAAGTGCTGCACTCAATATGTCAGCAAATCTGGGAAACTCAGCAGTGGCTACAGGAGTGGAAAAGATCAGTTTTTATTCCAATTCAAAAGAAGGGCAATGCCCAAAATTCTTCAAGTGACACTAAAATAGTATGTGAACGAAGAACTTCAAGATGCACAAGCTGGGTTTCAAAGAGGCAGAGGAACCAGATTTCTGTCAACATTCCTAAGATCATTGAGAAAACAAAGAAATTCCAGCAAAACATCTATTTCTGCTTCATTGACAATGCTAAAGGCTTTGACTGTGTGGATCACAAGGAACTGTGGAATATTCTTAAAGAGAAGAGAGTACTAAATTACCATACATATCTCCTAAGAAACCTGTATGTGGATCAAGAAGCAACACTAAGAACCAGATGTGGAATAACTGACAGATTCAAAATTGGGAAGAGACAAGGCTGTATATTGCAACTCTCATGTGGAATGCCAGGAATGATGAATTACAAGCTGGAATCAATACTGCTGGGGAAAATATCAACAGTCTCAAATATGCTGATGATACCATGTAATGGCAACAGTGAAGAGGAACAAAAGAATCTCTTGATGAAGGTGGAAGAGGGGAGTGGAAAAAGCTGGTTTGAAACTCAACAATAAAAACTAATCATAGCAACCAACCCCATCATTCCATGGTAAATAGATGGGGATAAAGTGGAAGCAGTGGCAGATTTTCTTTTCTTTGGCTCCAAAATCACTGTCAACTGTGACTGCAGACATAAAATTAAAAGATACTTGCTCCTTGGGATGAGAGCTATAACAAACCTAAACAATGTATTAAAAAGGCAGAGACATCACATTGCCAGCAAAGGTTCCTATAATCAAAGCTATGATATTTTTTTTTCCAGATTTGGACCTAAAAGAAGGCTGTTGTTACTATTTGGTGGCTAAGTCATTTCCAGCTCTTTGCAAACCCATAAACTACAGCATTCCAGGACCATCTGTCTTCCTATATCTCCCAGAGTTTGCTCGAATTCATGTCCATTGAGCTAGTGATGCTATCTTACCATCACATATTATGCCACCCACTTCTCCTCTTGCCTACAATCATTTCCAGCATCAGGGTCTTTTCCAATGAGTTGGCTCTTTGCATCATGTTGTCAAAATACTGGAGATTCAGGGTCAGCAAGAATATTCCAATGAATATTCAGATTTTATTTCCTTAGATTGACTGGTTTGATCTCATTGCATTCCAAATGATTCTCAAGAACCTTCTCCAGCACTACAATTTGAAAATATAAATTCTTCAGCATTGGTCCTACTTTATGGTCCAAATCTCACTTTTGAACATGAATATTTGAAAAGCAACAGCTTTGACTATATAGACATTTCTCTGAAAAGTGATGCCACTACTTATTAAGACGCTTGTCTAGATTTGTCGTAGCTTCCTTTTCAGAGAAAATATCTTTTAATTTGATGGCTACTATCGCCATCCACAGTGATTTTCAGTTCAGTTCAGTTCAGTCTCTCAGCTGTGTCTGACTCTTTGTGACCCCATAGACTGCAGCACACTAGGCCTCCCTGTCCATCATCAACTCCCAGAGTTTACTCAAACTCATGTCCATTGAGTCAGTGATGCCATCGAAGCATCTCATGCTCTGTCACCTCTTCTCCTTCCACCTTCAACCATTCCCAGCATCAGGGTCTTTTCAAACAAGTCAACTCTTCCCATCAAGGGACCAAAATATTAGAGTTTCAGCTTCAGCATCAATCCTTACAATGAATATCCAGGACTTATTTCCTTTAGGATGAACTGGTTGAATCTCCTTGCAGTCCAAGGGACTCTCAAGAGTCTTCTCCAACACCACAGTTCAAAAGCATCAGTTCTTCAGCACACAGCATTCTTTACAGTCCAACTCTCACATCCATACATGACTACTGGAAAAACCATAGCCTTGACCATATGGACCTTCGTTGACAAAATAAAGTCCCTACTTTTTAATATACTTTTTAGGTTGGTCATAACTTTCTTTTCAAGGAGTAAGTGTCTTATAATTCTATGCCTGCAGTCAATATCTGAAGTGAATTCAGAGCCCCAAAAATAGTCTGCCACTGTTTCAACTGTTTCTCCATCTATTTACCATGAAATGATGGGCCTGGATGTCATGATCTTAATTTTCTGAATGTCGAGCTTTAAGCCAACTTTTCCCTCTCCTCTTTCATTTTCATCAAGAAGCTCTTTAGTTCTTCTTCACTTTCTTCCATAAGGGTGGTGTAATCTTCATATCTGAGGTTATTGATCTTCCTCCCAGCAATCTTGATTCCAGCTTGTGCTTCCTCCAGCCCAGCATGCCACATCATGTACTCTGCATATAAGTTAAAAAGTAGGGTGACAATATACAGCTTTGATGTACCCCTTTCCCTATTTGGAACCAGTCTGTTGTTCCATGTCCAGTTCTAATTGTTGCTTCCTGACCTGCATACAGATTTCTCAAGAGACAGGACAGGTGGTTTGGTATTCTTATCTCTTTCAGAATTTTCCACAATTTCTTGTGATCCACACAGTCAAAGGCTTTGGCATAGTCAATAAAGCAGAAATAGATGCTTTTCTGGGAATCTCTTGCTTTTACAATGATCCAGTGGATGTTGGAAACTTGATTCCTGGTTCCTCTGCCTTTTCTAAAACCACCTTGAACATCTGGAAGTTCACGGTTCAGGTCTGGTTTGGAGAATTTTGAGCATTACTCTGCTAGTGTGTAAGAAGCATGAAATTGTGTGATAGCTTGATCTGTCTTCGGCATTGCCTTTCTTTCAGATTGGAATGAAAACTGACCTTTCCCAATCCTGTAGTCACTGCTGCATTTTCCAAATTTGCTGGCATATTGAGTGCAATACTCTCACAGCATCATCTTTTAGGATTTGAAATAGCTCAACTGGAATTCCATCACCTCCACTAGCTTTGTTTGTAATGATGTTTCCTAAAGCCCTCTTGACTTCACATTTACGTCTCTGGCTCTAGGTGAGTTGATTATACCATTGTGATTATCTATATTGTGAAGATCTTTTTTGTACACTTCTTCTGTGTATTCTTGCCACCTCTTCTTAATATCCTCTGCTTCTGTTAGGTCCCTACCATTTCTGTCTTTATTGTGCCCATCTTTGCATTACATGTTCCCTTGGTATCTCTAATTTTCCTGTAGAGATTTCTAGTCTTTCCCATTCTATTATTTTCGTCAATTTCTTTGCACTGATCACTGAGGAAGGCTTTCTTATCTCTCCTTGCTTTTCTTTGGAACTCTGCATTCAAACGGGTATATGTTTCCTTTTCTCCTTTGCTGTTCACTTCCCATCATTTCTCAGCTATTTGTAAGGCCTCCTCAGACAGCCATCTTGCTTTTTTTCCATTTCTTTTCCTTGAGGATGGTCTTGTCCACTGTCTCCTGTACAAAGTCAGGAACCTCCATCCAGAGCTCATCATGCACTCTGTTTATCGAATCTAGTGCCTTAAATCTATTTCTCACTTCTACTGTATAATTTTAATGAATTTGTTTTAAGTCGTAACTGAATGGTCTAGTAGTTTTCCCTACATTCTTCAATTTAAGTCTGAATTTGCCAATAAAGAGTTCATGATCTGAGGTGATTTTTGATCAGCCTCCAGTCTTATTTTTGCTTATTGTATAGAGCTTCTTAATTTTGACTGCCAAAAATATAAGCAATCAGTTTTCATTGTTAACCATCTGGTGATGTCTATGTGTAGAGTCTTCTCTTGTTTGTTGGAAGGATATTTGCTATGACCACTGTGTTCTCTTGGAAAAACTCTATTAGTCTTTCATTCTGTACTTCAAGTTGAAAGTTGCCTGTTACTCCAGGTGTTTCTTGACTTCCTACTTTTATCTCCAGTCCCCTACAATGAAAAGGACATCTTTTTGGGGTGTTAGTTTTAGAACGTCTAGAACTGTTCAACTTCAGCTTCTTCAGCATTACTGGTCGGGGCATAGATTTGGATTACCATGATATTGAGTGATTTGTCTTGGAAGCTAACAGAAATCATTCCGTCATTTTTGAGATCACATCCAAGTACTGCATTTCTGTCTCTTTTGTTGCCTATGATGGCTACTCCATTTCTTCTAAGGGATTCTTTCCCATAGTAGTAGATATTATGGCCATCTGAATTCGATTTACCCATTCCCATCCATTTTAGTCCACTGATTCCTAAAATGTCTATGTTCAGTCTTGTCATCTCCTGTTTGACCACTTCCAATTTGCCTTGATTCATGGACCTAACATTCCAGGTTCGTATGCAATATTGCTCTTTACAGCATCAGACCTTGCTTCCATCACCAGTTACATCCACAACTGGGTGTTGTTTTTGCTTAGGCTCTATCTCATCATTAGTAGCATATTGGGCACCTACTGACCTGGGAAGCTCATCTTTCAGTGTCCTATCTTTTTGCCTTTTCATATTGTTCATGAGGTTCTCAAGGCAGGAATACTGAAGTGGTTTGCCATTCCCTTCTCCAGTGGATCATGTTTTGTCAGAACACTCCACTATGACCCTTCAGTCTTGGGTGGCACTACATAGCATGTCTCATAGCTTCATTGAGTTAGACAAGGCTATGATCCATGTGATTAGATTGGTTAATTTTCTGTGAATGTGGTTTTTAGTTTGTCTGCCCTCTGATGGAGAAGGATAAGAGGATTATGGAAGTTTCCTGATGGGGGAGGCTGACTGTGGGGGAAACTGGGTCTTGTTCTGATGGCCAGGCCTATGCTCAGTAAATCTTTAATAAATTTTCTGTTGATGGGTGGAGCTTTGTTCCCTCCCTGCTATTTACCTGGGATCAAACTGTGGTGGAGGTAATGAAGATATGGTGACCTCTGTCAAAAGATCCCATGCATGCACTGCTACACTCAGTGCTCCTAACTGTGCAGGAGGCCACCGCTGACCCATGCTTCCACTGGAGACTCCTGGATACTGACAGGAAAGTCTGGGTCAGTCTCCTGTGGGGTCGCTGCTTCTTTCTGCTGGGCCCTGGTGCACACAAGTTTCTGTTTGTGCCCACAAAGAGTCCATTTCCCAATCCTATGTAAGTTCTGGCAGCTCTAAGGTGAAGTTAATGGCAACTTCCTCCAAGAGGGCTTATTCCATACCCAGGTCTGCTGCACCCAGAGCCCCTGTCCCTGCAGCAGACCACCACTGACTCATACCTCCTCAGGAGACACTAAAACACAGTTCTGTTTCAGTCTCTGTGGGGGCCCTGGGTCCTGGTGTACAGATTAGTTTGAGCCTTCTGAGCATTTCTGTCAGGAATGGGGTTTGATTCTAAACGCGAATTCGCCCATCCTCTCATCTTGCTAGGGCTTCTCCTTTGCCCTTGAAAGTGGGGTATCTCCTTATGGCCACTCCAGGGCCTACCATCTTACTGGGGTTTCTCTGAGCTTATACTTGGAATATTGATTCATCGCTGCTCCAGCGCCGCACTGCCGCAGAGGTGATTTTAGACCCTGACAAAATAAAATCTGTCATTGCTTCAACTTCTTCTCCTCCTATTTGCCATGAAGTGATGGGAATGGATACCATTGTCTTTGTAGTTCTAATGTTGAGTTTCAAGCCAACTTTTTCACTCTTTTCTTTCACATTCATCAAGAGGCTCTTTAGTTCTCCTTCACTTTCTGCCATTGAAATGGTATTATTTGCATACCTGAGGTTGTTGGCATTTCTCCCAGCAGTCTTGAATCCAGCTTATAATTCATGCAGCTCAGCATTTTGAGTTATGTATTCTGCATAAAATTGAAATGAGAAGAGGTGACTATATACAGCCTTGACATACTATTTTCCCAATTTGGACCCAATCCATTGTTTCATGTTCAGTTCTAATTGTTGTTTCTTGACCTGCATACAGGTTTCTTGGGAGGCAAGCAAGGGGTCTGGTATTTCCATCTCTTGAAGAGTTTTCCAAGTTTTTTGTGTTCTACACAGTAATAAGCTTTAGTGTAGTCAATGAAGCAGAAGGAGATGGTTTTTGGCAATCCCCTGCTTTCTCTATGATCCAATAAATGTTGGTAATTTGACCTCTGGTTCCTCTATCTGTTCTAAATCCAGTTTGTACATCTAGAATTTCTTGGTTCACATACTACTGATGCCTAACTTGAAGGATTTTGATCATTACCTTCATGGCATATGAAATGAGCACAATTGTATGGTAATTTGAACATTCTTTGGCCTTGCCTTTCTTTGGGATTGGAATAAAAACAGATCTTTTTAAGTTCTGTGGCCACTGCTGAGTTTTACACATTTGCTGACATAATAAATGCAGCACTTTAATAGCTTTGGATTTTAGGATTTAACATAGCTCAGGTGGAATTCCATAACTTCCACTAGCTCTGTTCATAATCATGCTTCCTAAGCCCCACTTGGGGCTTCTCCAGGGGCTCAGCAATAAAGAATCTGCCTGCAATTCAGGGGCTGCAAAAGTTATGGGTTCATTCCCTGGTTTGGAGAGATCTCTAGAGAGGAGGCATGACAACCGACTGCAGTATTTTTGCCTGGAGAACCCCCAAAACAGAATAGCCTAGCGGGCTAAAGCCCATAGGGTTACAAAGAGTAGAACATGATTGAAGCAGTTTAGCATGCACTCACATATATGACTCAAATATATGGGGAAAAAAAATCTCCAATTGGATTCTCCACCTCATATGTCTCTTCATTGAGCTCTTTTTTTTTCACTTTATGAGTATTGAAAATGTAGTTCACGTCTAATCTCAGTATAAGCTCTTGAATTTAGATTAAAATTCAGATACAAATCTTACATCTAAAACTTGTAATCAACCAGCATTTAGCTTATCTTTTGTCCTGAGACCTCCTTATTTATAGCTAGTTCATTGTTACATTTAAGACTTAGATTAATTTGCCATAATTGTGTGGGTATATTTCTAGGCTATCTATTGTGTTTCATTGATCTATGTGTCTATTTTTTTTAACTTTTTTTTTTATTAGTTTTGCCAAACAATGACATGATATCAGCATGGGTTTACATATGCTCCCCCTCCAGAAGCCCCCTCCCTCCTCCCTCTCCCGGGGAAATCTCGTTGCACTAGTCCCAAGCATCAATCCTGGGCCGGCTATTGCTTAGACATATGATAATTAACATCTTTCAATGTCATTCTCCAGTGTTTTCATTGTTTTGTTTTGATTGTTGCAACTTTTTAGTACAATCTAAAATGAAAAAGAATGATTCCTCCATCTTTATTTTTCTTTCTCAAGATCGTTTTCGGTATTCTGTGTCTTTTGTGCTTCCATACTAATTTTAGAATCATTTCCTCTAGTTCAGTAAAAGATGCCATAGGGATTGCATTGGCTCTGTAGATCACCTAGGTATTATGGGGATTTTAATAGTCAGACATAGAAAAGAATAAAATTTTGTCACTTTCAGCAACATGGAATGAATGTGAGGGTATTATCTTAAGTAAAATAAGTCAGGCAAAGGCAAATACTGTATGGTATTGCTTACATATGACAATCTCAAAAAAACAGCCACCTAGTGAATATAACAAGAAAGAAACAGACACAAATTTAGGGAACAAACTAGTGATTACCAGCGGTGAGAGACAAGGACAAGAGGCAATCTATGTATAGTGGGGTTAAAAGATGCAAACTATTATGTATAAAATAAGTTATGAGTATATATTGTAAAGAGAAGGAAATGGCAACCCACTCCAGTATTCTTGCCTGGGAAAGCCCATGGAAGAGGAGGCTGGTAAGCTATAGTACATAGGGTCACAAAGAGTCAGACACTTTTGAAGTGACTTAGTACACACACATATATTGTGCAAGACAGGGAATATATGCAATAATTTATAATGGTTATGAATGAAGAATAACCTCAAAAATTGTGAATCACTATATTGTACACCTCTAACATATAATATTGTTCATCAACCAAACTCAGTGAAAAATAAATTAAAAATAAAGTCAAAAAAGTTCATTCAGAATTTTTCAATTTTTAAAAAAAATTAGAATGTATGTTAGGTTATGTAATCAGATATATAGTATAATATCAAGGAGTGCCTTCACACTGTAAGATATATGAAGAGGGACCTTGGAGACTCAAATCATACAACTGGCACAGCCGTATCTGTGATTCTTATCAGCTTCTCAAAATTATCAAATGATAAAGTCTTAAAGGAATTTTTTTTAAATTAATACTTTAAAAATTTATACTGGTATATAATATAGAAACCTATTGAAAAAGTTTTAGGGAGCAGGGTAAAAATGATGCATATTTTCTTCTTCCAATTATTGATTGCCATTTTTAAAAATGAAACTCTATTTTCTGGAGTCCTGTGGGTAAACATAACAATACATATCATATAGACTACAGAAGAAAAATGACAGAGACTAACCAATTTTAAAATGAGAAAGAATGTAAAATAATGTTTGGCAAAACAATTCAACATTGTTAGAATGAGAAAATGGTAGGTAAAATTGAAAAGAAAATAAATAATAATAAATTAGTGAAGACAAAAAAGAAAAGCAATGGTTGTTTTTAATAGAAAACTTTTTCTCAAGAGGTTTCTGAAAAAGCAAGCAAGCAAAAAAAGGAGAAAATAAAATATTGAGGATGTTCAAATTGAGATTTTAAAATCAGAAGCTTTTTCACTCAAGAACTTTTTCTGGGAAATTACTACATAATTACAGAGTAAATATGAGTCAAAACAGATGTGTCATGATCTAAATCCATTGCATCAAACCAAACCAAATCAAACAAATAAACAAAAAAAAGATATAGAGTTGCAAAATGAGAAGTATAATATAAAATGAATATAAATGAAGAAGGCAAATCACCGAATGTTATGAAAGTCATTTAAAGGTCTTATATAATTTAAACCAACAGAAAACAAGCTACCTTTACAAAATGAGGTAACAAATATTTTATGTCCTTCAAAAGTATTAAAAGTCAAGTTGTTCCTAACAATACTTACTCGTTTAAAATGTTATATGGTTCTCAATTACTGGTGGAGGTATTTTTGGCCTCCTTCAAAAGTATCTATTAATATACATGAAATGATAAAAGCAATCATGTCCAATTAAAACCAGGACTGATGCCCAAATAATGGAGGAAATAACTTATCTAAAGGTAAAATAGTAAAGCACATTGAAAAGTCAATTTAATAAGATTTGGTCATAAAAATATCAATAGAATTAAATTACCTATCTCAAGTTAGGGAGGCATTCCATCTAACATTGCTTTACAAGTCTGCCTTACAAACATTGGTCTACCACAAGAATGCACTTCTTTGAGAATATTAATCAAATGTTCTTACTTCAATATTATTTATCTTCACATATATGTTTGAAAACTAGATATCCAAAAAATAGCTGAATATATACACCTTTCAAATATACTTTTTAATGTCTTGCAAATTCTATCAAAGCTTAACACAGAGAACAAGAGCAATAAAAATTTCAAAATATTTTTAGATAAGAAAAAACTAATAATAATGTAAGATGTTAAATTCTTTGAAGAATTTTGGAATGGCTTTAACATACCACAGAATCAGAGTACTTTCACTCCTCTAACAAAAATAGAGGTGGAAAATCTATAAACTGCCACTCAAATCAGTTCAACAACATCTCCTTCCATGGTGATCAGAAATAAGAAAGCAAGAATCAGAAAAGCACAGACATTAATACAATTGCTTCCACTTTCCTTTCCAAAGTGATGTCACTATACCACTACTGAAAATAATAATAATGAATTTCCAAATATCAGAGTATTATTTGCCAGCATCAAATAATTAAATGAATTCATTATTAGAACCTAAGGTGTCATTATATGCTGTATCCTCCTTTTCATGTTATTTATTTTCTAACTCAACTTTAACAAACTATTTGAGTCATATGCTGAAGAATACATTAAAAGTTAACCACCATGGATTTGCAATTCCAGCTAAGATGAACTAACGAGGACAGAATTTATCCTCTTTTCTGAAGCAATAAACAATGCAATAGTTTTCAAACTGAATATTAAGGGACGGTGATCCTTGAGGGGGGAAATATATATATATAAATGAAAGTGTTGAGACCTCCAACAACCCCAGTTTAACTACTGTAGAGAAATTCCAGGCTATTAGACATGGAGAGGTAATTGAGATGAACTTGGAAAACTCAATAAGTTGAAGAGTCTTAACTTAGAGTCCAAGGAGAATGAAATAGTAAAAGTCTATAGAAGATTTTTCCAGAGAGAAGACTGCTGGACAGTGAGAATCCTAAACATATGGACCAGATCTCAGTTGACTATTCAGTTCATCTCAACATACATATGAGGAGACCACCCAAAGTGTCTTGCAAATAGGAATGTATGTCTCCCTTGAGGGGTTCCTTAAGGATCCCTCCAACTTGGTCATGAAAATGGGCATACACAAAAGGAAACCAAAACTTAAAGAGACTCGTGTACCCCAATGTTCATCTCAGCACTGGTTATAATAGCCAGTACATGGAAGCAACTTACATGTCCATCAGCAGATGAATGGATAAGAAAGCCGTGGTACATATACACAATGGAATATTGCTCAATCATTGAAAATAATACATTCAAATCAGTTCTAATGACGTGGATGAAACTGGAGCCTATTGTACAGAGTGAAGTAAACCAGAAAGAAAAACACCAATACAGTATACTAACGCATATATATGGAATTTAGAAAGATGGTAACCATAATCCTGTATGTGAGACAGCAAAAGAGACACAGATATATAGAACAGTCTTTTGGACTCTATAGGAGAGGGCGAGGGTGGGATGATATGGGAGAATGACATTGAAACATGTAGATTATCATATGTGAAATGAATTGCCAGTCCAAGTTCGATGCATGACACAGGGTGCTCGGGCTGGTGCACTGGGACAACCCAGAGGGGTGGGATGGGGAGGGAGGTGGGAGGGGGGTTCTGAATGAGGGACACATGTACATCCATGGTGGGATCATGTCAATGTATGGCAAAACCAAGTCAATAAAATTAAAAGGAAAGAAAAGAGAAAGAAAGAAAATTACACTCATAGAGCCATATAATATGTTATTTTAATCTCACAGTTTCTAAAGGGAGAGGCTTGACACATCCAGAAAGCCTCCTAAAGTCACGCAAAAGCCTAAAGTTAGCCAGGGCAGTCATTGATAATGCAGAGCAAGGACTTGTAGGTAAGTTCCTTTATTGAAGGTCATGGATGGATAAGCCACAGAACTTGTGACTCATAACAAACATTGTTTTTAGGTGATTGAATTTAGCTTGATCAACATGGAAAAGAGGGAAGGAGCAAAATTGGGATGCTATCATTAGTATATTGTTTGAATACATGCACACACACACACACACAAACCTCAGACGAATGAGAGAGAGCACGAATGGATACCCAGCAATAACAACCAAGTAAAAGTTCAAAAAAGACAGTGGAACAGTTGGCACTCAAGGAGCTGTGAGACAACAAATAACAGCTTTACATTACACAGAGTTAGAGAAAAACTTCATCCAAATGAGTTATCACTAGCATCTTTGACACTCACAGAGAGGTGAAGACAATGCCTATCCCCATGAGCTAGAATGAGAAAAAAATAATTAATTTACCTTACGTTGGGATAGTGTTGCTTCATTGAAGTTTGGTTCATTGAAGTGCAGAGAAAGTGACTATGGGACTTTCTAGGTTAGCTCAGAATAAAAGATAGTTTCTTCCTGTGTTGATTTCTTAGATTTGCCTTCAAAGCCATAAGCCTTCATGTAAGGAGTCTGGTTTATTTGAAGCTGCCATACTGAATGGAGATCTTGTAGAAAGAACAAGAATTGACTTTCCAAGTAGTTGTAGCCTCCAGCTATTTGAATCTTCCTAGCTCAGACCTCAGATATCTGATTGAATAGACATGCAAGATGGCCTCAGTCTTTTCAATTACCTGACAGAATCCTGTGAGACCTTGAGAAAATCATCAGTCAAAATGACTCCAAAATTCTAATCTCCTGAAATATGAAAATTGTTTTAAGCCACAAACTTCTGTGGTGATTTGGCACATAAAAGTAGATAACTGACATTGGATTTATTTATGTATTTTAATTTTCTTTTAGGAATTCCACTCTAAATCTGTTGACCATTTCTTGGAAATACTTTCATTGGGCTTTTCTTCATTAAGTTTGAAATATAAATGAACAGGACAAACATGATCACTAGTTTGATGACAGCACTTCAGAAACAGACTAAAGGTGATAGAAATCACTTTCATTTCCCCCAATTGTTTAAATTATAACAAAAATTCTTTGAAATGCAATTATGATTGCATAAATAAAAATCATATTATGCAATATTAGGGCTGAAACTCATTAATTAAATGTTGAATATTATTTTAAAAGGGCTGCCTGGTGACACAGATGGTAAGGAATCTGCTTGCCTGGGTCCGATCCCTGCTTTGGGAGGATCTCATAGAGGAGGGCATGGCAAGCCACTCTAGTATTCTTGCCTGGAGAATCTACATGGACAGAGGAGCCTGGCAGGCTACAGTCCATGTGGTCACAGAGTCAGACATGACTGAGCGACTAAGCACACAGCACAGAAGACAAGTAGGTACCTCCTTTATACACTAATTTAGTCTCAGCCCAAATCAATCCTTTGTCCTGAATATTTGTCAAATCATTTTGTAGGGAGAGTATTTCCTAATTCCCAGTGTTATCTGAATCTCTCTTTGTTCTTTCAGAAGCCCATGTATTTGACTATTTCCCTCTCTCCTGCACCTAACTGATGATTTTATTGAATAAGTTGTTTGATGAGAGTGACTGTGGCTTGATCACTTAGCACCAGAAACTCTTAGATAGTAGCAGATCAACATTTGTTGAATATTAAATTCATTATTATATGAAATGAACAATTAAGATGTCAACCTCTGTGGCTAAGTGATACAGAGTAGGTACTTATCTCTTTTCTTTAAATTCTTTTTCATGTTATGAGATTGCAAAAGAGAGAAATACATGAAAGTATTAATTTTTAAGAAATGTAAGACCATATTTCTGATAGAATTTTTCAAAATAGCATCTTTACTCTTCCATTTTGTGGTCTTCAGTTTCTATAATAAATATCTTATATTTATTAAATCCTCATAGATTTTAGTTTGAATCAATGGTTTAATCAATTGAAGCCCCAAGAGAAAGATGAGAAAATGGGCAAAAGCAAAAGCTTGTTTTGCTGAAATAAGGTTTTAGTCAACTCCAGAGTAGATGTATGTTAATATATAATATATATTATAAATGTAATATAATACATATAAATATAATATTATAAATATATATTATATAAATATTATAGATAATATTTATATAATATATATGCATACATCATTTTATTCTATTTAGCAGATACTGTATTTTTAATTATTGAAGATTTGTTGGTGAAAGTCAGAAGGAAAAGGGCACATACTGTATATTAATGCATACATATGGAATCTAGAAGAATGGTACTGGTATTTCCATGGAAGGAATGGAGACACAGATATAGAGAATGGACTTCTGGACACAGTGGGCAAAGGGCAGGGTGGGAAAAGTGGATAAAGTAGAATATATACACTATATATACACTACTAGGTACAAAATACATAATAGGTGAGAAGTTGCTACATAACATGCAGAGCCCAATCTGATGTTCTGTGATGGGCAAAGGGGAGAGAGGCTCAAGTAGGAAGTGATAAATATATAACCATGGCTGATTTGCCCTGTTTTACAGCAGAAACCAACAGAACGTTGTAAAACAATCTTCATCCAATTAAAAGAAAAGATCGAAGTTTTCTAACAATTCTACTGGTGCCATTGTTTCTAACAGCATTTGCTCAATTTATGTGTCACATTTTGATAATTCTTACAAATTTTAAAATATTTTCATTATTACTGTATTTGTTATGGTGGTCTATTTTTGCTGTTGCTATTGTAATTGTTCTACAAGCCCCACCAATATAAGTTAAGCAAACTTAATTGATAAATGTGTGTGTGTTCTGACTGCTCCACCAGCTGGCCTTTTCTCTGTCTCTCTCACTCTCCTTAGGCTTCCAGATTCCCTGGAATATTGAAATCAGGCTTACGCCTTCAAGTGAAACGAAGAATCACATGTCTCTCACTTTAAATCAACATGTACAAATACCCAAACTTAGTGAGAAAAGCATGTCAGAAGCCAAGGTGCACCAAAAACTAGACTTCTTGTACCAGTTAGCCAAATTGTGAATGCAATGGAAATGTTCTTGAAGGAAATTAAAAATGATCCCTCATTGAACTCCTGAGAGTCTCTTGTACTGCGAGAGCAAACCAGTAAATCTCCAATTAAATCGACCCTGAATATTCATTGGAAGTACTGATGCTGAAACTTCAATACTTTGGAAACCTGATGGGAAGAAATGACTCATTGGAAAAGACGCTGATGCTGGAAAAGATTTGAAGCAGGAGGAGAAGGGGGCACCCAAGGATGAGATAATTAGATAAGATCAGTGACTCAATAGACATGAATCTGAGCAACACATTCTCAAAGACAGTGAAGAACAGGGGCACCTGATGTGCTGCAGTCCAGGGGGGTGCAGAGTCCAATGTGACTTAGTGACTGAACATCAACTCCAGTGAACACATGGATGATATGAAAGTGAACCAGCCTCCTTGATAACATGGAGAAAGTTTTGGTGGTCTCGATAGTAGACCAAAACAGCCACAACATTCCCTTAAGCCAAAGCCTAATCCAGAGCAAGACCCTGACTTTCTCCAATTCCATGAAGGCTGAGAGAGGCAAGGAAGCTGCAGAAGAAAAGTTTGAAGTGTACAGAGGTTGGTTCATGAAGTTGAAGGAAAGAAGCCTTACCTTGCAAGATGAAGCAACAGCTGTTGATACAGAATGTATAGCAAGTGTCTCAGGAGATCTAGCTACCATAATTAATGAAGGTGGCTAGTTGAAGCAATTGGTTTCCCTGGTGACTCAGATGGTAAAGCATCTGCCTGCAGTGCAGGAGACCTGGGTTTGATCCCTGGGTAGAAAGATCCCCTGGAGAAAGGAATGGCTACCTGTATTCTGCCCTGGAGTGGTTCATGGACAGAGGAGCCTGGTGGGCTACAACCCATGGGGTCACAGAGTTGGACATGACTGAGAAACTAACACTTTCACTTGTTTCAGTTGAAACAACAGCTTTTTGGTGTATCCGTATCTTGAAAGGAGATGCTACATAGCTAGAGAGAAGAAGTTAGTGCCTGGCTTCAAAGCTCCAAAGAACGGGCTGACTCTTCTTAGCTGCTAGTGCAGCTGGTGACTTGGAGTCGAAGCCAATGATCATTTGCTATCCTAAAATCCTAAAGCCCTTAAGAATTAAGGTAATTCCACTCAAACTGTGCCTTAAAATAGGACCAAAAAAAAATCCTGAATAAACAGCAAATCTGTTTACTATGTGGCTTACAGAATATTGTAGTCCATTGGTGAGATATGCTGTTTATGAAAACAAAGCAAAACAAAATATCTCTTTCAAAAAATCACTTCATAATGACAATGTGTCCAGTTATCCAAGAGTTCTGATGGAAACAGACAATGAGATTAATGTTGTTCTCATGCCTATCAACACATTTATTCTTCATCTCATGGATCAAAAATTAATTTTTACTTTCAAGAATTTTTATTTAATAAATACATTTTGTAAGTTTATAGCTACACTAAACATTGATTACACTGATGGATCTGGACAAACTGAAAAACTTCTGGAAATGGTTCACCATTCTAGATGCTACTAAGAACATCTGTGATTTGTGGGAAAACATCAAAATACCAACATTAGCAGAAGTTTGGAGGAAGTTGATTTCAACCCTCATGGATAATTCTGAGGAGCTCAAGGCTTTACTGAAGGAAGTAACAGTAGATGTGATGAAAATAGCAAAAGAATTAGAATTAGAAATGAAATCTAAAGATGTGCCTGAAATGCTGCAATCTCATGATAAAGCATTCACAGATGAGAAACTGCTTCTTATGGGTGAGCAAGGAGAGTACTTTCTTGAGATGGACACTAGTCTTGGTGAAGATGCTGTGAAAATTGTTGAAATGGCAAAAATGGCCATGAAATATTAAATCAACTTAGTGTAAAGCACTAGAAAGTTTTGAGAGGATTGCCTCTAATTTTGATAGCTTTACTATGGGTCAAATGCCTTCATAAAGCATGGCAGACTACAGAGAATTGTTCATGATAGGAAGAGAGTCAACATTTTATTGTCTTATTTTAAGAAATGGCTACAGTTATCCCAGTCTTCAGCAACCAACACATTGATCAGTCAGTAGCCATGGTCATCAAGGAAAAATCCTTCACCAGCAAAAATATGAAATGAAAGTTCATTTAAAGGTTAAAATTTTTAGCAGTAGGGTTTTAATTAAGGTAGATATTTCACACAGAATGCTATTGCACACTTAATAAACTACCATATAATATAAATATAGTTTTTATATATCTTTGGAAACTAAAAAAAATGTGACTTGCTTTAATTGCAATATTTGTTTTATTGTGATGGTCTGGAAATGAACACACGTATCTCTAAGATGTATCTCAGTTTCTGACAAATTTTGTTTTACAATTGTTTCTTGTTTGGAGCAAAGCCTTGAAATAATTTACATGAGGGAGTCTGAAAGGGCACCGATATAATACATTTAAAGCTTTTATTCAATAGATAATTTTTAGTTTATATTAGAAAAATAGTTTTACTATTTGTTACATAAACTTATTTTAGATCATACCTTGATTTTTAATTTCTTTATTATATTTGGTTTTGTTCTAAAGGAAAGTTGACTTCTATATATATTTATTTCTTACACATTAACATATATTTTTTCTTTCTGTTAAATAAATCATGTTTTTCTTTATTCTTTTTTAGGACTTCCCTTGTGACTCAGTTTTTAAAAAATCTTCTTGCAATGCAGGACACTCAGTTTTGATCCCTGGGTCAGGAAGACTCCCTGGAGAAGAGAATGGCAAACCCAATCCAGTAATCTTGCCTGGGGAATTCCATGGACAGAGGAGTCTAACAAGCTACAGTCCATAGGGTTGCAAGGAACTGAACACAATGAATCAAATTTCACTTTCACTTTATTTATTTTGCTACTGTTTTAGTTTTTTGTTGACCTGAGATTGAGTCATCTCTTCCATCTTGCATCTATCTCTCTATTTTCAAGCGTCCCTAATTAATTTGAACTATGAAAACATCTAAAAACAAACAAATTTGATTTACAGCTCATTTCCTTGTTAGTTCTGTGACCCTGAGTAAAGGTCACTCAATTCTGAGCTTATACTTCATAAAATGGGAAAATTCTCACATATAATTCTGTGGGTAGATGCACTAAATAACGCTTCCAAAATATTCAGTGTTATGTTTGTCATGCAAGAAATACGTAATATTGGACTTGCTTTTGCTTATGCCATAGAAATAGAGCACACAGGTGGTATTTCAGGATAGCATAGATTAGGGATACAGAAACCAAACATCTTGGATTCTAATCTGATCACCACAAGTTGAATATTTTGTAATTTTGGATGATGTTTTTAACATCTTTATCTCAGAAATTATCAATAAAGTGAGAATAATAGTAATCTATATAAAGTGGACTTGAGAATTGAATAAAATAGTACATATATGATGCTTAGAAAAATATCTAGAAGATAATAAGCAGTCATTTATTAATATAGCTATTTTATTTGTTAACAGTATGTGACCTGGACTTCTCAGGTGGCTCTAGTGGTAAAGAACCAACGTGTCAATGCAGGAGACATAAGGAGACATGGATTCAATCCCTGGGTTGGAAAGATTCCCTGATGAAGGTCATGGAAATATCCACTCCAGTATTTTTTCCTACAGAGGAGCTAGTAAGCTATAGTCTATAGGGTCCCAAAGAGTCAGACAGAATGGAAGTGACTTAGCATGCACACATGATGCTCAGAAAAAAATATCTGGAAGATATTAAGCATTTATTTATTAATGTAAGTTTTTTTTTAATTAATAGTATGTGACCTAGCCTTTTTTTCTGGAGAAGGAAATGGCTACCCACCCCATTAATCTTGCCTGGGGAACTCCATGGACAGACGAGTCTGACAGGCTAGTCCATGGGTTCACAAAGAGTCGAACGTGACTGATCCACCAACTCTTCAGCCTTATTTCAGGTTCTATTAGATTTGTAGTCAAGAAATTTCATTGATTCTTAATGAATTTGGGGTTTTTAATTGGAACATGAGATAACATTTGTAAGGAGGCCATATTTAAAATAATTATCTTAAAGAAAGATTATTCTCTACAATAAATTGTAAATGTTGGATATGTATTTCATGTTATATCTAACTCTTAGAGCACAGTAAAATTTCAGAATTAATCATTTAATTGAACTATTTAATTTACTGTGTTAGGAATTGCCAAGGCCATTGAGACTCAATGTTCTGCTAGAAGGATTCAGAAGACTGAGAAAAGCTGTTCTACTCAGTTACTGTTTATTACAGTGAAAGGACACAGGTTAAAGTCAACCAAGAGAAATGGTGCTTGGAGTAAAACCCAAGATAAATCATCTAGGTGCCCACATACAATGAGTCACACAGAGATGCACTCAATTCTGCCAGCAGCAATGCATAACAATACATTCCATAGTGCCAACCAAGGAAGCTCACTTAAGCCTTAGTTTCCAATGCTTACTGGGGGTCAGTTGTGCAGTGACCATGTGACTGATCTCAGCTACTCAGATTTCAGTACCTACTCCAGAAAGCAAAAACATGTGTGTTCTATAAGTCCCACCACAGGAAAAATGTATGCAGTTAAACTGGTACGGCTTCAAGGTACACAAGACCCAAGTCTTCATGTATACACAAGAAAGGCGTTTGTCACAAATTCAGTGTGGCTCAAGGCTTCAGGAATATAAAACACTCTTGGGGAAAATATTTCTAGGCTTTAAGGATTATCTCCCGGTAACTAGATAAGGGCCATTTCATAAGATAGACTTTTCTCAGAAATATGCAGTATTTGAGAAATCCAGGTCATCTGAGTTAATTTTTAATTGATAATTGCTCTTTTTTATGAATATTTATTTCCAACGTCTTCTTCATTTAGCTATTTCTTTTCAAAATTTTCTCAATACTAATATTGCCAATAAGCTTGTTCTATATCAAATCTATAAACCATGAATTATTCCATAGTTTATTATGTCTACACACTTCCCATCAATTAAAATATTGATGATTTTGTATATATTTTATTTTCTGGTTCCTATATGTATGTTCAATATATGCTTCCTTTCAGAGTTTCTATCATCCTTTTATTCTGACCAGCAATTGTGCACGGTAGCTACTCTTACTTTTTAGTTATTTGACCAAACTGTTTTCATTTACTTCATTAAAATGTAAATTTATAAAGTTTACATTCTTTTTTTTTTCAGTTTTACTGAGGTATAACTGAAATATAAAATCACAGCATTATTAAAATATACACTGTAGTGATTTAATGTCTGTATATATTATGCAGATATTTCCCTATGTAGCTAATTAATACAAGAATCACTTCACATATTTGTGTGTGTGTGAGAGAGAGAGAACACTTAAGCTCTATTCTGTTAGAAAGTTTCAGTTATACAATATAGTATTATCAACTATAGTCATGTTTCACATTAGATCCTTAGATCCATAAACCTTGTTTTGTTTGGAATTTTTTAGCTGACTGTTTGAAATGAGTAGTGTTTTGTCAATGTCTCCATATTTCGTGTGCCATCCAGGCCCCAGTGACCATATTTCTATTCTGTTCCTGTGGGTGTAACTGTGTATTGTATTTTTTAAAGTTTCCACATCTAAAAGATACTATGTAGTATTTGTATTTCAATGTCCATTTTATTTCACTTAACATATGCCTTCAAGTTTCATTAATATTTTCACAAATGACAAGTATTCCTTCTTTCTCATTGATAAATAATATTCCATTGTATACCACATCTTCTTTATCCATTCATTCATTTCACAGAAAATTTGGTTGTTTTCAGTTCTTGAATATTGTGGGAAAATGCGGCAATAAAAATGGGGATGCAGATATCTCTTGATATACTATTTTCTTACCTTTGGAAGTAGAATTGGTGGATGGTATGGCTTTTCTGTTTTTAACTTTTTTGGGGAACCTCTGTACACATTTCTACCAACAGTGAAAGACGGTTCACTTTTCTCAGCATCCTTGCCAATACTCTTTTTTTTTTTTTTTTATGATAGACATTCTAATGACTGTGGTATGATATCTCATGGTGATTTTCATTTGCATTTCCCTGATGCCTTAGTTATGTTGAACATCTTTCCAGGAACCTGTTGGTTATTAGTATGCATTATTTGGAAGTAACTATTAATTTCCTCTGCACATTTTTCAATTGGATTATTTTTGTTTTGCTATTGAGTTGCATATTTGAAAATATTTTAGATATTAACCCTTTTTTAAACATGGATTGGCAAACATTTTCTCCCATTTCACAGGTTGCCTTTTTATCCTGTTGATGGTTTCCTTTACTGGGGAGAAACTTTGCTTGATATTGTTTACTTATTTGTTCTTGTTTTTATTGCCTTTCCTTTTTAAGTCATATCCAAAACTATATTGCAAAGTCTGATGCCTCCCTGGTATGTTTTCTTCAAGGAGTTTATGGTTTCAAATCCTTCAAATCTTTAATCCATTTTTTGAATGGATTATTGTGTACAGAGGAATATAAGTGTATATAGCTACATTTATTGGCATGTGTCTGTCCAATTTTTCCAACATCATTTATTGAAGAGACAATTATTTCCTTATTGCACATTCATATCTTCCCTGTCATAAATGAATTGGCCTGGTATACATAGGATTATTCAGTTTATTTCTCTCAATTAAATGCTAGACGATATCTGTCCATTCTTTTTTTTTTTTTTTAGAGAAGCATTTTATTTTATTTTATTTTAATCTTTTTTTTATTGCTTTTGCCATACAATGTCATGATATCACCATGCGTTTACATATGCTTCCCCTCTAGAACCCCCCTCCCTCTTCCCTCCCCCCAGGAAAATCTCGATGCAGGACTATTTGCAGCTTTTTAAGGAACCTCCACACTGTTTTCCATAGTGGCTGTACTAGTTTGCATTCCCACCAACAGTGTAAGAGAGTTCCCTTTTCTCCACATCCTCTCCAGCATTTATTGCTTGTAGATTTTTGGATTGCAGACATTCTGACTGGTGTAAAGTGATACCTCATTGTGGTTTTGATTTGCATTTCTCTGATAATGAGTGATGTTGAACATCTTTTCATGTGTTTGTTAGCCATTTTTATGTCTTCTTTGGAGAAATGTCTGCTAAGTTCTTTGGCCCACTTTTTGATTGGGTCGTTTATTTTTCTGGAATGGAGCTGCAGGAGTTGCTTGTATATTTTTGAGATTAATTGTTTGTCCGTTGCTTCATTGGCTATTGTTTTCTCCCATTCTGAAGGCTGTCTTTTCACCTTGCTTATAGTTACCTTTGTTGTGCAAAAGCTTTTAATTTTAATTAGGTCCCATTTGTTTATTCGTGTTTTTATTTCCAATATTCTAGGAGGTGGGTCATGGAGTATCCCGCTTTGGGTTATGGCAGAGAGTGTTTTGCCTATGTTATCCTCTAGGAGTTTTATAGTTTCTGGTCTTATGCTTAGATCTTTGATCCATTTTGAGTTTATCTTTGTGTATGGTGTTAGAAAGTGATCTAGTTTCATTCTTTTACAAGTGGCTGTCCAGTTTTCCCAGCACCACTTGGTAAAGAGGTTGTCTTTTCTCCATTGTATATTCTTGCCTCCTTTGTCAAAGATAAGGTGTCCATAGATGCGTGGATTTATCTCTGGGCTTTCTATTCTGTTCCATTGATCTATGTTTCTGTCTTTGTGCCAGTACCATACTCTCTTAATGACTGTGGATTTGTAGTATAGCCTAAAGTCAGGTAGGTTGATTCCGCCAGTTCCATTCTTCTTTCTCAAGATTGCTTTGGCTATAGGAGGTTTTTTGTATTTCCATACAAATTGAGAAATTATTTGTTCTAATTGTTTGAAAAAGACCTCTGGTAGCTTAATAGGAATTGCATTGAATCTATAGATTGCTTTGGGTATTATACTCATTTTCACTATATTGATTCTTCTAATCCACGAACACGGCACATTTCTCCATCTGTTTGTGTCCTCTTTGATTTCTTTCATCAGTGTTTTATAGTTTTCTATATACAAGTCTTTTGTTTCTTTAGGTAGAAATACTCCTAAGTATTTTATCCTTTTTGTTTCAATTGTGAATGGAATTGATTCCTTAATTTCCCTTTCTGATTTCTCATTGTTAGTGTATAGGAATGCCAGGGATTTCTGTGTGTTGATTTTGTATCCTGAAACTTTGCTATATTCACTGATTAGCTCTAGTAATTTTCTTGTAGAGTCTTTAGGGTTTTCAATATAGAGGATCATGTCATCTGCAAACAGAGAGAGTTTTACTTCTTCTTTTCCAATCTGGATTCCTTTAATTTCTTTATCTGCTCTGATTGCTGTGGCCAAGACTTCCAAAACTATGTTGAAAAGTAGTGGTGAGAGTGGGCACCCTTGCCTTGCTCCTGATTTCAGGGGGAATGCTTCCAGTTTTTCACCATTGAGGATAATGTTTGCTGTGGGTTTGTCATATATAGCTTTTATTATGTTGAGGTATGTTCCTTCTATTCCTACTTTTTGGAGGGTTTTTATCATAAATGGATGTTGAATTTTGTCAAAGGCTTTCTCTGCATCTATTGAGATAATCATGTGATTTTTATTTTTCAATTTGTTAATGTGGTGTATTACGTTGATTGATTTGCGAATATTGAAGAATCCTTGCATCCCTGGGATAAAGCCTACTTGATCATGATGTATGATTTTTTTAATGTGTTGTTGGATTCTATTTGCTAGAATTTTGTTAAGGATTTTTGCATCTAAGTTCATCAGTGATATTGACCTGTAGTTTTCTTTTTTTGTGGAATCTTTGCCGGGTTTTGGAATTAGGGTGATGGTGGACTCATAGAATGAGTTTGGAAGTTTACCTTCCTCTGCAATTTTCTGGAAGAGTTTGAATAGAATAGGTGTTAGCTCTTCTCTAAATTTTTGGTAGAATTCAGCTGTGAAGCCATCTGGTCCTGACCTTTTAATTTTTGGAAGATTTGTGATTACGGTTTCAATTTCCGTGCTTGTGATGGGTCAATTAATATTATCTATCTCTTCCTGGTTTAGTCTTGGAAAGTTGTACTTTTCTAGGAATTTGTCCATTTCATCTAGGTTGTCCAGCTTATTTGCATATAGTTGCTGATAATAGCATCTTATGATCCTTTGTATTTCTGTGTTTTCTGTTGTGATCTCTTCGTTTTCATTTCTAATTCTGTTGATTTGGGTCTTCTCCCTTTGTTTCTTGATGAGTGTGGCTAATGGTTTGTCAATTTTATTTATCTTCTCAAAGAACCAGCTTTTGGTTTGGTTGATTTTTGCTATGGTCTCTTTTGTTTCCTTTGCATTTATTTCTGCCCTGATCTTTAAGATTTCTTTCCTTCTACTAGACCTGGGCGTCTGCATCCCTTCCCTTTCTAGTTGCTTTAGGTGTAAAGTAAGGTGATTTATTTGATTTTTTTCTTGTTTCCTGAGGTGAGCTTGTATTGCTATGAACTTTCCCCTTAGCACTGCTTTCACAGTGTCTCATAGGTTTTGGGCTGTTGTGTTTTCATTTTCATTCGTTTCCATGCATAACTGAATTACATTTTTGATTTCTTCTGTGATTTGTTGGTTATTCAGCAGTGTGTTGTTAAGCCTCCATATGTTGGAAGTTTTGAATGGTTTTCTCCTGTAGTTGATATCTAATCTCACTGCATTGTGGTCAGAAAAGATGCTTGGGATGATTTCAATATTTTTGATTTTATCAAGGTTAGATTTATGGCCCAGGATGTGATCTATCCTGGAGAAGGTCTAGTGTGTGCTTGAGAAAAAGGTGAAATTCCTTTTTTTGGGGTGGAATGACCTATAGATATCAATTAGGTCTAGTTGGTCTATTGTATCATTTAAAGTTTGAATTTCCTTGTTACTTTTCTGTCTAGTTGATCTATCCATTGATGTGAGTGGTGTATTAAAGTCTCCCACAATTATTGTGTTGTTGTTAATTTCCCCTTTCATACTTGTTAGCATTTGCCTTACATATTTTGGAGCTCCTATGTTGGGTTCATAAATATTTATGATTGTTATTTCTTCTTCTTGGATTGATCCTTTGATTATTATATAATGTCCATCTTTATCTCTTTTCACTGCCTTTATTTTAAAGTCTACTTTATCTGATATGAGTATTGCCACTCCTGCTTTCTTTTGGTCTTTGTTCGCATGGAATATCTTTTTCCAGCCTTTAACTTTCAATCTATATGTGTCCCTAGGTTTCAGGTGGGTCTCTTGTAGACAACATATATAGGGATCTTGTTTCTGTATCCAATCAGCCAATCTTTGTCTTTTGGTTGGGGCATTCAGCCCATTTATATTGAAATTAATTATTGATAAGTATGCTCCCATTACCATTTATTTTATTGTTTTGGGTTCCAGATTATCTACCCCATTTGTGTTTCTTATCTAGGCAAGATCCTTTAGCATTCGTTGGAGGGCTGGTTTGGTGTTGCTGAATTCTATCAGTTTCTGCTTGTCTGAAAAACTTTTGAATTCTCCTTCAAATTTGAATGAGATCCTTGATGGGTACAGTAATGGGGTTGTAGATTGTTTTTTTCCATGACTTTAAGAATGCTCTGCCATTCCCTTCTGGCCTGAAGCGTTTCTATTGAGAGATCAGCTGTTATCCTTATGGGATTCCCCTTGTGAGTTATTTTTTGCTTCTCCCTTGCTGCTTTTAATATTTGGTCTTTGTATTTAATATTTGTTAATTTGATTAATATGTGTCTTGGGGTGTTCCATTTGGGGTTCATTCTATTTGGGACTCTCTGTGTTTCTTGGACCTGAGTGGCTATTTGCTTTAACAATTTAGGGAAATTTTCAACAATTATCTCTTCAAGAAATTTCTAATGGTCTTTCTTTTTGTCTTCTTCTTCTGGGACTCCTATGATTCGAATATTGGTGCATTTAATATTGTCCCAGAGGTCTCTAAGATTGTCCTCATTTCTTTTAATTCTTTTTTCATTTTTCCTTTCTGTTTCATTTATTTCTGCCATTCTGTCTTCTACCTCACTTATTCTGTCTTCTATCTCTGTTATTCTACTGTGGGTTCCCTCCAGGGTGTTTTTGATCTCATTTATTGCATTATTCATTGTATTTTGTCTCTTTTTCATTTCTTCTAAGTCCTTGTTAAAGCTTACCTGCATCTTCTCAATCCTTGCCTGCAGGTTATTGAACTGCAGCTCCAACTTATTTTCCAGGTTTTGGATCATTTTCACTATCATTATTCAGAATTCTTTGTCAGGTAGACTTCCTATCTCTTCGTCTTTTGTTTGGTCTAAGGGATATTTATCCTGTTCCTTTACTTGCTGTGTATTTCTCTGCCTTTTCATCTTGTTTATCTTGCTGTGTTGCCCCTTTATTGTGGCGGTTCCTCTCTATGGGAGGGGTTGGATGTGTGGTTTGTAGAAGTTTCCTGGATGGGAAAGCTTGTGTGGTGTTCTGGTGGGTGGATCTGGGTTTCCTCACTGTAACTAACAATGGAGTGTCCAGTAAAGAGATTTGAGGTGTCGGTGGACTTGGTGTGACCTTGGGCAACCTGTGTATTGAAGCTCCTGGCAGTGTTCCTGCGTTGCTGGAAAATTTGCTTGGTATATCTTACTCTGGAGCTTGTTGGCCCTTGGGGGTTGGTTAATTTCAGTTTTGATATGAAGGAGGTTGGTGAGTTCTTATCGATTAATTAACTCTTGGATCCAGGTGTTTTCTGGAATTCTCAGGGTCTGGGTTTAGCCTCCTGTCTTCCAGTAGCCTCAGGGCTCTTTTATCTCTGCACTGATGGTGGCAGAACCTCTAGTTTAGTGATGAGACGTTTCTTCACAGATGCACAGAGTTACATGGCATGGACCAGAAGGAGAAGAGAGGAATCCGATGGTGAGGGAGTGAAGTGGCCAGTGATAGCTCCTCTGTGTGCCCTCCACAGCCTGGATCCCTTGGAGATGTTCACAGAGTTATATCGAAATGTGAAGAGAGTGGAAAGAGACAGAATTGACCAGAGAGAGTCAGATGGATAGAGACAGATACAGCCAGTGGTCAGTTATTTCAGTGTTCTTCACAGCTGGTAACTCTCAAGCAGAGTCCCAGAGTTGGGTAGAGAATATACAGAGGAAGAGGACGTTGAAGGTGTCTTGGTAAGAGAAGAAAAGAGGAAAAAAAAAAAAAAAAAGGAGAGACAAGAATGGGGAGAGAGCAGTCAAGCCAATGATCTCACTCCCAGGTAACAATGGATACTGGAGCTTGGATCCTTAAAGGTACAAAGTTGATACTGAATACTAATAAGCAAAGATTAAAAATCTAGAGTAAAGACAGGATTCTCAAAATACTATTACAAAGAAAAAGATAGAAAGAAAGATAAAGAAGAGAAAAAAAAAAGAGGAGAAACAAGAATGTGGAGAGAGCAGTCAAGCCAATGATCTCACTCCCAGGTAGCAATGGGTACTGGAGCTTGGATCCTTAAAGGTACAAAGTTGATACCAAATACTAATAAGCAAAGATTAAAAATCTAAAGTAAAGACTGGATTCTCAAAAATACTATTACGAAAAAAAGAAAGGAAGAATGATAAAGAAGAAAATACAACAACAACAACAACAACAACAAATCAGTAAAAAAAAAATTTAAAAAGGGGGAATAAAGTGGAGATATAAAAGGTAAGAAAGGAGATAGGATGGAGAATACAATAAGGGAGAAAGAGGAGATTTTAAAAAAAAAAAAAGAAAAAAAAGGGAAAATAAAAATAAAGGAAAAGAAAGAAAGAAAAAAAAGAAAATAACAAGGTTATAGGGGACTTAAAAATTCTAAAAAAAAAAATTCTAAAAAAAAAGGTATAAAAAAGTTTTAAAAATTTAAAAGATGTTCCTAGTACAGTTATAAATAAGGCTTTCTCTGGTGCCGGTGCGTACAGCCAGGGGTCAGTTCATTGTTCAGATAAATCCTTGGTCCGGCTTGTACTTCTCATGGTCTATAGACTCCTTTCTATGCAGTCTGCGCCACCTGCAGGGATTTAATCTGCTAGTCCTGTCAGTTCCAAAGCTGTTGCCTCTGCTAGCTTAAGCGTCTTCTGTTTGCTGGTCTTTTATGTGTCTATTCAGCGCTCTGGAGTTTGCCCTGCTCCTGCTGAGTGCGCTTCCCCCGCCCCTTCTGCTCGGCTCTCTGTCGTCCACCCGGCGCAGCTGGGGAGTGCGGCTTCTCCCCTCCCCCGGCCCAACCGCTCGGCTTTCCAGACGTGCAGCTAAGCACATCTTCTTAGGTGTGCAGAGCGCCGATCCTTCCAGAATCCCCAGAAGTCTTGGTTAGCACCTAGCTCTGTGCGCAGTTTGGCCTCGCTGGGGCTGGGCTATGCCCGCAGGTCTCGGGCAGGGGTTGGGTCTGTCCGCAGCCCGAAGGCGCCCAGCTCCGCCCAGCCGGCCGCCTCCCTGCCGACTCTGCCTCACCCTTTGGTCTCGCCGAGGCTGGGTTATGCCCGCTGCACTCGGGCTGGAGCTGGGCCGGTCCGCAGCCCACAGGAGCCCAGATCTCCTCTGCCGGTTGCCTCCCTGCCGACTCTGCAAGCCCTTTGTTCTGTGCCACCCGGCTGGCCGCCTCTCTGCCGACTCCGCACGCCCTTTGTTCTGTGCCACCCGGCCAGCTGCCTCTCTGCCGACTCCACACCTCTCCTTGTTCTGCGTGGGCCTGGCAGGGGGGCTCTTCCAGGGGAAGGCTACTTCTCAGTCTATCTCCGGTTAGCCCCCTGGGTTGGGTCGCTCAGGCTGCTCCGTTCCCTGAGCGCGCGGCCCGCCCCTCCCTGAGCAGTCCGCTTTGGCTAGTGGGGGTGGGGCGTCCGCTGCCGCTTCCCTGTGCCTTCCAGCCAGAGACGTAGCTTGCAGGGCTTAATTATTAATCTGCTTTTACTCCCAGCTATCTTGCTCTCCAAGATTCACCGCAAATCCGCCCGAGAGAATGCTCCCTGATATTCGGAAACCTTTCTCCTCTCTTTTTTTTTTTTCCTCTGTATTCCAGACTCCCCTTCCGGGATGGATCCCAGCCCCCAAATCTGTCTCTCCCTTTACTTTTTTCTCTCTCTTTTTTCT